>VWYH01006592.1:91061-153980 GCA_013399365.1 Pampusana beccarii | reverse complement strand
CAGATCTGGCTGTGGGCATTCCAGAAGCTTCTCGGCTTCTCTGCACGCCCCCCCACAACTGTGGGCATTCGAGAAGCTTCTCAGCTTCTCTGGGCTGTGGGCATGCTTGGCCCCTCCTCTGCTGACAACCCTGCCCACCGGCTCTGGGTCTCCACAAAGAGAGCCATTAACTGCCCATTGAAGGTCCAGTTCTGAGAGTGGGATGTGCAACTGCCACACTGGATCTCAGGGCGTGGGGGGGGGGAAGTGCAACTGCCACACTATTACCTGCTGCAGAAAACGTGATTCAGAACCTTGGAAAACAACAGAAAATTATTTCTCATTTTAAGCAATTTTTCCAGAGCACAACTGTAAGTCTAACACATATGAATTCTGGTAGAAAGGGAAGGAAAATTGCTTCAGAAGCCTATGACAAAATGAAATTATTTGTATAACATATTACAATATAATATATCATCACATAATGTAATATAAAAATGAAACATCTGGATGGGATAAAAGCCTGTTAAAAGTGGAATGAAAGTATTTTTATTATGAGAATTTTTACTAAAGTTAAATAAACTTTAACATGTATATTATGGTATTTGTCATCTACAAGTCATTAATAATATAAATATGTTTGCCAAGATGTAATCTCACTAAAATGAGGATCAGACTGAAAAAGATACTATCCTTAGTGTCTATACTTTGAATCAAACACAGCGGTTTCTAAATACAATGCTAATTTTTTTCTTCTTCCAGCTTAAACTTGTTCTGATAATGAAATTTCCTGTTTAGTCCAATGAGGTAGTCATATGCCTCATATCTCCTCTTAACATCCTGCATAATTCCTCTTTTCTGTTTTAATGATTTCCAGTCTCTTTCTCTCTCCTCTTTCTAAAAAGAGGATTCTTGCTGAAATTTATTCTCCTTGCTAAATCCTCATTAATTTCCTTCCTTTCAATCCAGAGCCAGTACTGGAAACATATGACTTGACTCTAATAGAGATTTATTCCTACTATTGTTGCCAGACCTCTTTTGTTAGTTGTTCTCTATTCTTTATTTTTATCTTTCTTCTTTCTGTCCTCTACCCGTTCATTTATCAGACTTTTTATAACAATTAAATGTTAAAACTTTGTGGTTCAACTACTTCAATCCTGCAGGAATTAGACAGAAAAGAGAGCAAGATAGAGTGATTTTAAAACTAAATGGTTAGAGGAGCAATCTTCATACAAATTAAGCTTAGTCTAGCATGAAAGCTTAGAAGGTAAACTCACAGTATCATACATATTAATTTTGTGTCATGTTTTTCCCATTTGTGCTAACATCCATTGGTCCTTTTTTGAGAAATAATCTCAAACAAACAAGCAAAATATTCCACCCCATCAATATTTATGCTTAAAAGAAAAACTTTACCCTTTTTTAATTGCAGACATAAAAATAAATTTACAATAGCAGTTGAAGTGAATGATAACAGAAGTGTCCTAAAATACCGCAGGGTATGGCAGAGAGCTGGGACATCTTCACGAGTTCATAAGACCAAGAGGCAAGTGAATCATCAGGAAGATCAATATTCACCCACAACAAATATTATATGAGGAATTTCAGTTATTAATGGAATTTATATATAAATTTGGCTAAGAATAGGCAGAGAACACAACTATCAATGAAAAGAAATTAAATGCAGAAGCCAAGGACTTTTTTCATGCTTAAGTTTTTCTGCTATTTTTCTGATAAACACACTTGGAAACAAACTCCAGAAGCACTATATCTTAAAAAAGCCAGGGAAAAGTCCAGAAATCTTAATTCCTAACAGACTAAGGAGGCAGATCCCCTTTCTCCTGTCTTGTACCTTATTTTAGGGCACATTAGTAGGGTGTCAGTAGTGGCTTGAGGATTGATGTTAGAGAAAAAATTTGTGCTGACTGAAGACGTTTGTAGTTATTGCTGTAGAGTATTCAAGAGAGACATTTTTGACAACCAAAGTTAAAGTCCATCTCTTTAAACTACTTTATCTTGTTTTCATTCCACCTTTTCCAGCATGAAGGAAAAACAAAATTGGAGGGATAAGCAAAAGATGAAGCTAAAAATAATGCAAAGATTCTGTGGTACTTAAATTGTCTTCCGAGTAGATGATATACAGTACAGAACAACAAAAGAATAGAGCACTGATTTATCTAATATAGTCTCAAGCAAATCAGTTAGTCTTGTATGTCCTCCTGTGAAGTCAGACTCCAGAGGATCTGGACTACAACTGAAAATGACACAGTTGACTTGCAACTATGTTCCACGGAGTGGGTGTAATGCCCAGAGGTACTGCATGCATGTTGCAGACGTTAGATGTTTCCATGTCTTTGACTATTAAAGATGTATGTTGCATTTCATATTACTTCAGGTTTAAGGTAATTGTTTTGTTCTTGGCACAGCAAAATCACACTAACTGAAGGATTCTCAGTGGGATAGGATTAGTAACTAACGACAAATTAAAGTAATGCGATTACAAAAGTGCTCTTGTTAGGTTGTCTTTGTTTTAATGGCATACTGAAATTGAACAACAGAAGATAACCTCTATAGCAGTTCATTTTACTAATTTATAAAACTTTGATAGTTTCTTTCTAATACAGCAAACTCAAATTTGAAAATTTGAGATATCCTGACATCCGACCTACTGATATTTTGCAATCAGTTCTAGAAAGACAATAAAATGCTAGCAATCACAGACAATATCATTAGTGGTAATTAAAGAGTTGCATGTCTTAAAACTCACATCTGATTTCTTCTTAATTTCAGAAATATTTTCACTTTACAGTGAGGCACTGTCAAAAAATTTTTGTTATCTTCCTTTGAAATAAAGCTAAACCAAAGAAAACAAAGAAACGTTAAGCTACTAAATTTATGACACTTTTCTGAGAATCTCTCATAATTTTCTTTGGTATGGTTGTATATACCTGAATCTTTTCCAACTGCTTATCTTTTTCTTAGTGGCACATGAAACTGTGTAGTTGCAATGCTGTAATAAAAAATAAGAGTGTGATGGGAAGAAGTTTTGAAACACTGAACATTTTTGGAAGCTTGGTTATCGAATTACTTTTTCAGTGTAGGAAATGAAAAGTACAGTAAAGAGGAAGACAGTATTAGACATTAAGAACTGAGAAAGTACTAATACTAATTGATGTTTCAGTGCTTCAGGGAACAGGCAAAATCTATTTCTAAAGATTTTCATCTGTAATGATACACTGAATTGAAATGTTATCCAAAATACATATAATAAATAATATGATAAAAATAAATACATACACATACAGAGATAAATTCATATTTCTATGGTCAAAAATATCAGCGAATGCTTATCTCTGAGTATTTAAGGTGTCTGTATCACGTCCAAGTTGTTTAGCATTTAAAAACCTGCACACAATGACAAAGTAAAAGTGTTATGTAGACATGAATACTTGTGGTAAAGTACCTGCACAGGCATGAGTGCACACATTCTAAGGTTTTTGCTTTAGGTTTCCAAATAAGGATAAGAAAATTAAATTTAGTTTTAATTTATTAAACTAAAAGTTCATTTTTTTTTCACTCACAATTATTGTTGTACATTGTTCCCTGTAAAGTTAAGACCATATGTATTAATATAAAACTTCCTCATCAAAAGCAAGAAAATATTTTCCAGAGTTTGTTAAAATTGCTGTCAGCATATGATGCCTAAAGACATTACAGGGAAAAACAAACAAACAAACAAACCTGGATAAAAATAAAAGTTATATTAAATGTCAAAATATGCAAATTAGTTCAGTCTTTCCTCATGTGGATATTTCCAAATGAGGTTTATAAAATACATTCAAAACTTCTGATAAATTTCATTTATTTTCCCTGTACTGCCATGAAATAACATTTGCCCTTGACTTTAATTAATTTCCCATTAGTCTCTGTGCTTCTAGAACTTTGTTTTCTCCTTTTAGCTTGCAATTTAGGAATGTAATATGTATGTCTGAGGTTTTGTAATTAAAAATTCTGCACTCAGTCAGCAGTCTTTTATTTCTCTAACATTTAATTGGCCAGCCCAGTGGCATAGAAGAAATACACTGAATTACTAATTGACAATCTAAAATTTAGAATAGGTGGCAAAATCCCACACTGTGCAACTCTTACTTAGAAAGCATCCATCATCGTTTTTCATGGGTAAATTAAGATGACAAAATGTATACAAATTTTTACCCACATATTGAGGTTTGCTGACTGTGTAGAAGTATTTTTTCTTGAAAGTATGAGTTTTAGAGCTATTTTTAAACCTTTTGCTTTTATTGCAATTGGTTGTAATTAACCTTTTCCCCAGAAATAAATGCCCATATAGAATGTGTTTACAAAAGATTTTAAAGCTCTTTGTAATATTCTGCTCTTACTGTCTTGAGAAAAATCAGTTTAGTAGATTTGACTTGAAAAGTTGTGATTGGTTTATGTTGCAGTGAATTAAATAAGTCAGACATTTTACTTGTGACTACAGTCTTGGAATGATTTTCAGACTGCAGTTACTTTTTTTTTCTTTTTCCTCCTTTGAATATGCTCAATATGTAGATGCAAATAGTAATGCTCATATGCCTTAGGTCTCATGTCACTTCAGAAAGGGTAGCATCATCTAGGATGTTGCAAGTCAAATATGAGGTTAACCTGAACCAGAAGTTGGACCCCCCTGAAATCATTAACACGTTTTAAACTTTCTTTGGCAAGGTATTATCCTCAAAATATGTTAAAGCAAATATAATGTTATTTGAAGTTCTGCCAAGAGCTGGTTCCACATATATTCATGACATTGGAAAGTTGGATTATAAGCTGCTTGTTGAAAATGTGACTCTTCGTATCCTGACTTTCTTATTCATCTCAATGTCTTTTTTTTTTTCAGTTATCAAAGGATTATTATGAAGGGTGCTGTTTATGGCTGAGCTACTTTTCTTTCTTTCAAAACTCTAAAGGACTTGATCCTTAAAATCTTTCTCTTGGAATCTGTCAGCACTGCATCAATTTTATGTGCTAGTTTATTTAAATAAAAATAAAAACCTAAAACCATTATGCAAAGATGAGTCTTTTTGCACTTCATTTTCCTCTGAATTGTTTATTTAAATCATGCCAAATGATTGTAATGGTGAAATTTACTCCTATGTACATTCTAAGTTCTATTACTAGAATAAAAGCTCCTTTGTTCACTGAGGTGGAGGAGGGAAGGGAAGAGCAGGGATGCAGGGTGGAGTGGGTGGAGAAAGTAACAACAATAACATCTATCAGCAGAGTTCACAGAATCTGAAAGTTTGATATTTTCTTAAAACTGACAGATCCTTGCGGGAGCATATAAATGCTTTGCTCAGGAACACTTAAAGTCACCTAGTCACTTTTTACACTTGCTGTTAGCTTTGGATGATATGAATTCATAGGAATTTCATTTACTTTAGTGATAGAAACAAAAGGATGCTTTATACTGTACAAAAAAGGCTGAGGCAGTGAAGAAAGCCTTGCTCATTTAGAACGAAAGAAGGACAGGGAGAAAGCCTGCTGCTGTGGGAAGGTTCAGAAAACTAAGAACCAGACTCATCCTGATGTCTCCAAATCAGGAGTAGTCAGTATGGATTCAGCAAGGGGAAATCATATTGGATCAGCCTGGTAGCCTGTATGACTGGCTGGGTAGATGTGGGGAGAGCAGTGGATGCTGTCTACCTTGGCTTCAGCAAGGCTTTTGACACTGTCTGTCACAACATCCTCATAGGCAAGCTGAAGAAGTGCACGTTGGATGAGTGCACAGTGAGATGGATTGAGAACTGACTGGATGACAGAGATCAGAGGTTTGTGGTCAATGGTGCAGAATCGGTTGGAGGCCTGCAGTTAATGGGGTTCCCCAAGGTCAGTATTAAGCCCAGTCCTTTTTAACCTGTTCATCAATGATCTGGATGAAGAGACTGAGTGCACCTTAGCAAGATTGCCGATGATACCAGACTGGGAAGAGCGGCTGATACACCAGAAGGCTGTGCTGCCATCTAGCAAGACCTGGACAGGCTGGAGGACTGGGCAGAGAAGAACCTAATGAAGTTTAACAAAAGCAAGTGTAGGGTACTGCACCTAGTGGGGGAATAACCCCAGGCATCAGTATAGGTTAGGGCCGCAGACCTGCTCGAAAGCAGCACTGCAGAGAACAGCTTGGGAGTCCTGGTCGACAACAGGTTAACCATGAGTCAACAATATGCCCTTGTGGCCAAGAAAACCAGTGGTATTCTGGGATACATTAAGAAGAGTATGACCAACAGGTTGAGGGAGGTTATCCTCCCTCTCTACTCTGCCCTGATGATGCTGCATCTGGAGTACTGTGTCCAGTTCTGGGCTCCCCAGTTTAAGAAAGACAAGGAATTACTGGAGAGAGTCCAGCAGAGGGCTATGAAGATGATTAAGGGTCTAAAACATCTTTCTTAGAGGAGAGACTGAGAGAGCTGGGGCTGTTCAGCCTGGAGAAGAGAAGGCTAAGAGGAGATCTTATCAGTGCTTATTAAATATCTCGAGGGTAGGTGTCAAGAGGATGGGACCAGAATCTTTTCAGTGGTGTCCAGTGATAGAATAAGGTGCAATGGTACAGACTGAAGCATAGAAGGTTCCTTCTAAACATGAAGAAAAACTTCTTTACTTTGAGGGTGCCAGAGCACTGGAACACACTGCCCAGAGAGGCTGTGGAGTCTCCTTTTCTGGGGACGTTCTGTTTAATCTCTTTATCAATGATCTAGATGAAGGAATTGAGTGCACCCTCAGTACGTTTGCAGATGACACCAAACTGGGTGGAGTGTTGATCTGCTGGAAGGTAGGATGACCATACAGAGGGATCTGGACCAGCTGGATCATTGGGTTGAGCCCAATTGTATGGAGTTTAACAATGCCAAGTGCCAGGTCCTGCAGCTGGGTCATAACAACCCCAGGCAGCACTACAGGCTTGGGGAAGAGGGGCTGGAAAGCTGCCTGACAGAGAGGGATCTGGGGGTGTTGATTGACAGCTGGCTGAATACAAGCCAGCAGTGTGCCCAGGTGGCCAAAAAGGCCAACAGCATCCTGGCTTGTATCAGGAATAGCGTGGCCAGCAGGACTAGGGAAGTGGTTGTCCCACTGTACTTGGCACTGTTGAGGCCCCACCTTGAATTCTGTGTTCAGTTTTGGGCCCCTCACCATAAGAAGGACATTGAAATGCTAGAGAGAGTACAGAGGAGGGTGACAAAGCTGGTGAGGAGTCTGGAGCACAAGTCTGATGAGGAGCGGTTGAAGGAACCTGGGCTGTTAATCCTGGAGAAAAGGAGGCTGAGGGGAGACCTTGTCGCTGTCTACAACTACCTGAAATGAGATTGTTGCATGGATGGTGTTGGTCTCTTCTCCCAAGTAGCAAGTGATAGGACAAGAGGAATGGGCCTCAAATTGTGACAGGGGAGGTTTAGGTTGGATATTAGGAAAAAAATTCTTCACGGAAAGGGTTGTAAGGCTGCTCAGGACAGTGGTGGAGTCACCATCCCTAAAAGTGTTTAAAAAGCATTTGGACGAGGTTCTTAGGGATATGGTTTAGTGCTAGAGTTAGGTTATGGTTGGACTCAATGATCCTGAGGGTCTCTTTCAAGCAAAGTGATTCCATGATTCTATGAGACATTCTTGTGCGATCTCCTCTAGGTGAACCTGCCTTATCACGTGGGTTGGACTAGAGGATCTCCGGAGATCCCTTTCAACCCCAGCCATTCTAGGATTCTGTCATTTTGTGATTCTGTGATTCTGTGATGTACACAGAGGCAGAAAGAGGGTCAAGGGCATGGGAAATTCCAGTTTGATATTAGAAATTAGTGATGCTACTCAAAGCACCGAAGGAGAATGCCTAGGGAGACTGAGATCCCAGTCCTTGGGGATACTGAAACTCCAGCCAGATGAAGCCCCAAGTAACATGACATTAATTGGCCCTGCTCTACATGTGTAGGTAGATCATGTGACCAGAAGTGTCTTCCTATCTAAATGACTGTATGATTCTAGGAACTACATATATGCTTTATTTCCTGAAATATGGCTGCCCATTTTCATGGAAGAATCATACAAATCCAATTCTATTTCCTCACACTACTGGATTTAATAGAGTCAAATTTCAAACCTCCTTTCACATGAAAAGGTGCTGGTAGATTTTCCTTTGATTTTGAGAAGGGTATATACCAGAGACGTTTCCTCAAAGTATGTGTTATTCTAGGGAATCCAGTTCAATCCCAGGTAAAAAGAAAATAGAATCTAACTGGCATAAGGCTTTCTACCCAGCCAACTGACAAAAATTATATTCTTCCCAAAAGAATGCAAACAATAATTAGCTATCTAGAATCCTCATAAATTTGTGTACTTGTCGTTACATAAAGTTTACTTCCACTTCTATTTTAGATCATAAGTGGAGATTTTATTTAGCAGTGAATGCTTTTTAAATATAAAAAACTTCAAAAATGCTTTAATATTTACTCACAATTGCTATACTTCAACAAGACTACAGTTGAAATGCAGGTATGTATCAAAAAATTAAAAGCTGTAGTGTTAAAAATCCTCTGAGGTGGGTTCTTTTTTAAAGCCATATGCCTACTTAATCATGATTTTCTCTAGTTTCTCAGAAAAGTC
Organism: Pampusana beccarii; assembly: GCA_013399365.1. Taxonomy (NCBI): domain Eukaryota; kingdom Metazoa; phylum Chordata; class Aves; order Columbiformes; family Columbidae; genus Pampusana; species Pampusana beccarii. The sequence continues at coordinate 145,355 of VWYH01006592.1, read as the reverse complement.
ATGTAGCTAAGCTATGATAGTGACAGAAGATAGTCTCCAGGTCAAAGCTGAGATTCCTAGAGAAAAGTTCATCTTGTGGAATTGGTGAGCTTTGAATAAATGAAGGAATTAATTCCTATTGCTTGCAGTGATCTCTGCTTCTGTCGAGAACAATGTATGCAAAAAAGGGTAAAGTTATGTTGTAACTTATCACATATGTCTTTGTTAGTGTATAGATATGTTAATATAGAAGTTATGATGCTATAAACTGTATGTTCTCTCTGAGCTTCTCTAGCCAAGAAATAACCTTTGAATGCAAGTATTTTTGTTGGAGGGTTACAGCAAGGTTGTAATTAGACTTTGTAATAGAGCCTTCTGCCTCTTTGTTGCTCATGGAATGGCAACAGACAGGGGCTAAAATACAGTGAGTTTGTGAAAAGTCTTCAACAAGTATCTCAGAAGTTTATGACCATGTATTGGTTTAAAGCACAATTTGTCAAAAATATCTCATCAGAGACTCAAGCTAGGAGATGGGCCCAAATTTCTATGTGGAACATTAAACAATCATGTGCTAGAAAGAACAAAGTATGCAACGCCAAAAAACTGAGATAACATTTGGCAATAATAGAGTGTATGCATAGTGTATGCATAGACTGTATACTGTATTTAAAATTTATACTAACAATACATTGTCTTTAACAATTAGCTTGTTTTTCTTCCATTTAAATTTGATTCATTAGGATATATTTAGACATAAATCTAAATATTCTTTATATAAATTCAACTTCTGGATATTTAATTCTCAAGTTGAAATAGTTTCAGTAAACAGATTTCCTTAATTCACTCTTCCTTCACAAAAAAGCAAACTCCTAAAATTTGTGAAAGCAGTGTGAGCTGAGGTATTGCAGTTGACCGTACCACACAACTCTCCCCTGTGCCTTGGGGTCACTCTCCCACTGACACATCTTCCTTCCTTGCCCCTCCCAAACCCTCTCTTTCTGCCTGAAAATAAATACGCAAATCTGATTTATTATTTTTTCAAGCAAGGACAGGAGATAACAGTATGTAACTTCACAACTTATTTACATGATGAGAGATGACAAAATACTCTCAAAGGACATTAAAGGGACTAGTAGAACACGATATTCCCACCTATACTGAAAGTCTGGCCTCATGAACACTTTCCTCACAGAGGGTGGCCGTGAGCCTACTGATGGGTACAGTGTTTGGACACCAAGAGGCCAAGAACTACAGCTTCATCTATGGTGAGGTCACCCCATTCAAGGTTAGAAGCAGGGTCCTATGGCCCAAGAAATGAGTGGGCCCCACAGTGCCAAGGGGGCAGGTTTGTGATCAACCATGCCATGAAGTTGGAGAGGAGGAGCTTGAACTCTTCCCTGTCACAGGGTACAAGGAGGATCTGTGTATTAGCATACATACTTCTTCATATCCTGGAATATCTAATTTAGAAGTGCTGCATATATTCAGAAGCAGAACATATAGGCAGACCCAGCACAACAGAGTACCTGGACCACAACAATGCTTACGGAAGTCAGATTAATATACCTTCCCAGGCACTGATCTTGCAACACATTTGAGGCAAATTTTTCCTTGTCATTTCTCATTATGTTTTTCCGTTTTACAGGGTGGCAGAGTGGCTGGGTTCTGACAGGCTCATCTAGAGACCATCTAGTCCAGCCCCTTGCTTAGAGCAGGGTGGGGCAGATCACGTTGCTCCAGATTGCATCCAGTCCAGTTTTGAATACTCCCAGGTGTGGAGACACCAGACTCTCCCTAGGCAACCTGTGCTAACATTCAATAACTCTCACCATAAAAATATCTTCTCTACTTTTTTATACAGTTCTCCAAATAATATTTTTGTTGATAGTGGCTGGTTGTTTTTATACTTTGAGGAACACTGTTTGACCTTGGGAATACAAAGAATGAAGCCCTACTGAGTTTATCGTGCATTGATCTGGATATATGAATTCATTAACAAAGTTCAAAGCATGTGTATGATGGTACAAAATCAAGAAAATCCAAAGCTTCATTTTGAAACCCAAGGAAATACAGAGTTTTGCTACCTGTTTGCCTAAAAAAACCCTGAGAAAAAATTAGGAAGTATCTGTCACTGAAAATAGTGAAATGCAGCACGGCTACAGCATAAGCTGACTATAATGAAAACACTGGAGACATACTATCCAGCTAGAGGGACCCTAGATCTGACTCATTATGATAGATCTTTCGACAAATATGTTAAAGTAGAGATCTTACTTTTTCATAAAATCAGTTCAGATTTTTAAAGGTAAAAGGGCACCTGAAAATGAAGATAAGCAGCTGTTTGGCTTCTCAGAAGTACTTAGATCAAAGTACTTAATAGTTTGCAAAAGTCCTACTTGGAATTTTCTCTATTTGAAAACGTGACCTTCACGGCATGAAAAATCAGAGTAATCTCAGTCAAATACAAGTCAAGAGTCCATTCAGGATGTGGTTTGTGATTATGCTGGTGGACTAAGAACACTTCCCAGCTTCCAGTGTCCTGGAATGTCTGCAACATTATGGGGATGGTGAACATCTGGGCTACCACAAGTCATGGTTTCTGCAGGAAGGAAACGCAGATGTTCTTCAGTCCTAATGCAAAAAAGCAAAAGCCCAGGAGTACCTGAAAATACATCACCCATTCATGTCAGGTAAGTCCTACAAATAAAGAGAGAGAAGAATTTAGAGAACAATTCTGTTACAAGTGTCAAAGTACAAAACTGAAAAGAGAAAACAGCACAAATTTTGTCTTAGTTTGTCTAATTTATTTATTTATGAAAGTCTTCTTGTAATCTCAGTGTTCAAGTTCTCAGATCACGCGAGCAACCTGATCCTGATTGAACATCTACGTTGACTAACCGTAGTTACACCAGTGTGGGATCAGTATACAGTCCTGAAAACAGGTAATGTATAACTCTTTATTTGCCTTTGTTTACTCTGGATTTGATGTTAAATTTCCTCCCTGAAGCTGAAATAAAGCCAGTTAGTATTTTAAGCAGGTGCTGATACTCACATACATACAGACAAAATATTTTTTTCACCTTAAGGAATGTAAGATCATAGTGCTATTATTTTTTCTTTCCTCTGCATAGAGCAGCCTACCAGCAATTATTTTATGGTTCTCCAAGTCATTATCTGAACAGAAGATGAAAGCAGAAGTGTCCTGTTGATACACACTACTGTAAAAAATGAGTTAAGATGTTAGTGTTCTGCAACCTTTCTTCCTTTGAGATGTACTACTTTACTACGTGTCATAAGTTATGCCAAGATTTTTTTTTGCAAATCAAAAGCACTGAAGCAAATTCTAAAAGAAAATCAACATCAGGGTAGGCAAAACTTCTTACATTGTTTCAACTGGATGTTTTTTACAAGCTTGTCTCAGGTTGCTCCTTACTTTTGCAATATTTTTTTTAATTATACACACAAAAGTTGAATGAAGTACTTTTTAAAACTTTAAGCAGGTTCTGAAACCTCCAGTCCACCCACCCCCAGATACATAATCCTAAATACATACACATGCACGTTTTTTTAAAGAACCTGACCTATTACTCCCATACTCATAGAATCAAAGAATTGTTTGGGTTGTAGGGACCTTAAAGAACATGTAGTTCCAACCTCCTACCATGAGAGGTCACCTTCCACTAGATCAGGTTTCTCAAAGTCCCATCCAACCTAGCCCGCTTCCAGGGATGGGGCAGGACAGATTGAAAGAATTCATGCATTCCCTTTGTTTTGGTTTGGGTTTTTTAATTGATATCTGCCCGAATTGCTTGTTGTCACAAGATTAGTCTTTCAGGAAACAGCAACCACTTGTAAGTAAGAGTATAATAGCTGGCTAAACATACAAAAGACCCCAACAAAAACAAACAAACCACACTAAAAACCCACCCAAACAACAACAACAAAACAATACCAAAAAACCACCAACTTGCAAAACTATATTTACCTTTCACTTCAGTTGGTTTAGTGAGAAAAGTACAAACGGAGATTATTTTTATCCATCTCAGTTGAGCTGTCTCCCCATTTTTTTCCTCTTCTGTGTTTTCTTTGCCTTTGGTGTCTTCAAATAACCTCTAAATTGTTCCAATTCATTACAATTACAGAAGTATCTGGCCTCACCTTCTCTGATGTTTTGTTCTTCAGTTACTTCAGACAAGTGAGTTTTGCAAAATAAGATAACACTTCTAAAAATGCACTTAAAGCTTTCCTGAGTGTTTGTAAAGACAGGTACATTTTTCATCTAGAAGTGGGTGGGGAGAATTGAACAATTTGCTCTGAAATAAAGATGAATAGCAACTCAGAGAAAATTTTTCTGTGCATTCAAACTATGGTAAAAATTGTTACAATTAAAACATTAATTTGTAATGACATTAAAAATACATGCAAAATTAAGAATTGTATTTTGGTGTGTAGTCTACTTGGCACTAATCTAAAGAACTTTGGTAACAGTCTTGAATTAAAAATTAGTTTAGAGTACGAAGATAAAATGGTGTCATAATTAGTTGTCATGCTGGTTAGAAAGTAAAGCTACACAACCTGGAAAACAGGATAACTTCAGTACTGCAGTTGTGCAATCAAGTTAGGAGAGTGCCTGAAAGTAAGCCTGATCAGCAGCTGATTAATAGACTAATGGGGAGGACATCCATACTCATGAATAACCTGAGAGGTTTACATGCACTTACATTGTTATACAATATCTAGATTAATAAAACACATGTATGAATGGATTTAATGTTTCTGTAAACATGGGACTTCGAATGCATGCTTAGTAAACAGGTAAATTAAATTGGCCAATTAAGATGTGCATGGTAAAAGACGAAATCAAAGAGAAAACTAATAATATGTAAAATGGACTTTTATTTTGGGGGGCTTAGGCTAGTGCATACTGGAAGCATGTTTTATTACATGGGCACCGCTCATGTGACACACTGCCTGACTAAAGAGATCTGGTTTTAGGCTGTTTAGGCTTATCAGAGCTGAGTTATTTTTCTCTCTGGAAAAGGTGAGGTTAGAAACATGCAACCCCACTGGATCTGTACTGGCAACCCCATTCTGAGCTGCAATTGTAGCCTGGTGTTGCTATGGCAGTAAGAGGGGCGTAACTGCCAGTGGCAAAGGCAGACCATACTTAGAGCATTTTTTTATCACTGTATCTTACTTGTTGTATTATGTGTTCATTCAGCTCTTTTAAGACCTGCTTTGTCACTAGGGTGGAAACTTAGGGAGAAATGTCAACTGTCTACACTTTCTGATGAGAACTTTAATTTTAGGGGTAAAACAGGCAACTGCAGAAACAGAATACAAGGTTGCCAAAAAGTTTCAGAACAAATATTAATACAGTAGAGCATCACAGAATTAGTAATGAATTTATTTAAAGGTCTAGAAAATATTACCTTAAATTTATCAGTCCTTTACCTTATCACACATAAAGGCCTTTTCTGCCCAGCAGAATCCTCATGTTGCAAGAGGAAATAAATGTTATTCCCTGATCACAGAATCACAGAATTACAGAATGGTAGGGATTGGAATGGACCTTAAAAGATCATCTAGCCCAATCCCCCTGCTGCAGCAGGAACACCTAGATGAGGTTACACGCGAATGCATCAAGGTGGGTTTTGAGTGTCTCCAGAGAAGGAGACTCCACAACCTCCCTGGGCAGCCTGTTCTAGTGTTCCGTCACCCTCACCGTGAAGAAGTTTCTTCTCATAATTAAGTGGAACCTCCTGTGCTCCAGTTTGTACCCATTGCCCCTTGTCCTATCGTTGGCTGTCAAATTACGCTTTGTCCTAAGTTCTGCATTGATTAGAGTGGTCTGGGGGTTGCTCTAACCCATGCCAGCTGATTATGGTCCCTGAGGAGCCATCTGTTATCTGTAGATAGCTGGAGTAAAACACACACATTTCTTTCCAGTTGATAAACAGGGAACTGCAAATCGTGGTGAAACAGCCAGCTGCTGTTCTTCTCTGGCTTTTTGCCTGTTCAAGAGATAGTTGCTCTTTTCACTCCCTCTTTTTAAATGTACACGTGTATACACACACATATATGCGCCGTAATTATATAAAACAAATGGAAAAGTTCCGTAGACTGATTGCCCATTATTCTTCATACACTTAATAGCAGTAACCAACACCAAAACTTGAAACCTAGTGGCTTCAAATAAACACCAAATTACAACTTCAAATAGAAGCAGACACTCTTCAGGAATCTGACAGACGATTCAAGAAAGATTAATTATTTTTGCAGTAACATTACATGCAGAAAGCAATTATTAAAATCCTCTGTATTTGTATAGTATAGCCAGTCAAATTATCTGACAAGCTGGAAAACTTCTGTCATAATCTTTTATACGAAATCATCCAGAGCACTGAAATTTATTTCAGAATAACTTGTCAGGTATGAATAATGGTTAACAGTGGGCAAAATCTGATTTCCCAAATCAACATGATAAAGTCAGGCCTTTCTTCATCAGCTATAATAGGAAATTTTCAGTTTCAAAACTTGTTTTCAAAATAATAAAGGTGAATGAACTAACAGTGTAAACATGTCTCATTTGAGAACTAGAACACTTATTTTTATATATATTCTATTATAGTTTCAGAACTGCAGTTTGTTATAAAATTATTTTAAAAACCCAGATTGGTTCTCCACACTCAGTATAATAAACAAAACACAAATAATTTGCCCCAAAATGTTTGATTGCAATAGTGAGTAGTATCAACCAAGACCCCAGATCAGAGCTACCGCCACTTGAACCTCGTCATATACCATGTGTATTTTTTAGCGTATTTATTGTTTTGGGAACACGAGGCTCTACATAAAAGTGATTCTCATACTAAAGCAATGACTCAAAGATGTAAGGAGTTGCTTAACCATCAGTCAGGTAAGGCAGCCCACTCTATCTAATAAGTATTTGCATAACTAAGACAAGGAAAGAATCATCATCAGAAAAAAAAAATATTAAACCGTCATATTCTTGGGAAGATGAGGACCAGATTAAAAGCACAAAAGAGTGAAAGACTAATTCAGCCTGGACTCATATGAAGATACACAAGGTCAGGTAAGCTCTAGGATGGAAGTTTCTGCGAGGACAGGGAATGACAGGTTTTCTCAGCAGGCACCTAAAGTTTGCTATGGAAAATTATTCCATTATCAGGGGAGAACAGAAATCTCTTCTGGAATTTTCTAAATACATTCTCTTTAGTAAATTTAACAAATAACTTTATAGTAAATAAGTTTCTTTAATGAATATTAACAAATATCTAAATGGTAAAAAGAACAACTTAAAAACCCAAACCAACCAATACTAACAAAATTATATTTTTATTCAAATAGCCTTCAATGATAGCTTGACCTTAACATTAAACTATTAAGTCAATAAAAACATTACTCAAAAATAACTCAAAAATTTGTTTTTCTTCTGAATTCATTTAAATGCCCAACTAAAATAAACTAACAAAAACATACTATATCATTACTGCTAATAAGATAGCTCTTCCTTCTCCCAGCCAGAAACTGAGATTTCTAGCCTTGCAGTTTAACTACAAGGACAGGACTAAAGATATCTTTTCCATCGTTTTTTGGAGTTAAAAGAGAACCATTGGATATTATACTATCGTGTGCAGGCTCCGTAATGAGCACCGTGCATACCTGAGGATTATCTGGAAATACAGAGATGAATATAGATTAATTTGACCCTCAAATAACAAATAGTGGCATGATTCATTGAAAGAAAATAGAATTCTCCTAGGTAGATGGAGACTGTAGGACAACCTACATACTAGCAAATAGTTTATTTATTTTTTATTTTTTCCATTAGATATCTCATTACTTAACTTATATGTCTTGAGAACATCATGGCAATGTTCTTCTGCTTTTAGATAATAGGCTTTCTGGCTCTTTTGCTTTGTTAAAAAAAAAATTGGACAGCCGTGCAGACTGATGACATTGAAGACAGGGTTATAGCATCCCTGAGAGGCCGTGCTTATGCATGTGATAGGGATGACCATTCGGACATGACTAGTACCTCCAAACCAGCCACTCCAGACACATGAACAGCAGATGCAGCTCTCTCAGATTTTCAAGGTGGTTCTCTGGCAAAGTACTTCTGCTTCAGCTTTTGCTTCAGAATCATGGACAACCAAGCCCAGTTCCTCTGCCAGGAGATGATGATTTTTTCCAATGTTGCTGACAAGCTCTGAGGTGGCTCTACAGCAACTTTGGTCTTTTTACAGGAGACGTGGCAGGCTGTCACCCATCTTCTGGCATGCTGGACCCAACAACATTTCAAGCTTCTGGAGATGGCTCACTTTAAAATCTTAAAAGTGAATAAGTGTACTGAAAAAATGTATGTTTCCATTATCATTAACAATCTGGAGGGAATGAGCAGGTATCGCATGCATTCAGCACAATCATTCGATCAGAAACATTACAAGTTGCCAGGAGATCTTGCAGTAATAAACATTGAAAAACTAGTACACATAATCCAGAATAATAACAAAGAACACACTTATTTTGAAAGCTATGGCTGCCAGTGTTTTTTTCGGGTGGGAAATAAGATAGCGATATGCATAATTACCATTAAAGTAAATAATCTCTCTTTAATTCAACATTTTATTTCACAAAACTGCTGCTGTTAGAGAAATAATTAACATTAGTTACTTTAGACAGTAGGGGTTCTTAATTTATTTTTACTTTTTTCAAAACATTTTATGGTATAATGCAACAAGGTACTACATGAAAAGAGCCATCTGTCTCTCCACCATCCTATCCAACCCTTGCTTCTTTTCCACACTTTGTTTTATCAGTTTTCCAATAGGTTGTTTCTTTTCACCATAAAAAAAATATATGTACATATTCACTGAAAATGTTTGCTGAGAGCTGTATTTTTTTAAAGTGTGAAAATATAATATCTTTTCTTTTACAATTGGAGAGGCTCAGTGTACTGATACACAAATATATTACACTATAAAATGCAGGTATGGTGAAATTATTCATTAAGGAAATAACACATGTTAAACCTCATGATAACTTTCTTTTATAGGACTGAAATAGAAAATGATATGCTAATTTTCTTTCTAAGTTATTTCATTATGTTTCATGCAGACGAGAAAATTTATCTTTTCAAACCTGCACAGATATCTTGATTCTTATATTATATGCATTTTGTTTCAGTAGCATAAGGGATCTTTATTCATATGTTATACTCATTTTGCTTCAATTGAAATCTTGATTGAACTTCATGAGAAAATTGAAATTCAATCCACATTTCTTTCCAACCTTGCCCACCCATTGACAGAAATTGTATTTGAAAGTTAAAGGGTTTGTCACCTGACCCAAAGCTTCCTCCTCTGTGAGAAAGACATCATATTCAAAACCACAGAGTTATATTGACTCATTTTCTAGGACTTACTTCCTTATTAATAACAGAGTATTTCTTAGCTGGAACTGAACATATTGGACAAGATATTACAGGTCTCTGTGTTTGTGCATAGCATTTTTTGCACACAATTGGGGCGGTTACAAAGAGCAAAAGCTGTTTCACCCTGTAAGATCTTAGCTATCCTAAGTATTAGGTAACGAAATCCTCTGAATATCTGACCATGTGCTGATGGGCATGACAGCCCGATCTCCTGCTTTCCTCAGGTCCACATGTCAGTTGGATTTACTGCCTGACTTCATACAGGCCATACAAACCTACCTGTTCCCACATCCAAGATTATGGCAGTCCTAAAAGAAGTAAGGTTCATGGCACTGACTATCAAAGAAAGATTTAAGCCCTTATTTTTACTCACCACTAATTTTTTGGGCAACCCAAAGAGTTTCATTTTTTTCAGTGAGCTGGAAGGGCTCCTTCTGGCACATGAAAGTCCTTCCCAGGCCCGGTCTGCTCCCCAGCCATGTGAACACCACTGCATGGCAGGGTTGCCAAAACATCAGCATCACTTTAAAATCTCCACAACCTTGACCTTTATCTTTTTATTTTACTAAATAAGTTTGCTTTTGTTCAGCTTGACTGAAACTGCAAGTGTTGGATGTAAAACAGGGAAGCCAGGGGAGAAGGAGAGAGGGCTTTTGGGACATGTACCACCGGCACGTGGGGCTTACTTAACAGGAGATCATAGGGATTGTGACTAAGGGCATTGAAAAATGATTTGGCATTCACAGGTAAATCGAGAATATAGATAAATGCTTTAGATAGAATAAAAATATAGATCTTTATACCTCAGAGCATAAGCCAGTCGTTGCCACTTATGTCACATGAAACTGCCTATGCAAGAAAATCTGCCAACAGTCAGGTTGGCAGTTTGCTGAGCCTTTCTCCAGAGGATCAGTCACTGTCAGGCTCATGCCACCGTGCCAGACGCAGCACTGACCTGATTCAGAGACATAATTTTTTCATGTTGATGTTCCCTCTCTTCAGACATAATAAGGTCCCTGATTCTACTTGCTAAAATCACACTCTTATTAAATTTAAGTAAGTGTACATTAAACTGTGTTACAGTATCACTTGAATGTTGCCTAAATCTGCTTGCACCCAAATTTATATTTAGGCCCCTAGGGATGCTAAACTGATTACACATTCTGTTGGGACACAACCTTTGTACCCTTTTTTCTGCACAACAGTGTTTTACTTACAGAAATTACATGACAGCACTTCCAGCACAGAGTGGGAGCTGTACCAGCTCCAGAATCCCTGGCAGTGGGCACTTCTGCCTCCAGGAACGGGCAGAGAGGCACCTCACAGCCACCTCACCCCAGGTCCAAGAAGAGCATGGTCTTTGGCAAAACTGCAGTCATGGCATAAGATTCTTACTAAGGATCCAGAAATTAGAATGAAACAAATTCTCAGCTGCTGTAGATTGATATGCATCTAGCTGTACACCTTAAAAACAGCAGGGGTTCAGCTTTCACTCCTCTCTAACCCTTTTGAGTTTAAATTGTGTGTAAACTAGACTGTTGTCTTTTTTCTTGGAGGAAGTTTAGTTCTTATCATAGAGGCACTAATGTCTGTAAACTTTTATTATTTTCTGTTAGTGTTGCAATAAAACATCAAATCTTTTAGTCAGTGATTGGAGTTCTGTTATGCTGTGCACTCTGCACACAGGTGCACACATGCACACACAAGAACGCATAAAGTTTCTGTGTACATATATAGCAAAAATTCTTAAATAATTTACTTTTCAAATTGGTACCAAAAAAAGCATTTGATAAACTGAATACTCATTTGTGATATACTTGTAAAAATTCTCAGCCATTTCTAGAAAAACCTATCCAGACAACCAGGTGCATACAAATATATCACTGCCAAACCTTACGCCTTGATCTGGATTATATAGACCTATTTTCTATTTAGCTAGCAAAAACAGACTTTGAAAACTGCTTCATGCAGAATCTCCTTGCCACTGGAAGAGCTCAGAAAATAAAATAAATAAATATATATATTTTAAAAAGAAATAAAATAAAATAAAAATATACTATACTATACTATACTATACTATACTATACTATACTATACTATACTATACTATACTAAACTAAACTAAACTAAACTAAACTAAACTAAAATAAAATAAAATAAAATAAAATAAAATAAAATAAAATAAATTTGCTTCATCCATAAGTAAATATTTAAACATTCTTTTTTGCTTTCAAAAAGTATTGGATGAAGGTGAAAGTGCTCTGCTTTGTAATCATAAAAGTTAAATATTTATCGGGTAAATACTTAAATTTTTCCACCCCAAGAAGAGCAATCTGTGAGCATCTTATTTTAATCAGCTATTTCAACCAACTAAAGCATTAAACTATTTTATAATCCAAATATCCTCATAAGAGATGACACTGATATTCTCATATTATATGTTTAGGCTAATAAACTGTACAATAAACTCTTTAAAAAGCAGTTGTATTAACCTTTATCAGCTATGAACTTATCTACTGTTTTTATCTGCCCTGCAAATAACAAAACAGCATTATCAGTCTATTTGAAAAATAGCATTAAGTGGAAATGGACAAAAGCAAACCTTAGCTGGGTTAAACAATTGAAACAATAGAAGGAAATAATAAAATATCTGCCTCAAGTAATATATAGAATGAAGTACTTGTCCATAAACAATATTAATATTTCATAGATCAATGTTGCTTAGTTGCTTACAGAGTAAAAGCTCTTGTTTTGTCTAGGCATTAAAAACTTTGAAAAACCTCAGCAATGAAGAGTTTTCATGTGAATTGCAAGAGGTTGTCTTTAATATTTGACAGCCATGTTAGTATGTAAGTCAGAGGTGTCATTCAGTTATCTAAACGTTAATGTGTTAAAGTTATTTGACATGCTCTAGTGCAATCAGCCTGATCATCGTATGACATTCTAGAAGGGTGCGGGTCTCTTTCGGGCCATCTTTTATCATACACGTATCTTAGACCTTGCTGGGTTGGCAGCTACATTCCACCCACAGTTTGATGTGGTAATCTGGTGGCTTAACATTTTAATTTCTGAGACTTTTTTAGGTATTTTTCTGCTATCATCATGTGCTTTCATAGTTTACGGGTCATTAAACAAGTACTAGGAAATAAGTAAAAAGAATATAGTGTGAACTGCGGGTTTGTCATATGCAGGGACAGGAGTTAGACTCGATGATCCTTGTGGGTCCCTTCCAACTCAGGATATTCTATGGTTCGATGATTCTAATATACAGTTACACAAATAAATCTTGTCCATTATGATCAATCAAGTTGAACACGGCTGATGTAGTTTGTCTGTAGTTTGTATCATGGCCAGAGTTTCCTTACAAAATGGTGTGATAGGTTGCATAAAGTACTTTAACATCCCATGGACTAAGCTCTTTCAACTGTTTTTCCACTGAACCTCTTCTGCCTTTGAGGATTTCAAAGACAAACCTGTGATGCATTTAAACCAAGAGCTGATGAATCCATTGCTTAGATATCTCTTGGAAAGATCTGTGGAGATATTAAAAACGAAGGAAGCTGCAATATTATTGGGCGTGGAAGCTGTTAACAGAACTAACTGCCCAGAGCCAGAGGAACACATTCAGACTGAGTTTTTAACCACAGATAAATTACTCTAACTGTTAGGATGGAGAGAAGTCACCCACTGACAACATTGTAATTTCCCTTTAATGATCAGAAGTTTATTTGAAAATTCAGTGAACTGTGAATTAAATACATGTCAGTTCTTCTGTTGAGGAGGCTTTAGTTAATTATACATCAGTGTCAAATTCTGGTAAAGACATAAGGCTTTCTAGGGCCTAGGCACTGCAGTGTTCTTTTAAATAGATGTTGAACTGTAGACTGATGTAAGTTTATGGAATAAATTTTCAAATGGCTAAGTAAGAAGGGATGCTGATATTCTCTGGTTGGTCATTTCAGCCAATAAACTCTAATGTCATGTGAGAATCAGAGGACATGTCACTCTCTGTCAGCTTGCTATTTAATTTCTGTTCCCATAAAGGAGACTACACAGTACACTATCTGCTTAGTGACAGGCAATTTGGGTAAATGGTATAGAAAGTAGCCTTGTCTCCTTGGTCTCCACTGACTTCATGTATATTTACACGTGGGAGGAGAATTAAAAAAAGAAAAAAGAGGTTGAGCATGATGTCACTCTGTCTGCTCTTTAATCCTATATGTGTGTCATATAGGATCCCTAAGGTTGCACACTAGCTGGGAGGGAAGTAACATAAGGCTTGCTATTTCACATCAAGGATAAAAAGGCATACAAAAATGCTATCAGTGAAAACTGATATAATCCATCATCGAGCAGTAACGCTACAGGGCTAGTATCTATGGTAGGATTACAATATTCTCTTGTGTAAAAGATGTCAACAATGATCTGTCTTTTAAGGAAACTGTTGAAAGGTATTTGTTGGTTTTTTGTGTTGTTTTTTTTTTTTAAATCATTTTCTGCAATAAAATTGTTACTGAAGTTCAGATCTCAATTTTGAAGAATATACATGAGAGTTCAAAACTTTGAAGCTACATCTATTTCCCACTGCCTGCAGAACTCATTGACATGTCTGTTTATGCACAGTTTATACAGACATATTTTCAGATGCATAGTGTATTTTGCAATTAATCTGACTTAAAGTTTTTCATAACAGAGTCTTCAGGGCTTTTTTTGTCCTTTTGCAGACTTTATTTTTCTGCTATTATACTTGAGAAAGGAGCTTTGGGACATCATGTCAAACCGGAAGAAAAAAATATGCTCAGAGAAGTCAAGTTAGTTCCAGGAATGGTAATTTAGGAATTCTTGTTAGTGGTTTATGAAAGCCTCTGCTTCTGTTGATGTGAAAAACAAATCAGGCATAAATTCACCGAATTTCAGAGACCTACGCTGCAATGTAGCTGATGAGAGGGAATATGATCCTGGTGCACCTTTCCTTCCTACCTAATCTCGGCCCTCATCTCTATACTGAAAGAATTGTCAACAGCCACAGTACATCAAGCAAAGAAGCAACAATCACATCTCTCTGTTCTGTGACCAGGCTGCTGTCCTGACTCCAGTGGTAGTGCTGATGGACAGAGCTATTCTATGCCCAACACCATTGGATCTTGTTTTCTTCTGGATCGTAGTTTTCTGTTTACTACTACCTCAGGATCAGTTCCTTTGCTTATGAGCAGACTAGCAAATCAGTGATTAAATGAATGATTGAAATGTTACTGAAAAGAGATATTAGTGAGAGAATTCCCCATTCTCTGTGCTTTTTAAGATTCCAGAGATGCATTTTGAATTTTCTAGGAACACACTGTATAATTCAGATCCAAAAGCAGATATGAATAGGTGAGACCTCTACATTCATGTTGAATTAGGCTTGAAAAATAAGAAAAGGGCCATTTGCAAAACTTAAATGCCCAGAATTGGGACAGCTCTAGAAAAAAATTATTTGTAGTATGCTATCACTATGTATGTATTTAGGTTGGTGCTTAAGGCTAGGGAGCTCCTCAAAAGCTTTACGTCTCCTTTATTTTCTGGATGGTAGATAGTAATAATGGCTTGCCAGATGTCTATTCATAATTTTAGATAACTACCAGTTAAATCACAAGATTACTTTTTTTTTTTTTTTAAGTACAGACGTGTCATTTCAGTCAGTGTAATAGTTTCATATTGTCGTACATGAAGCTGTTAACAAGAAACAGTTTAGCATTTGAATACGGTATACTGCACCACATTGCACAAGTTACTTGTTTAAAGAGCGGTCAGCGTCATGGATATAGGTGTAGCTTATTAGAACAAGATACCAGAGGTATAAAGTAGGACCAGACTGATAAAGAGTATATCTGCAAAAGCTGATGAAATATGGAATTAACCTAGTAGAAAAATAGATTAGGAGAAACTGTATAATCTTTCCAAGAATGTTCTCTTTTTTGTATACTTGTAGGGACAAACTTTGCATTATAAATTCAAAGAACATTTATATTTAGCATTGCATTTGCAACTTACTGAAAGTGAAATATGAACCTAGACAGACATGAAGAGTGAATGTTTTTTAAAAATTTATTTAGTTAACCTGAAACATAACCTCCTTTGCAACCAGGTATCTTAGCTGGGCCTAATCCTCTTTCATCTATTATAAAGTTAATGCAAGTTTTATCAAATGTTAGGCTAGTATTCTTTTAAACAATCTATCTGAATAGTTTTGCAAATGTCTAAGACCATAGTGTATATTATTTAAGGGAAATCAAATGCTAGCTCTTTGCACAAAAGAAATGAAAAGGATTCAAACACATTTCCATTTTTTGCAGCATTTTGTAGCAGCTACTGAATAATATGTCTATGATTTAAGCAAATAGTTTAGTCAATCCCAAGAGAAAAGGCCTTAAAGTTTGGATGTAATTTATATACAGAGCTGCAGAAATCTATTTGACTCTGCATATTTTCCTGCAGTGTGAAATGTTATTTTTCCTTTTGATAAAGGCAATAAAAATAATTGCTTGGTGCTTTAAGCAAAATAGTGGAATACTATCGACTACAATGCCATGATATATTACGCTGTAATATATTATATTTACAATATGCTATATGGTATTATACATCACACTATCTACAATATAAAATATAGTAGATAATACTATATTTTACTATTAATGCATAGTATCACGCTGAGTACTGAATACTACTGCCAAATATTTGAGGAATTTAGAGAAGAAGGAATTACAAACTCCAGTAAAGCTTATTGTACCAGCTACCCTGGATTAATTTCTGTTGCTCAAAGTTGCTTCAGCCTGTGTATCTCAATTTATTTACAAACTAATTTATTGAACTAACCTTGGCCACAGATAGTTTCTTCTTAGTGTGCCCTAGAAAACATCTCACCTCAGGGAATGGAACAGGAAAGATTTGCAAATGGGAGGAATTTGTTGCCAAGCTGCAATTCATTCTTATTCCTATTAAGTTTTATTTACCTCCTCAGACTCACATTTTCCTCTCCATTTTGTCTTCATATCTCCTTCCTCCCTGAGTGCACCATAAAGATGGTTTTATAAAAGGACGACAAATAATAAAGAAAATATATGCTTTCCAGGTCACATTTAAATCACTAAATACTCACTGGCTATGAGAAATATTAGTTGAACTTTGGCTACTAGTTCTCACTCAGTATTTCATAATATCTTCTCTTCAAAGTAGAAATAGCAGAATGTATCCTCTACAGACAAATGTGTTTTATGTATTTTCAGATTCTCAGCTGTAAAATAAATAGCAGGAAGTTCAAATGTATTTTCTAGGGTGACTTTGAGTCGTTGTTTAAAATGAATTCTGGATTTCTTTATTCCTTTTTTTGCACCAAAGGCTGAGATGAGCTTGATAATATATCTGGAGTATAGAGCCAAGGTACAGGAACATTGCTGCTGGCAAGTGCCATTTGTTTACTATTAAGGTTAGCTGAGAAAGAGATTTTCAATATTAGTATCTCTCCTTAAGGTATAAAGTATCATAATCTTTTTTTCCTTCTGATCTATGACAGTACAGTAGGGTATATTTTCTTTTTTCCTACTGCCTGAGAGTTCACAAACTATATAACCAGAGATAAGCTAGTATATGCTTAATTTTGACTAAAACACATATTTGCTACTAACCACTGTGTGTTCATAATGTGAGCTTTGACTCAACATTGACGTGTAGTATCCGTACCTCTGCCATCCTTTAATAATGTTTGGGTTGTTTTGCCTTTTTTTTTTGTTTTGGTTTGGTTTTTGTTTTGTTTGTTTGGGGGTTTTTTAGGTTTGTTTGTTTGTTTGTTTGTTTTGTTTTTCTCTAGTACCTGTAGAAATTCTAGAAACAAGGATGCATTACTGACTTGCAAACACATCTTCTTATGTGCTTGCATTCTCTACCTGATCTCTGTCACAGGTTTTATTCTACAGCCCATTAGCCCTAGTCTGGTGTAGGATTATTTATTTATAGCATCACATGACGAATACATTCTTGCTTGGCTAGACCAAAATCCCAGCCCTTGTCTCCAAAATTCACATCAGCAATTAAGTTTGCAATTTCTGCTTTATTTTTTAAATGTTATCTTTCAAGATAATGCAGGATGAGCTTTCAAATTTATGCAGATTTTGCAAGCAGAACAAGAGCAAATTAGAAGAAGAGGAAATTTTTAGAGACAGCTATGCTACATGTAAGATTAAAAGAAAAATGTCCACTAGGAAGCAACAGTGTTTGAAAACATAGCTTTATTTTTAGATTAGTTCTTCCTTCCTTTAAGCAGCCTGGTGACCTGTGTTCTTACTTCCAAGGTCTGCTGTGGGGCAGTGAACACTTCTGATAACAGGAAAAAGGTTCTGACTGCAAGCAAGCAAAGCCGTCAGCTGAACTACTACCTTGATCATCTCCCTGTTGCCTTGTACCATGACATGCTACTTTGGCTTTCGCTCTCATATATTTGAAAACTGGGAAACAGTACTGAGAAAAAAAATTTTTGGTGCTGTTTTCTAGGAGAATATTGGCAGCACATACTGCACTGCTAACAACAGATCCTCTACAATCTATGCTGCCATGGTTTTACCATGTCTGTTTTCTAGCTCTTACTACAATAAGCCGTTATTAAATGAAAAGTGAATATTGTAGTCATGCCACAATAATATTTTTGTTTATATGTTTACATGTTTGTGCACTACAATAGCATTTGATGGTACTACTTCACAAAACAAGCAGATTCTTTTTTTACATATGGGCTTTTTCTAGCCTAACCTCACAGAGTGTTTTTCATAGTTTCATTCTGTATAAGAAATTGTGAATCTTAATGGTATTAGGAAAATGGAAATTCCATTAGAAGTCACACTGAGCGCCGCAGGGAAAGAATGCATTTTTCAAAATAAAGTTCTCTTTTTGGGGGGTTGTGAGGCAAGCATGGATTTTTTTTTTTAATTTTTTTTTTTTTAGTGATAGAAAGTTACAAAATCATCATGCCTGCTCCAACCACAAAATGCTTTTAAGTGAAGAAACAGAAAATATTTTGCCTTTGATGTAGGGAACGTGAGGCAAAAGAAAAGCACAGCAGGGGCAAGAAAACATGACACCATAGGGCTCAAATCATTTTACATGATTTATATATTTATAATATATGTAAAATTTACATGACTCTGTTTTGCTGAGATGTTAAAGAAATGTTAGTAATTAAACCCTAAATAGAGACAATGTTACGTCCTTTTCAAGCTTTTCTAAAGGCTGTGAACTTTTCACCTTCTTCAGATAGACCTAGGAGGCTGTTGTATTTTCGTGCCACTCTCCATCTCTGATGTTAGTACTGCTGGTTTTTACAATCTCTCACACTAACTTCTCCTTAAAGATCTTCAAAATCCATTCTTTGTCTGTCTCTGTTCTGCACTGAATCAGTTCTGATACAGGAACCAAGAAATTTGCTTTTGTAATTTCTGCTGGATCATCCATTATCCTGTGCATGTTCCTGGGTGTCCACTAAAAACTGTTTCACTTTTTAAAGCCTCAGCTGTAATGTGGGAAAGGGTGATACGCAGTTCCAATGAGCCTGATGATTAATGTAGCACCCACTGAACTGCCTGTTTTTCTTTCTTACCCGTCGTAAGAGTCACCTGCTACCACAATAATCCATTTTCTTCAAATGGGTACAGGCACTGAGAAAGGCTGCAGATCCTGGAAAATAAGTTCTTCCAGCCTTCATCCTCCTCCTCAGTGCTATACCTGTAGTGTCACCAAAACTGCTTCAGTAATTTGATTCTAAGGAATTACGTTAGCTGGGGAATGCATAAATCCTAACAAATTCATGTTCATGCATAAAGAGAAGATTCTCTCACACATTACAAAAATCTTAAAGTGCAATACAAATACGTAAGACAATAAAATTTTTTAGATCTTAAATAGAAATACTTGTCAATTTATTAAATATGTGCTACACTTATCAGCATTGTACCAGTATAAAGACCTCTTTTATTTCCACTGTTCTTGCTGATATATTCATCACCCTGCAAGGAATCTGTTTTACCCTCCCTTCTCTTGCCCTGAATATCCAGATGGCTGGAATAACTTTTCAAATAAAGAAAGTGAGTGAGAATTCTTGAGCACTAGCATCCTGAGCTGGCTGCCCTTTCTTGATTTGCTTCAGGTGACACTGATTAAGACTTTAGTTAGCCTTCACCAGTACTTTTTGTTGGAAAGCACTTCCAAAGAGCAACGCCAGCTGGTCTCAGAACATGCCCACAGGCAAGGTCAAGTCCCCAGGGAAACAACTATTTGGAAACTACATCAGTAAAAGAAAGCTACTATTATAGAATGTAGGAGAGCTAAAGGAGCGGTGTCGTATTCAAAAATGTAAACTTCTTAAAGATAAATAAATTATCCAGAATGTTTTTATTAACAGATCCCCTTTCATGTAACATACAAACTCACATGCACTTCAGGGATGATTATTTTAATGTTTTTGTTTTAAACAATGACTTTTAAAAATATGTGTCTGAAACAACATTCACAGAGAAAAACAATGTCTATGGCCTACATTAAAAAATCAGGAACAAGCAATACTATTGTACAAGCAACAAAAGCTTTGCCATTGACATCTTCTTAATGGTTTTAATCTCCCATCCACACAGAAAGCCAGGCATAAAAACTTTATATCCTAGAATTGTTATTCCAGTACATTTCTGGGGAACAAATCCTGAATTACAAGGGAGACACTGGGGTAAGTTCCCACAGTACATATATCAGTTAGCACTTGTCAGCCCCAGTATTGAATGTCATGGCCTGATGAGAGTGGGTTTCAGCTTGTAATTGTTCCATATGAAGTTTTCTCATTATTATCTTCAGTTTTCATAAATCTCTTTCAATGTTTCTTGGATCTACATAGTCATCAAAGAATGCAATTCGCTGACAAGTCTCAGAAAGTAAGACGTAGAGACAAATATACATGGACAGCACAAAATTTTTTTTTTAGTGTTCTTTTCTACTCTCTAAAGAACGGTGGCTAAGGACCAGATTAACAAAAAACAAAACAAAACAAAACAAACCATCATTTTTTATTTTGACTTTAGTTGAAAACCTTGCATTAGAGGAAATGCAATTTGATTGCACCTTTTATGTACTGGAATAGAAGAGGCGATGGCTGCATGTCCTGGTTTTGGCTGGATAGAGTTAATTTTCTTCCAAGTAGCTCATATAGTGCTGGGTTTTTTTGATTTAATATGAGAATAATGTTCGTTGTTGCTAAATAGTCACGGACTTTTCAGCTTCTCATATTGGCCTGCCAACAGGAAGGTGGGGAATATACAGAAGTCTGGGAGAAAACACATCCAGGGCAGCTGACCCCAACTGACCCAAGGCATATTGCACACCATACGACATCGTGCTTAGTATATAAAGCTGGGAGAAGATGACAGAAATGTGTGTGTGGTTGGAGGTGTGTTGGGATTGATGGTGTTTGTCTTCCCAAGTAACCACTGCATGTGATGGACCCCTGCTTTCCTGGAAATGGCTGAAAACCTACCTAGAGATTGGAAGCAGTGAATAAATTCCTTGTTTTGCTTTGCTTGCATGCATGGCTTTTCCTTTACCTATTAAACTGTCTTTAGCTCAATACACAAGTTTTCTCACTTTTGCCCTTCCAGTTGTCTTCCCCATCCTACTGCGGGGGAGGTGAGCAAGCGGCTGTGTGGTGCCTAGTTGTTGGCTTGGGTTAAACCATAACACTGTAGGAAACAACTTAAGTAAAAAATGTTCTGTGTGGAGGCAAATTGAGCTGGTGGTTAAAGAGAAAAAATGAAGCAATGAGATCAAATTCCAGCCCTGCTAGTTTTTCCCATATTTTGGTCAACTTATTTACTCTGCCTGTGACTGCCATTTAGTAGATAGGCTGTTCTAGACAGTATTCATCTCATATTGTATGTCTGCATATGTGTGCATTTTTCCACTACTGCAACAGGTTCGTTGTCTAAGTTGGAATCTCTTGTCACCACTAAGATAATAATGTAGATGGTTTGAATTTTCTGTCAGACTATAGGCAATAAAACAAACAAACAACAAAAATCTGGAAAGAATGATGTATTGAATAAGGAATACACGGTCTACGGAAATGCACTGTTAAAGTTGTTAAACCATCAGATATAGCAATCTCCTTAGCTCTGTATGTGTATCAACTGTACTGCAAGCTATTTACATGTACCAGATAGTTTGTGCTGCTGTTGTAGCAGTTTCTTAGAAAATGACTGACTGTTAATAATAAAAATTGAACAAAACCAAAACCAGATAGAACCTTGAAACTTGTTAGAGTATTAAATATCTATTTTAAAGTCTCCTGTTCATTGATCTTATGTTACTGAGTATATCCTAAAGAGATGTAGATATTTGACAGCCTGTTATTACATATTGCTCTGGTGATTTTCAACACGCCTTTCTCTTAGCTTTTAAGCCACTTTTCCTTATATTTCAGCTTATATAATTTTATATTATGTAGAAATAGTGCCGTAAAATTTAATGTATAAAATATATTCATAAACTGACTCAGTCAAGAATTTACAGCAAGATGACAATATTTACAAATTATAGTGAAAAAACCCCAATGCTCTGCGATATGCTTTTTTTGGTCATTGTCATAGCTTTATTTTAATAGCTACTGGTGAGGGAGAGCCTGATATTTAGCACCTACATAAAGAAAAAAGGTAGTAGCCATTTGACTAGCACTGTTCCCTATATCTCATGTGGCAAGATCACTTTTAATACAGAGAATCTCCTACTTTAAAGAAAATAAAAACTTAGAGATCTGATCACAGTCAAAACAAAAGGCAGAACATTACTCCACTCTACCATTCAGTCTCACACAGATGTATGGCAAATCTAGTAGAAAACAATAGCAAAAAAAAATCTCCGAAATCTAATGATTACTGATTCTCTTTCGATTGCTCTTGTTGACATTTTATCTTTTTATATAGCCTAGTTAGGTATTTACCCAGGCTATGATTACTCTACGATAAACTAAATTTTGCCTTTTTGAGTAACAAATAAATTAGTACTAGATAGCACCTCAAACAGCAATAAGGAGAAATACTGGCAGGTACATTTCAAGATATCTGAATAAATTTGTCTGTTTAATGATATCTATATTGTTAAAGGTGTGATTTTTAAAATATCTAGTAAATTGTTGACTTTATGGATATAAACTTCATTCATGGGGAGGAATCAACCCAAGCACCAGTATACGTTGGGGGCAATCCAGCTGGAAAGCAGCTTTGTAGAAAATGACCTGGGGGGACTGGCGGGCATCAAGTTGAATGTATGCCAGCAATGTGCCATTGCTGCAGGAAAGGCCAGTGGTATTCTGGCTGCATTAGGCAAAGCTTTGCCAGCAAGATGAGAGAAGTGATCCTTTCCCTTCTCCTCAGCACTAGAGATGCCAGATAAAAGGCCAGAAAGGTAATTAAGGGACTGAAGATCTCTTCCATGAGGAAAGGCTGAGAAAGCTGGGACTATTCAGCCTGGAGAAGATGCAGGGGGAGATCTTATCCATGTACATAAATGCCTGAAGGGTGTACAGAAGGCTCTTTCCAGTGATACGCCATGGCAGGGTGAGAGGCAATGGGCACAAACTGATACATCCTAATTTCTCTTAAACATCAGGAAACACTTTTTAACTGTGAGAGTGACAGAGCATTGACAGAGGTTGCCCAAAGCGATTGTAGAATCTCTATGAACTGAGACATTAAAAAGCTGTCTGGACATAGTCCTGGGTAACCAACTTTAGGTGGCCCTGCTTGAGCAGGGATGTTGGACCAGGTGACCTCTAGAAGTGCCTTTCAATCTCAGCCGTTCTGTGATTCTGTGAACTGCATGTTTAGGAAATTTGTTCAGAATTCTGAACAGGTACTTTCTTCCTGAAGTCTTGCTTATCCTGTCTAAGGGAAGACAACTGAGTTCTGGAACTATATTCTTAAGGCTTTAAGAGGTATTATTTTCTTGTGTCATGTTACTGTCTCTGGAGTAGAGCCAGGTACCGTCTGACATTTGTCTGCTGAAACAAGAACGAACAGTTTTGAGTGAGATGTCTCAGCTCTCAGCAGGAGGTAAGTAGCTAGCATGCTGTAAGGCTGTTGACCTACCCTGATGAATAGAGAGCATCTCACACAGATTTCTTGAATATTACTACCCCAGGCTGGAAATTTGAGGGTGGTAGGAGAACTATAACTTCCCACCAAATGTACTGTACTTACTGTATTGTATGCTCAGGAGAGGCTGTATTGCATCATTGCTCTGCCTCTACTGCTTGTCAATTACAAGGGCAGAGCTGTGCTTAGCTGAGGTATGTAGCTGCTATTTTAAAATTTTCTCTAGAAATGCCTTCAAAAACTGTACTAAAGGTCATATTGCTGTTTTTCTCTTCACTAGCAGAAGGAGAAACCATCAGCTCCTGCTCCTCCTTTACACCTTGCTGCTCAGCTCCACGGGCAAACCCAGTCATTGTCAGACATAACCTCTCAGACCGTGTGTCCTCTTTCTGGGGCCTGAGCAGAAGTTGTCAGCCTTTACCTTCTTATTCTTTTAATTGAGCATGTAATAAGAGTCTCCAGGCTGAATGTATCCATATATGGCTGCTGTATCTGGCCTTGCAGAACTACATCTTGTAGAAGCAGCATTATGTATGCTTCCTCCCAGCTTCCATCTGGGATTAGAACTGCAGAGAAGTGCTATGTGACCAGTGATGTTTGCATAGCTAGAATGGACCATGCAGTGCTTGGGAGATCTATGTACAGGTGAAAGGATTTTTTTTCCCAGGAATTCAGCCCAAGGCACTGAAATGCACACAGTTTGGTGGGACACAGTTCAGCACGATGGCAATATGAGAGCTGTGCTGGCTGATAGTGCAGGGAGTTACTCACAGACCTGATCTACGGTGAGTTCACCAATGGTACAACAACCACCTAATGAAAAAGCAATCTCTATTGCAGGAACCTTTTCAAGTCACCATTAGTTACATGATTATGAGCATAACACTGGTGTCAAAAAATAAGGATGTTCCTGGATGAAGTAAAAAAGGCTATCATGAGAAATAAGGCATGCTTACTGCATGCATATTTAGTTTTTAAGGATATTAAAGTATACTACAGAAAACTAAGGTGAATCTGATAATGGAGAAATGACTGTTAATCACTAGCAAGTGCCACAGTGGGCAAGCAGATGTTGTAAAAGCAGAGCATTGTTATCATAATATACATTATTTGTCTCATTTAAAAACATTTCATTTTTTATATGTACCACTTAACCAATCTATAAAACTGAACAACAAGCATTTACTAATGATTTTCTAAATAGATTCTAACTAAATAGGCCTACTTGTAATCGTAAAATAAGACTGTCAGGGCAACTCTGGACACTCAAAGATCTTGCCATTTCAAAGGAATGTTAATTATTGCTACTATTTTTCAGAGGGAAGGTACATACTAGAGATTTCATGCTATGTTTAATTTACAGATTGAAATACTTTATTCAGGCAAACAGACAGTTAGATATCAGCTTGAATCTAAAATTATTGTTAGCTTGTTTATACAAAAGAAATAACTGAAAATATATGTGCTTAATAACATGATCCCAAATAAACACTTCATATGAACTGAAAATTAGCTGTACAAGATTATAATAAACAAATTTTATGACAAATTTTTATGAAAACCATTTTCTCAACAAAGAAAATTCCTGTTGTATAGTCTTCTCCTTTTCTATGAATTTTGCCTTTTTATTCCCATTATGTGTTCTGGGAATTAATCATAAATCCATCATGGTATGTTCCGTAAAAATAAGTGAACTTTACCGAACTGTAATGTAAAGCAATATATGACATATTTTAAAAATACTTTCTACACTTAACTGCTACTTTCTAGTAGAATTTTATCTGTAATACACCAGAAACAGCATTTTTATTTTTATGGCATGAATTAACGAAAAATTACTTTGCATCAGACATGCACATATTATGAAATTGAACATCAAAGAGAAAAAATCATAGCAACACAACACTAATAATTAAAATGTGAGTTACTAGTTTACAGATCATGAAACTAAACAGTCTACTTAAATATTGATGTCATGGAGAGTTCTTGCAGTGCAAGGATAAGGTCCTGTATGTTTTGCAGGAAAAGCACAATAGCTGCTAAAGGACTTCCTGACCTTATCTGTAAATATCACATTATTTTGCAGGTAAAATTTTCGAATTTCTGTGTTGGGGGACTATGGCTGAGTGGTCACTCTTTTTGAGATCTCGTAAACATCCATTTCTAGTACCACTGAATGTAGTGGAAAAATATGTTATACTATATAAGGAGTGTTTACTAATATTTTCAATTAGAAAAGAGAGCTGTTATGTCTTGGAGCTGCAACTACTGAAAAACTCTAAATGTTTTATTACTAAGAGTGAATTAAATATTAACATCCTGTAGTGCCTTTTTAAAATAATGTTTTCACAACCAATATGTCATTAAGCTAAAAGTAACAACCCCCTCTTTGTTTACCCACAGGGGCCATGCAACAAAACAAACAAACAAAACTTAAAACAAACCAAACAAACAAAACCAAAACACACAAACACAAAACCAAAACCAAACCAACAAACAAAGAAACAAAACAAAACACAAGCCAGTATATATTTTATTTTAGATTTGCTACTTTGCATAGAACATTAATGTTAATAAATACACAGTATTATTTTAACTAGATAAGGAATATTTATATGTGAAATAGATTTAAATATATTAGAACCCAGTAAATTTTTAGTTCTGTCAGCTAAAAAATAAAATATAGCAAGCCTAGCAGCTACTGCTGGTTAGAAGAATGTGGTAACTAAAAATAGCAGCAAATAGGATTAATTAACCAGCTGAAGATACTAAGAAGGAACCAGGAATTACACTTAAAATACATATGTGTGATGTTCCCTTTGAGCTAATCAATTGGTAGGAAATATTTTGTAAGACTGTAGATGTGTTGTTATAACCCACGTTTTGTGTTTACTTCTGTGACACCTATCTTGTTTACTTCAACTATTACCCATCTAGTTAGATTAAAATGTTCTGGACTCTAATTTGCTGATAAATGAAGACATGCAGTCAAATCTATACTACACCAAATAGTCCAAGGTCTGTTTTCCTATTTGTTCAAGTGTCACTCTATGCATAAAATAACAGCAATATGCTATTATTTCTGATAAAAAGAAGAAGGACCATCTCCTGAAATAAATGTATTAAAGTAAATACAGATACTTAATGCTACTTATGATAACATTGTTTGCTAAATAAAAGATAGAATCTCCTTTCTTTTGTGATGCTGTCCATTTATATAAAGGCTTCCATCATCAAAGGGATTCATAAATATTAATAAAGCAAGGTAGTCAAAACTTCAGTGTTTTCTCCCTGTTGTATAACTGGAGTGCAAAGCTTAATGGCTTTTTTCAAGGTCATACTTTTAAGGGTGGGATAGATAACCTTGTGCTCCTCAGAGATCAATACAGACACTTCTGTTTTCAGAGAAGCATGCTGAAAGTTTGTTAACTATTTAAATAATTTATAAACAGGTGTCCATCACTGAATTTATATTATGTAGTGTGGGATGTTTTAGTAAGCTTTACTTTTTTAATCCAAAAGATTTTATGATGGCTGTTTTCACTTAAATTAACATTGGTATTATAAACTGCTTGCAAGGCACTTCTTCTTTTCAAAACAAAGAATCATCAGTCCACAGATTCCAAAAAGATTACATTATATTTGAAATAATAATTTCTTGCAAATATCAAAAAAAGCTAGAAGACCCAAAGACCATGTTTTATTAAAAGTATAACATACAAAGGCTACCAAGTCCTACTTGGTATCTCTTAGTTTGTTGAATAATATATGAATTATTTTAATAGTTCTTTTTATGCTGTTCTCACTAAGCTCTGGATGACAAATGCATGCTGGTGAAATCTGATGTAACCTATTGACAATTATTCTTCAATTTTCTTGGACTTCAGAAAGATTTTGTGTAGCTGTTTCTCTTCTGCAGATTTAGGAGTCTTTCATTGATGCTCACTGCCTCAGCTAATCTGAAGGCATGAGTCCTGATGCTTCCTAAAAACCAGTTAACTAGCTGGCAGAAGTACACTTCAAGTGTACAAAAAGAAATAAAAATAAGGAACTAACTACACCACTGTCTCTGTGTCAGAGATGCTATAAACTTCTCTCTTCTCATCAGCAGTCCGGTGTCTACTTCTTATTGTTCTGAAAGAAACTGAAAGCTCTAATATTTGTTGTTGTTGTTGTTGTTACTTGAAAAATCTTGTGAAATCTTCAATATTTTTGTGAAATGCTTTGGATATTTTCCCAACATTAGGGACACTGGTGTTTCTGAACTCTGGACTGTTTTTCAGTATTTGACATAATACAAAGAAAATGGTAAAGTCTAAAGAACTTCAGGTCTGACTACACAGCTCATTGGTATGCATATGTGTGTAGGTATGTGCACATTTACTCACCTGCTTATGGAGAATTTTACGGTGTATTTACGACGTTATTTAATAAAGACTTTAAGTATGATTTATTTAGTGTTATTTACAGAAAATGTTGGCAACATCAGAATTTCATCATAAATGGAAATTAGATACGAAATTCAATACAATTTTATGTCAGTGTTTGAAGGAAAGGTACGCATCTCCTTACAATGCAGTAGTGAGGTTTGATTCTATTCTTAACAATGATAAGATCAAAGATTAAGGAATTTGGGCAACATATCCAACAGCACGAGTTCTTGTCAGAAATTATTTTTCAGACAGCCTTTCAAGAATGAGGATGAGCATGGCTTCTTAGCAAAGCACAGTCTATGAGCACCTTTGAGTTTTCTGCACTTTCTGAACACGTTCAGCACTTTCTTTACATAAATCCATTAAATCCTTTCCATGACCACCAAAAGGCCCAAGAGAAGGTTCTAAAAAGAGTAAATTTAAAGGGAAGATCGCTTCTTTTCCTTAATGTTTTAAACATGTTCTTGTTCTTTACAAAGCACTGAAACTATTTCAGTATCTTCATACCTGTACATTTTGATTCAGCTCTAATTTCTGTAGGATTTTTTCATTTGTATTCCATCTTGATAATGCACAATCTCATTCGATGATCAGAAACACTGTGGATTTATTATACTTCTGGCTGTAGAATTAGGAGCATGATTTGATAAAATTGTGCAGCATTTCTTAGTGCTTACTCCAGAGAATGTGCGTTGCACCACAGAGACTAGGGCACATGCTTTTTCAGCAATAAATTTTCTGACTCAGCAAATATTTTTCTGTTACAATGAGCATTCTTACCCCGTGACATCACACGACTTATACAACTACAACTCTGCCTTGAGTGTAAACTGTTACAACTACTTCTCAAGGTAATTAATTTTATTTCAAAAGGATATTTTTTTATCAATCAGTCCTCTACTGACCTGAAATAGTTACACCTTCTGATTTTATCTCACACTGGTGCTTCAGGATTCCTGGCATCTCAGTCTAAATCTGTGTACTCTAATCTACACAGCCGATTCTTCACAGAAATTCCATCTGTTTTGTCATTTACATGCTTTTTCCCTTGTACGTCATTGCCATGAATAATGGTGCTGTAAATTTATTTTGACTGTTAGTACATTTTATGTTAAGTTGTGTACTTTGCTTATTACATATTTTTCATCTACACAACAGTGGATGTATTGGAAAATGTTTTCCCGAAACCTAACTAAATAATATTTTTGTGCTAAATGATGAGTACATAAATAATTATAAGCCTTTTGTAGCTAGCACCCATACAAAGTTTTAAAAATGAAGCAGCATACATGCCACTATTTATTTTCGAATGTACTTAAGAAAAAAATATATTTGCCATGGAAAATATGTCAATGCATAGTAAATTTGTTACATTAGCACTCAGTATTATCTGTAAATAACCACACTTGCCAAGACGTTATGTGCACTTCTACATATTTTACTGTTTAAAAAAATCAGTATATTGTTGTCAATTTTAGACCTTTTAATACAATTTTTAAATTTATTTTTTCTCACTTTATTTTATAAAGTGTTTATTACTAGAGAGGTGAAAGGTCATACATTGGAATAATCAAAAAAGGGACTGCATAATGTTGTTTGATGTCTCAATGCACTTTGGTGCCCCCATTATTTTGTACCCACAGAAATGCAGCAAGTAATAGAAAATGCTATTTCACTCACTCTGAACCTGTATATTTATGATTCAGGTAATGAATATATGATCGATCTTCCTACAGATGAAAATGGGCATCTGCACCTTCAGAGAGATGTAATTATTGTGTGCTACAAATCTGCAAATAGATGTGTATTCAACAAAATCAATTTCTTTTTTTTCCTTTTATAATCTTTTACATAACAAAATTCTTTAAAAGTTGTTTGAGGGAAATAATGTGCCAGCCACACAGGCACTTATACCCTCACCCTTCTTTTTTAATTAGTCTGTGAAATAAGGGTTTTACCTAGCTTTTACTCTCCTGTTGCTTTTAAAAATTCTAAGGAACAGTGAAAGAAAATATTTTTTTTTTTTAAGAAAATGAAGTAAGGCAGGAGATCTTTCTCTCCATCAAGACACACATAAAAATAACAAGGAAATAGAAATTAAAGGAGATGATTGAATAGTTAGGTTTGTATACTTACAGTTTGTCCTGGTGTGGGTACCCTTTTGGTTTTATTCAGTTAGTATATGGATAACTCTCATACGAATAGTCTGCATTTCATCATTCAGTTAAAATGTCCATTTTGGTGGTCTAAGGTATTATAATAAATGCCATCACACAGGTTTGTCCCACAAGGTTACTACATTCCACGTTGATAAAAATGGAGTTGACTGGGACTTGTAACTGCTGATGGATTTAAGTGACACAAAAAGGTGGACACTGACATATCTATCACAGGAAGGGAAAGCCTCTTGAGATGCAAAGGGTTTGAGTTACAGAGAAGTCCATAGAAGGATTGCTCTTGAATCCAGTGCAATTTAGGTCAGACCCTTGAAAAGGAGGAGCCAGAATTTTCACTTTAAAGTAACTAGCTAGACTGAGAGGTTCCAAAGTAGCAAACACAACAATTCAAAGTCTTCTCATGATCCATGTGATACTTCAATCTCCTCTCCACCCGCAACACAGGATATTGTCACCCATATCACTTATCAGAAACAGTCCAATATCATTCCCTTATCTTGTTCTGTCCTTTCTAAAGGTAACCTATTGTTGTAAACCAAACTGTATTGGCAAATACACTAACATACACACAATGTGCATACCCTGGATCCTCAGCCTGATTAATCTACCAGATGAAGGCAGTGCATCATAATCTAAACAATTTCTGACTGCAGACCTCCAGGATACTTAAAAAAAAAAAAATTGTTCCTAAAAATGAAAAATTAAATGAAGCTCTACAGGGGGAAGCAGGAAAGGAACTGCAGAATTTTGCACATAGAAAGGAAAGATTGTTGGAAGAAAATAAGCTTTAAAAGACAATATCTGCTGGACGTTTATACTTACAACTACCATTTATGCCAAGAAACTCATATATTAAATGTTTTAGCACACCATGTTAGGTTTCCATGTCTTTATAATGTTCTTGGGCATCTATGATAAACATTTTCTGAACTTCACAGTTTAGGATGTAGCTTTGATTCTCCCCACTGAAAGATGAGAAAAGCGATGATTGTCACCATTGTTTTTGATGGGAGCAGATATAAGTGTAATTTTGAAAGCTGCTTTAATTTGAAACTCAAGTCTACAAAGGCACAGAATTCCAGATACTTTTCTCAGATCCAAACTCTACACGCACAGTCTTCTGTCTGGGGAACAACAAAAAATCCTCTGTGTGGGGGTCAGTTACCTTGATATTGGTATCTGGTGCCATATTCTATGTGATGGGCTATTATACCTAATTCTCAAAAGTCTCTTCCAAAAGACATATACCTTCTGTAGAAGTTGTGACATTCCTATCAGGTGATACGGGTATTTTAGATACTTTATGGTGTGTAAAGTGACCTTATAATCTTCTGTTTGGACAACTTAAACTCGCCCTTTTTATCTGAGAATTTATTTATACATCATAATCAAGTTCTTATTTATTCTGTCAGGATGTTAAGCACCTGTTTAATTTTGAGTGGCGTAATCAGACCTCGTCTTGTAAAGGTATAGTAGGCACTACTGAGGATGAAGAACAGAAGTATTCAAGTAGCAGCCACTGTACTAGGCTCTAAATGCCTTACTTCTATTCTTATAATAATAATAATAAATAATTTCTACAATTCAGAACAACTTTTTCTTGAGGCCTGGAGCAGATCATAGGTACAATGTTTTCAGAGAATACGTTCCATGCTGTGCACAGAGCGCTACTTCTTGGCAGAAGAAGTGTTACTAATTTCCAGAGAAAATAACCTTGATCATCTTTTGCTGTTCTCACTCATGATAATGTAACTATTTTAAATATATTACTTGATCTTCCCAAGCAAACATCTTACCTTTTCTTATGAAAATTTTGTTTAAAATGCCTAGAATGTGCACAAGTGCTTTAGTGCCATCACTTGACCATAAACAAAAACCTATTGCAGAAGAGATTTTATAGCATTTCAACACATTGTACACCCTTCAGTTTTAAGTCCTGCTGGGCTTGCCAAAAAGAAGGGATAGTGATGACAGTGGTCACATCCCCAGGGTAAAGAAGTACAGTTTGTTTTGGACACCAGACTCCATGGCTCACAAGCAGATGTTGGCACCAGCCAACAGCAGTTCAAAAGGCATTTTCAATTTAAGGAAGTAAGAGAGAGCACGATAATGCAACACAGCAGAATTTCTTTAGTAACACAAAGTATAAGAATCCACCTTTCACCTTGAACAAAATTCCAGAATAAAATTTAAAAAAAAAAGTATAGGAATAACTTCATAACAATTTTCCCATTCAAAAATCATATTCAGTATGTACGTTAAACTTCAGTTGTAGAAGGTCACATCAGAACAGTCAGAAACTACCAACAATGAAATTGCTTACAATATCTAATTCACTGTTACATAAAATGTATTTACGGTATAATAGCTAAGGAATGCATGTAATTTAAAGAGGCCCCCAATAGCGATCCCCAATAGCAATCACTGAGACTGAACATATGCAGTATAATGTCTCAAATCTGTTGCATTTACTCTAGAGTGCAAGAGCTTTTTCTGTTCATTGAGAGGCCCTGGTTTAGCAAGAAAGTCAGACTGTCATATTATTATAATAAATTAAACCATGGATGCCAATCAGAAGAAATATTCCTTTTGATTTTCATTGGCTGTGTTTTGCATGCTGAGCTCACTTTTCAATGCAGATTCAGCACTGTCTTCATTTTCAGATCCTTTTGCCTCGTTTTTTGAGTATATTATTTTTTTTTTATAAATGCGTATAGCTATGGCAGTGATGCAAAGTAGGATGAATATCACAACTGCTATCACACCTAGGAGAAAAAAAGAGAAAAATGTCAAGAGAAAGCATAGACAAATAATAACTCATGGGCCAGCAAGCAGGACAGAGAAAGAATGACTCTATTGCATAACGGACAGGATTGCAGGGAAGCCCGAAAAATAAGAAACTGTAGCTGCTTTCCAACCAGAAACAACACTGTAGTATAAGCTTCATGGTGATTGCTTTGAAATTTTGCACACTAATTACACCGAACACACACACACACACACACAAAAAAAAAAAAAATCTACAGAATGCTACAAATTTTGAAACTTTTGAATGGAAGACCAGTAGGGCCTTAGGGTATTGTATCCTTCACCATCAGATAAGAGCTCTGCCAGAGTGGGAACAAAAACCACTGCAGAGCTGAGGATCTGTTCTTCAGGGAGTTCCCTGCCAGACAATGAGACAGCAAATGGCACTATTATGACTTTCTCCTTTTACCCAACACCTGTAAGTATTGGGAAAAGTAGTCCCTGACTCCTCAGTCACTCAAGTCACTCAGGACCCTTCCCCATGCCACATGTCATCAGGAGGGAAGGGGACATTTGTCCCATCATCGCTTTCACCAGCCAGTCAGCTCTCCTATTACTGCTCCAGGTCTGGGGAAAGAATCTAGAAAGCAGAGGTAGGGCAGAACAAGGTGAGGACAAAGGTACCAATCTGGAATTCTGAACTAGGTCCTCTATCAGCTCTGCCTGTGTACAGCACAAAGTCCAAGCTTCAGACCCTTTGAAGTAAAAATGATTGCACAGAATTAATCCCACTTATATCCAGTACTCCACACAAGTTAGTTCAGAACACAGATGAATCATTTTGACTAAACAGTGTAGTTAATGAGGAAAGTTTATAAAAGAAAGTGTAGAACAGTTCATCATAGGGGTTCCAGTGGTAATTGGCCAGTGTTTCTCACCACCTGTTATCAGGTCATTTATTCTGCCTCATAGAAGAAAACCCCAGCTCTGTTTGACTGCCTTTGGAACATCATAATGAGGTGAAGAGGTTTCCACAATCTCCATTAGCTAGGGCTCACATTTCTGTAGCTGCATAACTGCAATGATTGGGCTCACTTTGTGTTCAGAGTGAAACAATACAATAGGTTTCACTCCTTCCCTTTTGGCTTGTGGAACTTATTCTGGCATCCTGGTGTGGTTTTGCTTTGCATGGCTACATGACCTTAGGTTCATAAATAAAAAAGGTCCATGCCTACACAGATGGTAGTGAGCACGCTTCTTTTTCCAACAGCTTTAACAGCCCCGTCTAGTAGGGTGAAATCATCATCAGTATGGCCACCGGCATTGCAGTGGTCTAGCTGATCAGTTATAGGGCAAAGGGGCAGGAGCATAAGTTTATACAGGGTACTAATCAGGTACCATGCGTGCCACATATCTAACATATAAGACACTAAATGGAATGAGCGCTTAGTTTTAAAGGCGACCATCTAAGATTTATTGAACTGTTACCAGGCAATGCTGCTCCTAGCACAGCAGATTAGAAATAGTAAGGAAAGAGATACTTCCCACAGAGATAAGCACAACCTTACAGACTTCCAACCCACCTCATCCTTTCCTCATTAGTCCTTTTATGATGGTGTCTGGCCCTCAAGCTCATGAATCAGAGGTTGAGCAGGAGAGGAATTTGAGGAGAAACAAAACAGAAGGGTAGGTGAAAGTGCCTGTTGGAGAGGCAGAAAACAAGACTAGGCTGCAGGGACAAAAAATGCACTAAACAGTCTGGGAAACAGTTGCAATGCAGTGGCTCAACTGTACTAGATGAAGGAAGAATCTGCTGTATGACTTGGCTGCTATTGCAAGAATAATGAAAATATGTAGTCCCTTAGCACTGTAAATTTAAAAAAAAACCCCACACCATCTTAAATTCAGAACTTGACATTCTTCTCGTTCTCTAATATGAGCAGCCATCCTTAATAACAGGTATATAAACTTTTTTTGTGTGGTGTTTCCTTCTCTGGAACAGGATCTATAATGTGATTAAATCTGTTTCTTATTTAAGTTAAGTAAAAACCAGGCATTCTTTCTTTCACAGTACACGCCCCTTTTAAGTGCTCGTCTATAAACTTGCTTTATCTGAAGCAGCTGAATTGGTACAGTCCTCAGTTTTACTTATTTAAGGGTACTTACTTAAACTATTTTTAAGTGTTGTATAGCTTGCTTTATTTTGACTTTTAAACAACCATAGTTAAGCAGTAGAATAATTATGAGTGCATATTCTCCAATGTGTTTAATAACAATAAAATTCTGAGGTTATGATTGTCTTAAGAAGACTGCAACCATTATAACTGGAAGTTAAAAATTATTTTTTTTATAGCACTAAAAAATCCCCACCCACACTAAATGACATAGTACAGATACTTATGTAAAATCATACTAATTTTTTGAAACAGCAAACTAATTTTTGGCAAGTATGTGTGCTGTTAGCAGGCACTGACCATAGCAGGTACTATTATTCAAATGCCAGACACACACATGACTTCAGGTTCTTATATTAACTCCACCTTGCATGGACTTAAATGCTTTTTTTTCTCAGTGAGAAACCTTTGTAGCTTTATTCTTCTAAATCCCACTATGTAATTTGTCTGCTGAGGTTTTTAAAACCCATAGAAAGGAAACATATTCATAATTTTAAAAATGGAGGGAATGGTCTTTCCCTCCCTCTGCCCTCTTTCATTGAAGTAACTAATGGAAATGGAAACAGTGAACTGTATTGCAAAAATATCATCTTCATGAGTGAAAACAAGCTTCCATTCCTCATTTCCTCCCAAGAGAAGAAATATCACCAGAAATTTTCACAGGGGAAGATTGTAACGAGAGACAATACTATACCTTGAAAGAAAAAAAAAAAAAAATGAACTTACATAGCCATACACTTGCTCCAGTACTGGTGACAGGAATTGGAATTCTCCTGAGACTCTTCAATCCCAAACCCTCCCTATTAAGACTTACTTGAGTACTCTCCATTCCTGCTAAATAAGCAGAACTGGTAGGCTTCCCTACTACAACAGAGATAGATCTTGGCTTAAGTGATAGTCTGTCCAAGGGTATATTGCTTTCCAAGTGTGAAACCAGAATGAAACTTCCCTCAGTCTGCCAAAGGATTGATTCAAGCAATGTTAGACCCCATTTTCTCAAGAAAAAATCTGCGTTGCTCAGATCTATTAAAAAAAGACTTTGAACTTGACTGTGTAGCAAAATGTAATTTTTTGGCATAGTCAAGAAAAAAAAAAAAAAGATTGTTCTTTCTTAATCATACCCTATTTGTCACAACATATCCAAGTACTTTTTTAAGTCACAGACACTAGCATCAGGCACGCTGGAAACCTGTTCTAAGTATCTTGTGTTTCAGCAAAATGTTCCGATGTATTGAAACGCGGGTGGCATACATTTATGTAAAAAAATATGAGTGCTATTGAATGTGTTTCAAAACAATGCTAGATTTTTGTCTTTCTACCACTTCTAATAAAATGAAATCTTTTTAGTAGTTTCCTTATAGATATGAAACTAAACTGATTTCACTTCAGCATTAGAAGCCTCAACAGTTATTAGTAAAAAAAGGTTCCCGTGGAGTTGATACAGTCCCTATTACCTCCAATAATTGCAGAGTCACTTTGGATTGCATTAGCTAAGGGCTGTCCCTCATCTATCGGTCCAGAGTGATCTGCAGCAGAAAAAAATAAAAGTGACAGAAAAATAAAAGAGTTTTCACAAAATTCTCACATGGTTACAGCTCATGTACAGCATGTTACAGTGGCAGTAGTGTGGGTCTGTATGCATGCAAAGAAGAACAGTGATGTAAATGATACTTGGCAGAGAAAAAGAGAAAAATGTGAACATTCAGAGAAAAAGACAATAATTTTTCAAACTACTCCTGAGATGTTAAATCATATGAAAACAAAACAAAACAAACCAGAACAAAATAACAAAGAAAGAAAACAAAACAAAACCGATGAAACAAAAAGCCCACAAACAAACACAAATTAAAAAAGCCCACCAAAACAAAACAGTTGTGACTCAAGTCATGAGTACTCTATTTAGATTTTGCTTCAGAGATCAGAACAAGTGATAACCATATGCTACCTGCAAATGAATGTGTTGTTTCACTTGATGTTGAGTCAGCTCCGCTTAAGGTACCACAGTTGGATTCAGTGAAGCGTCCCTTTACAATGACGGAGGCTGAGCTGCTGTGGTGCAGTGCAGCCTTCAAAGGAGCAATGTGGTTGAACTGCACAGAAGAGAGACATCCAATAAACCCCTGAGAGTTTGCCTTCATAGTCTCCTCATCTACATCACTGTTTTCTGTTAATCAAAAGGAACAGAGTGCAATTAATCGTAGTGCAAATGTACAAGATAAAGTGACAGAAGAATAAATGAATAATTAACCTGTGTTCCTCTGAGTATATTTGAGTTACAGCAACATATGTAGATTCACTGAATCCCTTTCTTGTCTGGCTTTAATGAAAAGACAGTCAGATACATTCAACCCTTTATTTTTTTTTAACAGATGACAGTTGCTAGTCTGCTGAGAGAAATGTTTTTTACTTACTATAACAAGTTCCAAAGCAAAATGATTCAAATGTAACCAAAATATTTAAATTAAAATGTAATATTTTTTCATTCTGAAAAGAAGATAAGGCTGAAGCATGCACTCATGAAAAATACATGCTTAATGAGTTTTCTTCTCACAAATACATATATTGTTTGTTTATATTCTTTCCACAGATTCATATATTTAGTCTACATACGGCCATCAAGACTGTCAGAACAAAAACTTTCTGAAGACCTCACTAATGGACTAGTCTGGAGATGGAAAACAGTTTGTTTACTCTGATAGTTCTAATTTAAACAAAAACTTAAGAACTACTAATTATTCAAACAGGACTCTTAGGGGAGGAAAGTTTTCAAGTTTTGTGCAAATAAAGTGGGAATTTAATTTCATTCCATTCATTTCCACCTCCAACTTATTCTAGAACCTATGAATGAACTTGTGATCCTTACAATGTCTACCATAACAAAATTAAATACCTATGTACAATGGACTCCTAAATACAATTAGATTAACAGTGCAAATAAGGTTAATGTGTTTTGGTAGAACGTTTCAAAATAGCACAGCAGCATTTTTCTCGACTACTCTCTGCTTATTGCAGTGATGATGTATTATTGGGCAGATGGATGACAGCCAAAAGTCTGTGCACCTGCACTGATGAACTATATAAAATGTTGGATGTTTAACTGCCTGTGTCTCTCTGTACCATACAACGCTTCTGACAATTGTCTCACTGCACTGAAGGACCTGCTAGATCTGAAAGTATTAAGAAAAAGAGTAACCTGAGGTGACAAGAAAGAAAAATGTCCAAAATCCATTGTGATAAAAAAGATGTATTTCTAAGTAGGATTAAAAACTTCAACTGAAGTATTTCCTATTATTTTGTAGTTTTTTATACAAACCATTTGGTCAACATCGCATGTGTATAATACAAAAGGAAATGATATATTTTAAAATCCTTGGAGTTCACTTGACTTGTTAATTAGAAAATACTGTTGGGATAAAGTAAATTTTTTAATTTGATCAAGCAATCTTGCTAGTAAAACTGATAAGCTTTAGGGAAGAAAAATCCTTCTCCGCTTTAGTGCTTAAGTCAGATTTAAATGACTGAACATTTCACACACAGACATACAAACAAGTTGTTTATCAGAGACTGTACTTTATAGTAAACTACAGTTATGCATCCTTAGGCATTTTTATAGCAATTAATTTGCTAAGTGTACATATATTTTTTCAGCAGAGACAAAATTACTCCACCTACAATGCCTTCTTTAAAAATAACTCTAAAACCAAAACTCAAACTCAGTAACTCTCTTGATTGAATTCTGCCTCAGCTGTCTTTTCTCTGTGAAGTAATACTGGAAGTCAGCAGACATACAGCTCATAGCAGCAAACATTAAGATAACAACTACCCAGTCAAAAGACTAGATTTCACATTCCTGCTTTTATGATGTTGAAGATTTCAGAATTTTTTGTATTCCTGTACAATATTAACTTGTCTTAAAATTACACAAGTCTGTGATATGTTGGGTGAGCAATGGGCTGACAGGTCAGGCTGAAAGGGTTAGAGTAAACAGGGTTGCATCAGGCTGTGGCCAGTCACCAGTGTGTTCTCCAAGGCTCAATTTTAGGGCTAGTGCTCTTCAATGTTTTTATAAATGATCTGGATGCAAAAGTCAAATGCACATTAAGTAAGTTTGCTGATGATAGTAGATGAGGAGGAACTGTAGACTACCTTGAGGGTAGAGAAACCATACAGAGAAGTCTGGATAGGCTAGAGAGCTGGGCAATCACCAGCTGTATGCAGTTTAACAAGAACAATTGCCAGATTTTCCACCTGAGATGAGGTAATCCCATTTATACACACAAATTCGGGGGTGAGAGCCTGGAGACTAGCCCCATGGAAAGAAAGCTAGTAGTTTGGGCTTATGGCAATTTGCATATGAGTCAACAGTGTGCCCTCACAACCAAAAAGGCCAACTGAGGCGCACCAAGCACAACATTGCCAGCTGGTTGAGGGAGGTGTTTGTCCCACTCTACACTGCGCTGGTGCAGCCTCACCTCATGTACTGTATGCAGTTCTCTACTCCTCAATACAAGTAGGACATCAGACCACTAGAATGTTTCCAGAGGAGGGCAACCAAGGTGGTGGAAGGTCTCAAGGGCAAGGCTTATGAGAAGCGGCTGAGGTTGTTTGGTTTGTTCAGCTTAGAGAACAGAAGGCTGAGAGGTGACCTCATCACAGTCTACAACTTCCTCAAAGTGGGCAGTGAAGGAGGAGGTGATGATCTTTTCTTTCTGGTGACCAGTGATAGGATACAAGAAAATGGAATGAAGCTGTCTCTGAGGAAATTCAGATTAGATGTTAGGAAAAGGTTCTTCACTGAGAGTCTGGTCAGTCACTGGGACAGGCTGCCCAGGGAAGTGGTCACCACACTAAGCCTGTAAGATAGTGTTCAAGGAATGTCTGGATGACACTCTTACTCATACAGTTTAGTGTTAAGTAGCCCTGTGAGCAGGAGGGAGTTGGACTCAATGATCCTTAAGGGTCTCTTCCAACTCAAGATATTATACGATACTATGATTGTATGTTTCTATGAATATGCTCAGTAGAAAAAAAATTAATGTACATTTGACTTTCACAGTTAAATTACCAGACGGAGGTACTAACAACATGCTTGGAATGCGCTGCCACAAAATCTCACATTT
The DNA here is from genome assembly GCA_013399365.1 of Pampusana beccarii. NCBI lineage: Eukaryota > Metazoa > Chordata > Aves > Columbiformes > Columbidae > Pampusana > Pampusana beccarii. The sequence continues at coordinate 105,108 of VWYH01006592.1, read as the reverse complement.
TTGCAACAAGCCTGTGTTGGTAGGAAAATTTTATTATGGACAGGCTTTTTGCATTAAAAGTGCTTATTGCAGTTAAAACTAATAATATTTATACACTCACTGATTTCAGCTGAATCATATATAGCTATTTGGTGGTATTTTTTTCCCCCATGGTTAATATGTGACCACATAAATGCTGCTACGCTGTTGGTTGGTTTGTTTGTTTTAATATAAAGAAATATAACATTATTTTCCTGAAGTTTACTTATGATTCAGATTGAAGTGACTAGGAGGAGATAAATTACTGAAAAGTATGTCATTAAACAATATTTTTTTCAAGTTTTTGTGCACAAAGGGTTACCATTTAAAAATATTTCAAAACAGACTAGGTCACTTTTCCTTAATTTGTCATTTGTATAAGCAGTTACTGTTGAAAAAAGTGCAAGTAAAGAAAGGAATCTGTTTAACAGGAAGTAATAGACAGTTCTGTCATTAAGACTTTTTGTTGCTATTATAAATCCAGTAACCAGAAGTCACAAATGGGTATTATCTGTGGAGCTGTCATTTGTCACACTGCTGAGATTTAGTAGAAAAAAATTCTAAAATAAAACATCAGAAGTCAAATATTTTGCCAACAGAATTGTTTCATCAAACTAAATAATCTCCATTAAATCCACAAATATTAATTTTTTAAATACTGGTATTTTGTCTAAGATTGCAAGACAGTGGAAACTTTCTCTTACCACAAATAGTTATCCTGAAAAGCTTCTGTATTGGAAGAAAGCCTTGATGAGCCTTGCTGATACAAAAATAATTTTTAAAGAAAGTTCTGTATAAATTTGCTAGAGTACAATTATAACCACTTTAAATTGTGGGAACTGCATAAAAGTTCATATTTTACACTAATAAACTTCTACTATAGGCTTTCCTTAACCAGATTTAAAATATTAGAATCATAGAATAATAATGAAATCGTAGAACAGTTTGGGTTGGAGGGACTTTCAAAGTTCATCTAGTCGAAACCCCCTGCAATGAGCAGGGACATCTTCAACTAGATCAGGTTGCTCAGAGCCCCATCCAGCCTGGCTTTGAATGTCTCCAGGGACGGGACATCTACCAACACTCTGAGCAATGTGTTCCAGTGTTTCAATACGCTAATCAAAAATTTCTTCCTTATGTCTAGCCTGAATCTACCTTCCTGTAGTTTAAAACCGTTGCCGCCTGTGTTATTGTAACAGGCCCTACTAAAAGGTCTATCCTCATCTTTCTTATACGTCCCTTTTAAGTATTGAAAGGCCACAATAAGGTGTCTCTGAAGCCTTCTCCTCTCCAGACTGAACAACCCCTGATCTCTCACTCTTTCCTCATGGGAGAGGTGTTCCATTTGCTCATCTTGGTGGCACCCCTATGGACCCTCTCTAAAAGGTCCATGTCTTTCCTGTACTGAGGACTCCAGAGCTGGACACAGTGCTCCAGGTGGTGTTTCACCAGAGTGGAGTAGAGGGGCAGAATCATCTCTCTCAACCTGCTGGCCATGATTCTTTTGATGCAGTCCAAGATACAATTTGCTTTCCAGGCTGCAAGTGCACACTGCTGGGTCGTGTCCAATCTTTCGTCCACCAGTACCCCTGAGTGCTTCTCCACAGGACTGCTCTCAATCCCTTCATCCCCCAGCCTGTATTGATACCAGGGCTTGTCCCGATCCATGGGCAGGACCTTGCACTTGGCCTTTTTGAACCTCATCAGTTTCGCATCAGCCCACTTCTTGACTTTGTCCAAGTCCCTCTGGATGGCATTTCATCCCTCAGGTGTGTCAACTGCACCACTCAGCTTGGTGTCATCCACAAACTTGCTGAGCGTGCACTCGATCCCACTGCCTGTGCTACTGATGAAGATATTAAACAACACCAGTCCCAGTACAGACCTCTGCGGGTCACCACTTGTCACCAGTGTCCATCCAGACATTGTGCCATTGACTACTACTCTCAGGGTGTGACCATCCAGCCAGTTCCTTATTCACTGAACAGACCACCCATTGTACCCATACCTCTCCAATTTAGAGAGAAGGATGTTCTGGGGGACCATGGCAAAGCCTTTACAGAAGTTCAGATAGATTGCATCCTTAGCCCTACCTTTTTCCACTGGTGTAGTCACTCCATTGTAGCAGGCCACTAGGTTGGCCAAGAATTTAGAATTTTACTGTGTTATTACTATACTAATTCTTAAATTCATATAGTAGAAAAAGCTGCATAGAGAGAAACAGACCTTTTTAAAGCAACTGTTATTTAGTATGTGCTTAACTGCAGCGCTTTTTTTGAGAGTACCCAGACATTATTGTTTTAAAGGGCTGATTTTCAAATTAACAATTTGAATTATCATTATATTTTTACATATCAGTGGAACATTGAGAGTTTTGTAATTCCATTATTCCTTTATTAATACAACTATAATTTCTAGAGCTCTTAAGAAAACTATGCAATTATTAATAATCCTCAAATATATTCCCATAAAGACAAAACTACATTGTCTAATCTTATAATTTTAGAGACAAATAAATCAATAGAAGAAGACAATTTCACTAGAAATAAAAAGAAATAGTTTGAATACACAGAAATATAATTTCAAATGTGTATGCAAAATATTTAAGTCTTTTAACTTAGGCCTTCTCATTAAGAATCTAGTGAAATTTTATTTTTATTTATTACTTAAATACCCAATCTCTACATTGTTGGCGATGTCCATTTTTGGTGTGATATCATTGTTTAAGTGAATTAGCTTAAAATCACACATTCTCTTAAGTTGGTGAAAGCCTATCTTTATGTCAGTTGCCATAGAAAGATTAACAACTCTTATTGAAGAAAAAATCACCCACAGATCCCTACCCCCATGCTGGGGAAGGCTACGAAGCTTTAGCCTCAGGAAATATGATGTTCCTTAGCAGAAGTAATTACTTCCTCAGTGGGTTGCTGTAAAAAGAGAGGTTTCCACAGCCTTCTCACAGTGTGGGGTGTTTTGAGAGTGAGCTAACTTCTTAGAAGGAAAACAAAAACGCAAGGAGCCCTTTGGCTTGTATCCTGTGAACTCTGTTGCTCAGTGTGCAGCTTCTCTTCCCTCACAACTTAACCTTCACTTATTTTTCTGAGTTCCAACACAGCCTCGCTCCCTATTTTGTCACAGTGTTGCATAACATAAATTCAGAAGTCTTTAAATTGGAAGGCTTAGGTTCTGGGAACTAAGAAAGAATGCAGATTTTTTATTATTATTATTATTATTATTATTTTTTACTAGTTCAGCAACTCTCAGATTTGCTTCCAACAAAAAGCACTAAGCTATGTACAACTCCAGAAGAGTTCAGAGAAGTACTTCTCCAGCTGAAGATAGTTCTTATAAAATCCATAGCTTTCTGGACTGCTTTAAAATTTGTGAGTCTTTCCTGAACAATGTTTCAAAGTACAATACATATTTCATATTCTGTTACCCCTTCTTCTGTTTAGACTGCTTCAGTGCAACAGCAAACAGCCATTCCTTTTTTCCACTGTCTTCAAAAAGTCTCCCTGCATCTCTAAACATGACTTCATGGGAATCAGGACCCAAAGCAGTCAGATTTACAAGATAAACAGCAACTCTTCAATAGCATCTCCCCTTCGAAAGCGAGAGATGTATAACATATGTTTTCTTCAGGACAGATCCTGTAAATTGAGTCAAATTGGGCTGAGTGCCCCCGCAGGTCATTGCAACTCTATGCTTCACACTATTGTGAAGATGCAAAGCCATCACATAACTGAAGAAATTTCTATCTCTTCACTTCTATAACAATGTGATTTCTTTGGAAGAGACAACACTGGTCCTGATCAAAAGAGATTATTTGCCTAAAAATGTGCATTTCATTACATTGCATCAAATAGATTTTTAAGTAAATTGATGCAAGCTTTGATATGGAATTTCATAACAGAAAAAACAAAACCTTTAGTTCTGTACTGGTCATTGGAGTATTGCACTTACGTGAGTGCGACTGCAACAGGCTACTACACTTCAAAACATCATAAATTCCCAGTTCAATGTTGTTATCAATTTGTGGGGTTTTGAAATATTTCGAACAATTTTCTTCTAGTAGTTTATATTTCAACTAATATTGCTTTAGAGCTAGGCTTAAACAATCATTCTCTTTCCATTCTCTGTGCAATTCTACACACCAGCTTTTTTCTGGACTGTGAGCTCTATAAAGGAAATCTATATCTCAAAGATAATGTACATCTCTGTTTAGAGGTCCTTAGTTATTTTTCCAATAAGAAAACAGATCAGCTACACTGTGCGTTTTCCAAACAATCTCAAGTAAACAACAATTAAGATTTCTTTTTAAACACTGTAAATATGATCTTTAACGTTCATTATTTGACACATTTTAAACTACATAGCATTTGGTTACCATAATTATGAAAACAATTGTCACTTTATACATGTTATTATATCTTCAAAATTATTTTTCAACCTCTTCTAGGTAACATCCTCAGAATTGAAAGCTACAGCCATCTATTTGATGGATAAGGAATTAACTGGATGGTCTCATCCAAATAGTTGCATGCAGCAGCTCAATGTCTAAATGGAGATCAGGAACAAATGCTGTCCCTTAGGGGTCCACAATGGAACTAGTACTGTTCAGTATCTTTAGTAATAGCATAGGCAGCAGAATGGAGTGCATCTTCAGCAAGTCTGTGGATGACACTAAACTAAGTGGTGCAGTTGATTCACTAAAGGGAAGGGATGCCATTCAGAAGGTCCTTGGCAGGCTTGAGGAGTGTGTCAATATGAAGCTCATCAAGTTCAGCAATGCCAAGTGCAAGGTCCTGTGCATGGGTTGGTGCAATCCCCAATATCAAGTACAGTGGGGAATGAATGGATTGAAAGCAACCGTGCTGAGGAGGACTTGGGGACACTGGTGGATGAAAAATTGGATGTGAGCTGGCAGTGTGTGCTTTCAGCCCTGAAAGTCAGCTGGATCCTGGGCTAAGCAAAAAGAAGCATGGCCAGGAAGCTCAGGGAGGTGATTCTACTCCTGTATTTCACTCTTCTGAGACCACACCTGGACTAGTGCATCCAACTCCATTGTTTCCAGCACAAGACAGACATCAATCTGTTAAAGCAGGTCTAGAGAAGGGCCACAAACATAGTCAGAGGGCTGGAACATCTTTCCTATAAGGAAAGGCTGAGAAAGTTGGGATTGTTCATCCTGGAGAAGAGAAGGCTCCAGGAAGACCTTATTGCAGCCTTGCAACATATAAAGGTAGCTTATAAGAAAGGTGGACAGAGATTTTTTACAAGCCTCTGTATGACTGGAAAAGGGGTAAGAATTTTAAATCGAAAGAGGTTAGATTTAGATTTGACAAGGAATTTTTTTTTCTTTTGGTGAGTGACTGGAACTGGTTTCCTCAAAAAGCTGTTGATGCCTCACCATTGGAAGTGTTCAAGGTCAGATTGTAGGAGGTTTTGAGCAATATGATCTAGTGAAATATGTCCCTGCCCATGGTACAGGCGTTGGAACTAGGTGAGCCCTTCCAACTGAAACCATTCTGTGATTTTATATTCTTACACATCAGCCTATTAAATGAATTACATTTAGAATATCACACTCAAAACTCTCTCAATTCATCCCCCTGCATATTTAATTTTCTAAACAGCGATGTCAGAAATCATCTTCATTATACTTCTCTCATGTGACATTGAAACAAAGATTTCATTAAGTCCTTTTTTCTAGCCAAGATTTTATATATGACACGGTATAGTTGGAACTGGGTTTTGTACATATTTGTATGTGCATACATGCACACATATGTGTGATAGAAACAGTTAAACTCTAATTTTTACTCAGAAGAAAGTAGAAAATTAATTTCTACTTGGATTTACATTGTTTGAACCTAGATAGAGGTCAAAAAATCTGGTGGAGACTTACTGCCTCCCACCCAGTGGCATAATGGAATATTTCAGATAATGCTTTGCTTGACTGTAGAAGATTATTTAGTAACCCGTAACAGTGTTTTTTGCTGTCATAAACAGGACAGTTTTTCTGAGTCTGTTACAAAGGCAGAAACATTTATTTACCAAACCTGTTATTTCCAAAGGTACTATATAAAGAGTGGTAGATATATGGATTCTGGAAGGGCAGCTCAGGTACGTAGTACTAAAATTCCTCTAAACTAAACAGCATACAACTGAACATGAAGAAAACACTTCCTCGAATTTCTAGTTTAGGGTAGGCATTACATAAATATGAAAATAGCTCCTATAAGCTTAGAAGACTGAGATTAAAAAAATATTGTCTATCCTAAATTGAGATGAAAACTAAATTTCTTCTGTCATGTATCACAGTTTTTTGAATTTATTTCTAAAAAAAGCCTTTGTTAACACTTTGGCATACTTAAAGAGACTTTTAAAGAATGGGAAACAACCACGCCTTTGCAGGCCATTTACTGGCATTCACAAGCACCAAAGAGTTAGAGGGGGAAGCAGTTCATTTCCCAAATTTTGTTTTAGAATATGGTTCATAATTTCCATTAAAATTTGCTTGTATTAAAAAGCATTAAGGAATTAAAAATAATTGTTTTCAGTAATGGTGATAATCTGTACTTTGCTACACTTATCTCAAGACCACTGTTGGAAAAGTGATCAGTCTAACTATAAAATGGTGAAAATTCAGTATAGCCTTAGTCACAAACTACATCACAAACTACACCAGCTCTGTTCTCACATTGTTGTAACAGGAAGTGCTATTAGAGGAAGAATGTGAAATGGACATTTATTTCATATGGGAATGTAGCAGCACCAGCTTTAAATTACTATAAAAGAAAGAGAAACATCCTTTAACTTTTCACAAGCACTGCATCCTCCTCTATCACTGAGTTTTCTCAATGTGACAAGCACGAAAATAATAAGATCTTGTCGATTTTACTTAAGGTTATTTTTTTTAACAAAATTGATAAAATGGTAATTCTAGGTAGGTAAATTCCATTGAGATCACTGGTACAGAGAAACAGCTTTTGATGAATAATCACTAGAGAAAATATTTTGTCATAGCTTAACTTGTTTTCAAAAAGTAACTCCAACAAAGTTTTGTTGATATCACTTTGTCCCTAACTGTTTACATCAAAATCTAGTTACAGAAAGTTTTTCAAATATGGTACATGATTAATAGTGTTATATGATATTTGTGTATTATTTCATAGTGATTTTCTTTCTGAGAGTAAAAAAAAAAAAAAAGGTGGTGTTTCACGATGCTTGGTTGTAAAATGAGAGTAAAAAGTGTGAAATTATTTTTAATGGAACCTGGTTGATCTTTTTTCAGGAAGTACTTACCATAATTGCATTTGTATTTCAAAAAGACTGAATTTTCTACCTTGATTTTGAATCAGTGCCTAATTAAATCCAGGACAACAAATGTCTTTCAATGAGATAAGGGTTATTATTTTTTATGTGCGATGATAACATTTTGATCTATGATTTAGAAAACCCTGCTGTGTTCCACTTACCTAAAATCTTGCCAAGTGTGAGAGACTTGATTGCATTGAATTCTGTGCCTGAAGACAGAACAAACTTCATTCGTTCATTCTGGTTAATCTGCAGAATGGTGCAGTGAAGAACATAGTAGAATAATGGGAGAGATGTTAGTCAAAGTTCATAAAAAAGTCAGATAATACCAAGGTTAAAAATAAAAGGAGCTGAGGAAGGCGTTTGTTAATTACATCACAGAAACTAATAGGGAAATAGATGATCAGCTTCCTCAGATCACTGATGATAGTTGTGACACTTAAGTATCCCACTTAATGAGCCTTTATTTAACTTATTGGTTTGTTTGACTCATTCTTTTCCATCTATAAGACTAATACAAATTATAAACCTTCAAAAACATGAAAAAGTCTCTATTAATTAAAGAAAGGCACTCAGCATTTAGTTCATAAAGATCAAATATTATGCTGTAAATGTCCTACCTCCCAGGGTACCTCTAGAACTACTTGCCTTCAAGCCTTGTGCCTATACATAATTAAACACACTCAGCTCTAGCCTCAAAATATTAACTTATCGCAGACAGCTTTTTAAATTTTAATTTTAAAAATTAAGGCTTCTTTATATGGTAGTATCTTCTATTAACAAAAGAGATATTGCTGTTTTATTATCAAATTTTCCCCCCAAAAATAACAAAAATATTTTCCTTAATCATATTCCTTTGATGTAAAAGGGAACAAAGAAAATTAGACAAATAGGTTTAAATTATTATCCAGATGGCAATATATTTGTACTGTAGCTTCATATGTAATTTGAAATGAAAAACAAAATGCAGGACCCAACCCAGATGATATCAGTCATATACATTTCAAAAACTGTGACAATATAATCATCAAACAATTAAATGTATTTTCATATAAAATAATGAGGAGGTATTGACCTTTTGAAAGAAACAACTGAACACCGAAGTGATTGTTTAATATAGACTTTCACTGCATCATGAATCTGATAACACTTTATTTACTTGAAATATTAAAACACAGTTAATTTGGGGTAATCATGTTGTAACAATTTTCTTCATTTTGCTTTGGATCTTCTATTTTTATGATAATACTACTTTTTTTTTTCTTCTTCTTTTCTTTTGTCTGAATTACCTCTACAAAGAGTATTTCCTCCTCTCTGTTAATCTTCACGTGTTGCAGTTGTCCATCAGCCATGTTTTTGATATTAATGCTGAAGATGTCAGGATCTTGANGATGCTTGGTTGTAAAATGAGAGTAAAAAGTGTGAAATTATTTTTAATGGAACCTGGTTGATCTTTTTTCAGGAAGTACTTACCATAATTGCATTTGTATTTCAAAAAGACTGAATTTTCTACCTTGATTTTGAATCAGTGCCTAATTAAATCCAGGACAACAAATGTCTTTCAATGAGATAAGGGTTATTATTTTTTATGTGCGATGATAACATTTTGATCTATGATTTAGAAAACCCTGCTGTGTTCCACTTACCTAAAATCTTGCCAAGTGTGAGAGACTTGATTGCATTGAATTCTGTGCCTGAAGACAGAACAAACTTCATTCGTTCATTCTGGTTAATCTGCAGAATGGTGCAGTGAAGAACATAGTAGAATAATGGGAGAGATGTTAGTCAAAGTTCATAAAAAAGTCAGATAATACCAAGGTTAAAAATAAAAGGAGCTGAGGAAGGCGTTTGTTAATTACATCACAGAAACTAATAGGGAAATAGATGATCAGCTTCCTCAGATCACTGATGATAGTTGTGACACTTAAGTATCCCACTTAATGAGCCTTTATTTAACTTATTGGTTTGTTTGACTCATTCTTTTCCATCTATAAGACTAATACAAATTATAAACCTTCAAAAACATGAAAAAGTCTCTATTAATTAAAGAAAGGCACTCAGCATTTAGTTCATAAAGATCAAATATTATGCTGTAAATGTCCTACCTCCCAGGGTACCTCTAGAACTACTTGCCTTCAAGCCTTGTGCCTATACATAATTAAACACACTCAGCTCTAGCCTCAAAATATTAACTTATCGCAGACAGCTTTTTAAATTTTAATTTTAAAAATTAAGGCTTCTTTATATGGTAGTATCTTCTATTAACAAAAGAGATATTGCTGTTTTATTATCAAATTTTCCCCCCAAAAATAACAAAAATATTTTCCTTAATCATATTCCTTTGATGTAAAAGGGAACAAAGAAAATTAGACAAATAGGTTTAAATTATTATCCAGATGGCAATATATTTGTACTGTAGCTTCATATGTAATTTGAAATGAAAAACAAAATGCAGGACCCAACCCAGATGATATCAGTCATATACATTTCAAAAACTGTGACAATATAATCATCAAACAATTAAATGTATTTTCATATAAAATAATGAGGAGGTATTGACCTTTTGAAAGAAACAACTGAACACCGAAGTGATTGTTTAATATAGACTTTCACTGCATCATGAATCTGATAACACTTTATTTACTTGAAATATTAAAACACAGTTAATTTGGGGTAATCATGTTGTAACAATTTTCTTCATTTTGCTTTGGATCTTCTATTTTTATGATAATACTACTTTTTTTTTTCTTCTTCTTTTCTTTTGTCTGAATTATATCTACTAAGAGAATTTCCTCCTCTCTTTTATTCTTCATGTGTTGCCGTTTTCTATCAACCATTTTTTTGATATTAATGCTGAAGATGTCAGGATCTTGATGGCTATCTAGCTTGTACCTGATTTGTAAAGTTCCTGCAGGGAGAAATAGAGTGAAAGGTATAGTACACTATACACACAACAGGCAGTGTAGATCACATACGATGCCTCCTGCTTCACAGATGCGTCTGAAGAGCAAACCAGATGTATGATTTATTTAAGTAATTAACTACAAGAAACTGACGTAAGTGAGAAATGAAAGAAGGCAACAGGATAAGTAGTAGCAATGTTAGAAGTAGGATGCAGTGGCAAAGATAGCCATAAACTGTCGCAAATCTGAATAATTAGCTAAAAATTGTGATTAAACTTTAGTAAGTACCTTTATAATTAATCTGAGAAAGAATCGGTCTGGTACCTCATAACAATGTGACTTACCAAATAAAACCAGTACCTTACAAGTACTGTTCTTAATTATGTTTACACTGTCTGGACCTGTAAACTTCAGACCAACTGCCAATCAATAGGGTGCAGTTAACAGTTTCTAGCTAGCTTCCCATTTCTTGTTTTTAGCTCCAAGCATACCGTCTATAGACATATCATCACACAGAGACCCTTTCACAGCAGAACACAAAGGCAGCCTGGTTTCCTTGTGCGAGATTCTCTCCCAGCTGTAGATGGGCTACAGATTTCTACTCATCCTTTGAAAAGCAACAGTCAGGCCAGACCCATGACAATCATGAGTACACTGTGTTTCACCTTACATGATGGGGAGTATACTGGAGTTATTCTAGACCCAAATCTGTATTTGGGAAAGCACTGAAACTTCTCTGAGCTTAAAACCACTGTGACTGCAAAGTGTCTTTGATAAACTCAAAGATTTAACTCACCCTGTGGGGTTTTTTAATGAAAACAACAAAAAAACCCCAAACCACCAACATTTATCTAGTCAGAGAAGAAAGAATGAAAAAGAAAGATCCAATTAATGTTTAATGTTCAGCTTAAATAGAAACATCAAGTACAGTATATGTATTTTCATAGGTATATAAGTAGCTTATGAAATTAGTTGAAAGAAATGACATCTGATTCATTCGGAAAATGGATAATGTACTTTCAGATGTAGTTTATTTCCTTATTTATCATGAGGATGGCAATTAATATACCACATGAGTAGCAGATAGATCAGATACATTTTGAGTTTCCTTTCAAAGTTTTTTTTAGATTAATTCAAAACATTTCACTACATTTCTAAAAGACTTCCAGAAATAGTTTTGCCAACATGATTAAACAAAACAAAACAAAACAAAGCAAAGCAAAACAAAGCAAAGCAAAACAAAGCAAAACCAAACCAAACCAAACCAACCAAACAAAAAAAACAACCGAACAACAACAAAAACAACAGTCATAAAAGTTGAAGTTACAGTAGGAGAAATGTTTTTCATGTGGAAAGTCTTGCTTGGTGCAGCTGAAAAATAAATATATACCATTTAAAGCAACAATAAGACAATGCTTAGCTTGTGATTCAGGCCTGGGAATCAGAGTGACTCTGAGTTGGCAGCTATGACCTATCCCAACACTTACCGTTTCTGGTAAGAATGACTGAGAGGTACTCCTTGTAGAAGGAGCTGACATAAAGCAGTAAGCTTGGTGTCCGTGTTGTTCGGAAGGCAAATGTAACTGCTTCCCTGTTCAGTGTCATGTCAGCGTAGAAGGAAGAAGCATGGGAACTAGAATTTTTAGCTACGGTGTAGTATTCTTGAAAATTGTAAGTCACAGATGTGCCAGTCCCAAAATAGGCAGAGATCTCTGAAACAAAAAGCAGTTCAGTTTTTAAATATCATCCAAAACAAGACTAAAGCTCCAGAGAACAGAAAAAAATGTATGCTTAACTGTTGTGATAAAGCTGGAAAAGAAATGTAAGTGGAACTAATATTTAGACCTATAGAGAAAAATAAGACCCAATCTGGGCTAGAGCAAAAGCCTGGTTAGACTTGTGTCTCAAATATCTGTTGCATGAAGGAGTGTTTCTTTTGTCTAATTTTAAACATGCTTTCTGCTTTCTTCCTGTTTACCTTGTCATCAAGCCAAATATATCCCTTCTTGTATGTGTACTGCTCCTACAGAGAAAAAGGTGCAGCAGTTTGAAACCTAACATATTGGTTAAGCTTGGCCACACCTGAAACACATATGTGAGAAATGAGACTGGTCAGATGAGAGAAAGAAAGGACGCTACAAGCTGGGTTATTATCTTCTTACGGAGGAATTGCTTATAAAGGTCGTCTGTATCTCAGAGATATGTCACAGCCATTTTCTGCTAAAAGTAACTGTCTTAGACTATCCTGTTTTCACAGACAATCTCCACATTTCAGGAAAAAAAAAAAACAACTAGAAATTTCTGTAATCTGGCTCAGTATCTTTGACAAAAGGTGACTGAAAGTTATTACTATAAAAGTTTTTGCTATAAGTCATCTCACAATTTCAGCAACAAGTGCCACTCTGCCCTGCAGACAAATAAACATGGAGTGTGACCATTAGTCTCTTCTGTTGTCACGGGCGGAAGAAAGCATCATACCTTACTCAGTGGCATTAGCCCAACAATGATAGATATGATTGACTCCATACAAGTCCTTGTAGTGGCAGTGGTGACTGGCTGGATGTGCTCACTAATTTAGAGGAGCATGAGATTTTTGCATTTAAGCTGCTGAGTACTTTGTAGGATGCATTTAGTACACAGAGGAAGCAAATAATTTTTAGGAGATCAGAATTTCTGAAAGTTCTATATAAACTTCTATTGTTAAAATTCAAACTTGACAGCTTGTGTTCATCTACTGGTACGATACCATCACCAAAGAACTCCTTTAAAATGGCTGAAAACATGTGCTCAGTCCTGTCTGATAATCTCACTTTCTTCTTCCATTAAAAAGAAGCTTAAAGTTCCTGTGCTTCTTGGTTTGTTTTCTAAGTTTAGTCTTAATTTTGCTATTAAGAATTGAAAGACAACAAATACAAAAGTTTATTCATAAAAATTTGGTTCCTAGCTTTAGTATAATGCAAAAAAAAAAAAAAAAAATTATGCAACATTAAAGAAAATATGCTGATCCTCTCAGACAATATGGTTTCTGCTTTAAATAGTACAAGTTGAACATACCTCTGGAAGATAGTGTTTAACGAAACTTACAGTTACTGAACAAATTCAGCTGAATATTTCCCTATGTTAAGTAAAGCACAAGCATTTTGCAAGCATTTAAACATATCTTTAAAGGGCTGTAAAGATTTTGATCTGGACTATATTGTCCTGTTTTCAATAATTGGTAAAGCTAAAAGACATTCTTACCTTTCTTACAGAATGGTCCAGCATAGGCAGAGAAAGTGCAGTCACAGGAGAATCCACTGTATTTCTCTCTACATTTTCCATCATTGTGACATAGGTTACCATAGCTGCTACAATGTCCAGGACAGCCTGGTTCAACTCCTGGAGTTATCTTTGCTCTCTCTTCCAGGTCAATGGCCATTCCATTCAACTGTAACGAACGAATACATCCCAAAAATCCTTTCTGCCTTGATGCTGTCCCACCTGAAATAAATCCATCTGAGCATTTAAAAATTTAAAAGAATTGCAGTGTAAAAACTTTCTTATTTTTTACAGCCTCCTTTTTACAGTCTTCTATGAATTTCCAAGACACAAGCTTATGCACTTGAAAAAATTTATTAATAGCTTTAAAAGCATATCTGATTTCTTTTTTTTTGTCAAGTAATTAGAGCAAGCACTTGAAGCTTTTAAAAGGAACCAAGGATTTTGCACAGTAAGATATCAAGGAAAGATGCATATTTCTGTTAATTCAGAGAGCAGTAACATCCAGAAATTAAGTACTTGTTTTGTTTTGATGGGGTTTTGTTTTG
>VWYH01006592.1:68748-90958 GCA_013399365.1 Pampusana beccarii | reverse complement strand
AATATAAAAACAAAAAAAAAAAAAAAAAAAAAAAAAAAAAAAAAAAAAAAAAAAAAAAAAAAAACAAAAACCTTGCTGTAGTTATAACAAACCCTTATAAATTATATTCAGGAAAAGCGTGACACAAGTGATTCAAATTAATCACTATTATTTATCATGTAGCACTTCAAAACCAGTTTTGACTGAATAAAATTAAACAAATATAATTTTTATTAGTTCTGCTACAAATTGTTTCAAAATAATTGTACAAACTCATAAAGGATTTCAAGGTACACAGTACTATAGTGAAAGCTATTTTCTTTTACTCCTAGGACTTTCAAGAATTTTCAAAGAGGAAAGAAACCCACAATATCAGAAGCAAAACAACAGAATCACTCTTCTAATACAACCACTTACCTGAACATTGTCTGAAAGAAACAAGCTAGACAGCTTGCTTGTAGATAAATTAAAACAGTTCTAAATTCGTCAGCTCCATACAGGAGATGGATGTGTATAAATTTAGTAGAATTTGTCATATTATGTGACAAAATATCACTCTGTTCGATGAATGGTCCATTACTTCATAAAAAATTGCCAGAAAGTTAAACTGTCAATACAGGTTAGTACAGTAGTAGATTGTTTGGGAAAAGTGTTAGAAGAATCAGAGATCAACTAATAGTCAAAATCATTAGAAAACTGATTACACTCGATATTATCATAAACACCTGTAGAATTAGACTGTGTTTTATTCACTGTTCATATAATAGCAATTATATGTTAAGTTAGAGGACAGCAATAAAATTTATCGTGATATAGTAATCAGAAATCTCCTAGTCCTTAATAGTCACAGTCCATTAGAGTAAATATAAATTAATTTTAAGACTTGTCCTAACTCCACTACAGCTAATACCTTGGATATCTTCTTTGTTATAGAATCCTCTTCCATGATTCACTAAAAATATAAAATTCTTCAACGTTTGGCCTAGGTTCCATCTTCTACCTTTGGTGCCTTTTGAAGCACAGGTCAAAATTCTGATCCCAGAATACAAGGGTTCCCTCACGTTTAACTTTTCCATAAGGATTCACAGTTTCTGTGGCTACAGTTTCAGAACACTGCTCCTCATAACTGTTCTCCTCTTTCACACACAGCAATTAAAACATATATTCATTTATTATAGTGTGTCTCACAGCAGATCTGGATAAAGTTCGGTATAAAAGTAGAGCAGACTTCACTTGCTGTTATACTATATCCAATACACATACACTAGAAACTAATAAATTAATAATATGACAATATTACAGTAAGACCACTATCATGTAAATCACATAGTTCTACATAGGTCTATGTAACAGCTAAATTAACTTTTTTTTTTCTTATTCCATTTCTGCTTTCCCAGTGTTTTATTGAAATACATTGATGTCATATTTGCTAAAGTACAAAGGCAGAGATAGTCCATTAAATCTCTTCGGCTGAAGCTCTCACAATTTAAACAGAACCAACCAGAGATCTGGATTTTTCGTTGTTGTGTGAAAGCAAATAATTGTTTCTTGTTTCCAATGCTAAGCAAACACAGTCTGATTATTTCATTCAATGTGTTAGCAAAAGGCAGGGGAGGAGATCACAGATGCACAGAATCACAAAATGGTTTGGATTGGAAGGGACCTTTAAAGATTATCTAGTCCAACCCCCTTCTGTAGCCAGGGACATCTTTTATTAAACCAGGTTGCACAAAGCCCTCTCCAACCTGACCTTTAACACTTCCAATGCTGGAGCATTCACAACATTTCTGGGCAACCTGAGAAGTTGTGGATGAAAAGAGACAACAAAATTTCCCTGAAATTACAAAAGTAAAACATCTTCCTTTAGCAGATGACATTCTCTTTAAAAAAATGGCGTATATGGAGATCCTTTGGTTGTTCTTCAAACAAGCCTCAGAAGAAGAAATTTTTGATTGAAAACTTGTTCAATAGTAACTATAGGCTAAGGCACCAAATTTGTAATCTCAAAGTAGAGCTACATCTCCACAGATTTTTCACAAAGGCTCTCACCTCATGCAAACTGTTTTCAGAAGACCTAGTTGCCATGTCATCTTTTTTTCTTCCTTTTAAAATTTTTTTCCCTTTTCATATTTTTGTGATTATAACTAGGAAAGATTTTGTTAAATGAGTGCATACCTACAAAAAGCTGGCTGTTGAGCTGCAAGCGAATATGCCCATCAGGTGGAGCACTGTGAGACCTTTGAGGAAGTTGATCTACTTGTAAGGATGCCTCTTTGACGTTTCGTTCAGCCTTCACATAATGCCACTGGTTGTCGTTTAAGGAAGTGAGTGATTGCACTGTTACTTCACTAGGTCCATTTCCAACATCGAACGAAAAAATCACTTCGGATGGAGCTAGAAAGATGACAGTAATAAAGGACATTCAAATTATTTCATAGTTAATTGGGTGACAAAATCATTAAGTGGCAGAACAAGGTACTTCAAGGTCTAGCCTACTAGTTCATGGGATAAGACTGATTATTTCAGGAAAAAAGTTTACTTCATTGGGCTATCCCCAAAGTTCATTCTTTTCACTCACTGACAGTGAGAACAATGATTTGCCAACACCATGAAAATCCAACTGTTTAGGAACCCCTAGAAATCATAGTAGTCAAGAAACAAAGAAATGTGTTGGCTTTGTTATATTTGTTTGGATTAAAAACATCTCCTGCTTACATGCTAATTGATTACTATTGTTAACTATATTTAATTATCACCACTATAACCCAATCAACATCTTCTATGGTCTATTCACACATCTCCACAAAGATCAGAGGGCAAATGTTGATGTAGTTTATAAAACTATGTGTATAGTAAATCAAATTGGATCATTAGTTAAGGAACTTTCACCTTACATGGTTTTATAGTTTGCCTAGAAAATCATAACTGAATTTTTGCAGGTCAAATTAATAAGATGAGGAACATGAAAGAAATTGAAGGTCTGAAAATTATTAATATTCTCTCTGAAACTGTTTCTTCCACTTATACAAGGACAATCATGTATGAAAATAAGTAATCCCTAAACAAGGGATTAGTAACACTTTGAATTATTAAGGATTTGGTTAAAGGACTAGAGGTCTGAGAAGATTCCATGAATCCAAGAGAAAGGTTCCCATTCATGTCATTGAATCCTGAGGGAAAAGCAAAACAAACAGAAGTAGTCAAGGAAAATAAATAAAGTTGAAACAACATTTTCAAGATGTGAATTTACTGATTAAAAATATATACGTTTTTATTTTCTTTTCACTTTTTAAAGATATATTGGACTTTTTATAACATTCAGATCCACTTTGGCCAACCTTTAGCCTGAATAATGCCACGTGCTTCAATCCCTTAAGCCCTGAATCTGATTGCTATAAAGTATTTTTCCATGACAGTTGAACCTGCGAGAGAAAAGTAAAATAATGAAAACACAAAGCATTTGTCTTTCCAAATAAAAGCATTGTGTCCAATTTTTAAATAGTACACCCTTTGTAATAAATTACCTCTTCTGCTTAAAATTCAACAGTGTTTTATAAAATAATAATAAATAACTGATGTCTAATACCAGTTCCTCAGTAAAATGAATTTTAGGATAAATTTGTTTAATTTGGACGAAGTTGAGAGCTCAGTACACACAGTAGGAGAACAAAAGCAACAGAAACTCCACATGATTGGGTAAAGAGAATTTCTGCTGAATGTTACCTTCTGTAGGGAGATCTTTGTAATCCTCTGGATGCTGTTGGAGTGAAGCCTGAAAACACAAATTCTGCTTTGAACTCACTGAATGTGCCTATTAAACAGCATATCAGAATGAGAGATCTGATAATTAATGTTACTGTTTAGATTTTAAAGGCAAGAAAACACATAATAAAGATTCCTAAATAACCACTGAAATAACTAGTTGTGTTAGTACCACTAAAAAAGTGATATAATCTTGAAAAAAAGGAAACCAATCCTAGACGTTCCAGAGATGAAGGCCTAGATAACCAGAATGACTCTATAGCCATCCATTGGAGCGCCTGAGGATTGACCAGAATATGTCAGAAAAACTGAAAAAATAATCACTAAATGTTCTATAATGCTTTAAATAATTCTGCTAAAATCAATGACACTGCAAATTTGGAAGAAATCTGGCAATTACAAACACAGTGGTCAATCCACCTGTAGGAGATATACCACCGGCCACAGAGAGATGCTGAATGAGTTCTAAAATTCATCCTCTTGCAACAAAGCACAGAGGAAACAACCACTTTGGTCGTTTCCTAGGTAGCAGAGGAGAGTACATCCAGGAGTTCTCTTCTGGTGCAAAAATAATTCATGAGCCCTGTCTACCATGATATTACTACAAAAATTTGCAAACATTGCAGGGACTTTTGTGGCCCTAATGCATTCAAACATAGTCATAGCACAGCTATAGATTGGCAAAGTGGAGCAGAAGATGCAGCTGATGGCAGTCATGGAAAGCGGCCAGTGGCTGCTGTGGTTAAAATGACTATCAGAAATCACAGTCATTGAGAATCATCCAGAGTATTGTGGCTAAGCATCACATACAGAAGCAGAAAGTGATTATCAAGTAATATGCTACAGAAAACAAAGTCCAAACATTTTCCATAAAGGAAGAAACTGAATTCCACTTATCCTGGACAATAAGATGTGAATTTGGGCAGACAAAGGCCAACAGCAGTGGCATCTTGGACTCTTCAGATCTATTTCCAAAGCAACCACAGAAGACCATCCAAATTGACACACTATAGTGTTCCCAATCCTACCTTAAATTTCTGTTTAACTCATTGCTTCTAAATAGGAAACAATCCTTCATTGAGCACTCAGATCATATAAAATAGTTGCTAAGACTTTCAGTTAAAGGATGTGACCTGGGTTCATGTAAGTATTCAATAGAATGTACTACTCAAGAGTTGAATCAGCATTGTTGATTTCAATAACCAGGAACTCATTCAAACTCATTTCAATACAGGAACTCATTCAAAAATTCAAAGACTTAAGGTTTTTATAATTCTGTGGAAAAAATGAAGGATCAAGTATCTTCAAGACAATTTACTTCCTTTGTGTTTTAAAATAAGTTAGGATGCACACCTCCATTTTTGCAATAGCTTTCTAGTATATAATATACGGATGCACTACCGTGTTTATAACCTCATAAAACAAAACAAACAGCACTAAATCTCACATTTCCTATTAAGATTCTTGATCTGACACATTTGCTTTGGCATAGTTAGACTTAACGTTCTAAAAATCATTATTTCATTAAAAAAAAGAATTAGATATAAAGCTGGAGAACAATCAATAAAATGTTGAGAAAAAATAATTGAGTTTGCAAGTATAGAATGCCAAATATCAATGACATAGTGAGTTTTAAACCATTTTGAACACATCCTCATCTTAAACAGTGACACCTGACATTTTCGTTACTGTTATTTATTACACAGATCAAACAAATACACTGATTTATGTGGAAATATTAACAGAACATGAAGTGTACATTGGTGATTTACATTCATATCTATTATAAGGAGTAGATGATGATGAAATCTCAATGATTCTATAAAATATGACGTGATCAAGATGATTTTTTTTTTTTGAAAAAGGTACTGGTGATGGCAATGCATATTGCTTATTTCTGATCAATATTACCCCCAGTGCAAACAAACAGTCTCCATTACAAACAATCACACATATGACATTCGAAGAGTATGTGTCTCTATTGAATGAATTAGGAAGTTCCTGGAAGTGAAGAAATATCTCTATGTACTACAAGATAATGAGATTTTTTTTTTTTTTTAATGCTAAAAATACAGACTAATTCAGCCTTTCACTTTCTTTCATGCCTGACTAATCATAAGTCATACAAAAACTGTAAATACACAGTAGTTTGGATGCTTGTGAATAAATGGCACAAGTGATATGAATTTGTCTGTAAATTATTATTCTGAAAAAAGGAACTATGGCGTTGTGCCAATTGTCTAAATAAATTTAGTTTGCAGAAGCATTCTTTTAAAGTTTCAATGATTTAACTGTTTATGTTGAAAATGGAAAATCATTTATCACCTAAGAATATCACCATTGCTCTGGAGACTCTCCAGTGAAGTGCTGACACAGTACACTTTCTGTATTGTGTGGCAGTAAGGTTATAATGTGCTTTCAGCTGTCCACAGAACTTTAATAGAAGGTAGTGAATATTCTTGATAAACATGGCAAAAACACTGTTGAAAACAGGGTATCTTTCAAATACAGCACTACCGTTTGAGATAACACAAACAAAATGTATTAAGCATTGCTCAATATTTTATAATTAAACTGCCTACAGTAGAACACAGTAGGTGTTTTCCTGTTTGTTTCAACAACCTAAGACATTAGTATTGGCCAAAAAACTAAGCAGGCTGAATATTTTACTTTCTAAGCAAAAAACCCCTATATTAATATTTTGTAATATGTCATACGTATATATTTATTTATTTTTACTCTTCTTTGGGAGATATTTGAGTGTGATAACACAACGGATTTGCAATAAAATTAGAAACTGCCTAATCCCAAGCAGAAAGAGATCTAAAGAGCTCTCAGAGGCACTTGTCAAGTATAAGACTTTTCAGTTGATGTGACATTTGAAATTAATCCAAAAGTTTTTTGAAACAATTTTAATTGTTTCATCATTTTAAATATTCTCCATTTTAATAAAGAACAACATAACACTAAAACATTTAATCAATTAAGATAAAGCTTTCATTCTACATTAATCATCTTACTGAATTTAGTGAGATATTTAATTTCCTCTTGTGCAACGAAAATTTATTAATGTGTAAAAGTCTAAAGACTTGGGTATGTACGCAGAAAATTACAAACAAAGAAACAAAACCACATACAGGAAAAATAATTATGAGAATGTGTGACTAAGCTAGGATATTGTGCCACAGAAGCTCTGAGTCACACACTATGGCCAAGTGAATCTCTCAGCAGTCACACATTATACCTGGCCTTAAAATTTGGAAGGAGAAAATTTGGTAATAGGGATGCAATGATCAAGGGAAGGAGGAACAGTCTGAGCAGTCAGAGGCTGGTTGATGTGCTCTCATATTAAGAGCCCTCTGAGGCAGAAATTATCTCAGTGTCATCTCAGTGCTAGGATTTTTGAGGGAATGATAAAGGTCCAATAGCAGTAGTAACAGTAATAAAACCAGAGAGCAGTTTAAAGTATTCCCCCCTTTAAGTTAATTGTAAATTAATCCAACTGAAAATCATTAATGATAATAAAAATAATAATAACAACAACGACAACCACCATCATTCATGTTACTTACAGTATAACTCTATCCTTATGAAGTCTTGAATTCCCAGGTTTTCTAAAAACACTCCTGAAGAAGCAGTAGTTTTAAAGAAAAATGAGACATCTGCACTGAGCTCTCCATGGAAGGTGGGGAAATGCAGGTAGGAGGTCTCTGTGTTGAAAGATGCGGAATTCCAAAATGTTCCTGGTTGTCAGAATGAAAGATTAAGTGATAGACACAATGTGACCTAATATTGACAGTGTAAGTTTTATAAACCATTAAGCAGAGGGAAGTGCCCAGGTCTAGAAAGGGGTTGCAAAGTTCAGAGAGTCTGTCTTCCACAGAAGTTTCCTGCTTAGTTTACAAAACAAAAAGTGGGGGTTCTTGGAGGCACAGAAAAGTGATTCACCAAGAGTAATTAAGGTCTTCAGTTCAAATAAACAAAAACCAATTAATGGGAAATAAATGCCTCTCCTTTCAGCTAGACAGTCTATTTAGGGCCTGATGTGTCCTTTTATGAAGTAAACAAACATAGCAGCTTTGAATTAAGTACTATACCTACATTAGCTAGTACAAACTATAACTGTAACAGTTGTTTTGTATATTTCTCACATAAGAGTCTTGTTATTGTTGTAGTCCACTGAACTTTTACCAGATGTAGGATACAGGTCCAGCAATTACTGTAGAAGGAATTAAAAAAAAAAAAAAAAGGTCTTTTATGAAGGTGTCTTCTCCTGTCATTGACTGCAGTTTAGAAATGCATATGCATTCTTACTTACATGATAAATCTAACGTAAGTAATTTTTATGCAAAAAAGTTTACAATATCAAATATAGATATTTTTGCTGGTTGGATTTTTCTGTAAGCTAGCACTTAATAATAATAATTTGTTATTTTTTGTTATTCTTAAAATCCTTATGTAAAATCTCTCATAATACCCTCTTCTAATAAGAACATAATATGCATTTATGGTGTTCAACTAGAAGTACCTTGTTATTGTTGCCGAATACTTACAGATGTATCTATATTTCTTTACTAGGCTGTATTGCTTTCTAAATCAAGTGAGGCATTCTGTACTTTCTTATCTAATTGAACAAGGCTGTTGCACGTTCTACTGACGATGCTGTGATTTGGGTTTAAATACTACAAAGAACTTCGGCTTTTGCTCCAGTCATTCTTTAAGGGTGGGAAAGGGAAAGGGAAAGGAAAGGGAAAGGGAAAGGGAAAGGGAAAGGGAAAGGGAAAGGGAAAGGAAGGGAGGGAGGAAGGAAGGAAGGGAGGAAGGAAGGAAAAATTTCTATATTATTTATTATTATTATTGCAAATTTCTCTTTTCTGCAAAATTGAACTCTATAATACAGTGTACACAGATGACTGGTCCACAGCCTAATGAAGTAAAGTCAAAGTCCATTCACTCATTCCTCCTTACTTTTTAGCAGAGTTTTAATCGTGGTTCGGATCTCGCACCTAGAAAAGCAGCATGGCAGAATATTCTTATGTATTCTGGCAATTGCTTGCCTCGACATTCAGCACTTGGGAGTATTGCCAGCCATCACAAGTTAGAGCAGCCACCAGGACAACTTTAATGTGGTAAGGCAGAGCTGTGAACAGATGGCTTAGGTTGGGAGAGGAAAGCGTAGTTTTCACCTTGCTCTCCTCTCCTGCCTGTTGGGCTCCACAGATTTATCACCCTGTGCAAAGTGCTGTCAGCCAAAGGCAGTGACCTTACATTTTGCGATCAGTTTTAAGCCCATGCTGCTCAACTGCTTCAAGTCATGGCTCTCACAGAGCAAACTTAACCACAGTTATGATTCAAGTGTATAACAGCTGTTTAGAAAGCAATGCACTGGCTGTTACCAGTAATTCAAACACAATAGGAAGTTTAATATTAGTAATTTATATAAAATTGGTAAAACACTGTGAGCAATTAGAAGACAATAGCAGTAGTAACAGTCCAGTAGAGTAATGATACAATTAGCTTCAATGAAGCATTTGAATGAACTTTGTAAATCAGAATGGAGTCTCTGGGAGAGGGCAGGGGTAGGAAGTTTTATTCTTCCTCTCTTCATTTCCTGCCCTATCTAGCTGTTCTTTTTCTCAGCTTTGAAAATGTTATGATTTATGAATGTTAAGCTACTGTATCAATAAAGCAGGTTAAATACAGATCTAGCTAAAGTATCCTACAAAGTATCTTATGCTGTCATATATCAGTGTGGGAAAATGATTTCTTCACTTTACAGTACCTCGCTCACAGTCTCCTACTTAGTTTCTGGAACTGTCAAACACTATGTAGTTAGAAAATCAATAATATTTAGCATTTTATCTGAGTAGTAACACTGCTGTCTGTCTATACGTAAAAAAAAAAAAAAAGAAAGAAAAAAAATCTTGTTTGTTATAAATAAAATGGTGGCATATTTTTATTGCAAAAATTACTTTAGTTTTTGGCATACATCAACTGGTCTTACAAACTTGTAAAGTGAAATAGAGACAAATGAGTACAAGACAAATAAATTAGCTATTTTAATGTTGCAAAGATAGTAAAAGTGGCTCTTAAAACGAATGTGTAACAGCAAATTGTAGCTCTTCAAGTTTTTAATCAAGACTGAAATTTGTTTGTTATTTATATCAATTCTTCTTGATATCTCTAAGTGTTGTATCATTCATTCTCAAAGTGGAAACTCCAGTAAGGGTAGTGAGTGCTGAGGCAGAGAAAATAAAGATTCTTATGTTGGTGAACAATAATTTCTGTACTCTCTTTTTTACTAGTTTTCACTCTCCCACAGAAAAACCACAAATCTCTAATTGACATGACATAAAATACTACCCATCTGTTACAGATTGACATAGCTAGGGTATGCTGCTGTTAGCCTGTAGGTTCTAGTTGCGTTGTCAAAGCAGCTGTAGTCTTTGTGAAGATGACATTGAATGCGTCTTCCATGCTTACCGTATTGTCCCTTAGAGGGATTTTGTGAAAGACTCAAAAGGTACGAAGGGAGCTTCCAGAACAGAGCGCTCTTGTTTGTGAGAGCCAGCCTCTGGTCTCTGGTACCTGGACACGATCTTGGAATTTAACTGGAATGTCACTGTGATCAGATTATAAGCACACAGCAGTAGTTGTGGAGAAGGTTAATACTGTAGAAAGCATGCTCATTGTAAATTGTAGATTCTATTAGAGTGTCTGATCTGTACCACTGGGTTATCTGATCTTAGTTAAACTACAGTAGGCAATCAGGATTTTGCTTTTTGTCTTGGGTCTGCTCCTTCCTAGCTGGCCTCTTAAACTGATCTTTAAATTGTATGATCATCTATTATTTGCATCCTAATTGTTTTGTTTGTTTATTCTGTTTTTTNTTTTTTTTTTTTTTTTTTAAATTATTTGGGGTTTTGGTATTTTTGTTTTGTTTTGGTGTGTGTGTATTGAGGGGTAGGTGGGTGGTGGGGTGGCGGTGCTTCACTTTATCACTGTGCAAAGCTGAGCAGGAAAATCATCACTACCTATTACATGTTTTAGTTGTACGTATTTTTTTCCATATTTGCCCCATATTTCTGTCAGTTTTGCTACATGCAAAAATTTCCCTTCGTCCAGCACAGTAGAGAGGAGACCAAAATTACTGAGAAGTGTAAAAATTGCTTCTTCTAAAGCTATCCTCCTAATGTGATGAAGTGTGACCAGCTGGCAAGTGTTTACCTCGGGGAATTTGTGGAGTTCAGCTGCCCCATCTGTATCACTTCTTCCAGCTCTGCTACACTGCAGCTTATTACGAGTTTCATAGATTAAAATACCAGAAGGGAAAACTGTGAACATCTAGTCTAACCTCTGACATGCCACAGACTATATAAATTCCCTGAATAATTTTTTGTTTGAAAAAGAGCATTTATTCTAGGAAAAATATTCAATAAATTCAATTTAAAATTGTCTTTTATGGAAAATTCACGAATGTTCTTATTGTCAATATATGTATTTATGTTATGTATATACTCAGCCCATTGGCCTAGCTTCAAATCCTGACCACTGGATTTTTTCTGGTTTTCTCTCTTGCCTTCAAGAACATTATTTGAAAGTTCTTCATGAAACTGCATTTAATGTAAGCATTATCACATGAGATTTTACCTGAGATAAACAAAGAGGTTAAGCTTAAGAGGCTTTCACTAGAAAGTGCATCTCTTAACTTCTTTAATATAATTCTTCAACCTTACATGATTTTTGTATAGTTTAAAACTGTAACCACAGGCATATTAAACTTCGTGATTATGCACCAAGCAGTAAAATGGATCAAAAAAATGTTTGTTAAACTGACATTTGGAGAAAAATAAATTAATGTTGTTAAGCTAGATAGAAGGAAGAAGTGAACACTCACTTTAGAGATACTTTTGTTTTTAAGAGTCAAGGATATGACCTGATTTCTCAGACTAATGCAGGTAGGTGAAACAGGTTTTTTTGTCTTAGGTATTACTGATGATCTCACGAGAGTTTAGACTTCATCAGTTTTGTCTAGTGTGAAATTTAATCAGTAGAACTCAGAAATTATTACAACTCATGGCTTTTTACATTTTCTTGAAAATTGAACTTCAAAGAAAAGTTTGATTATAGAAAAATCTGCTGAGACATAAAGACTATTTCAAAAAATTCTAGTAATATAATTTAATACAAATACATATAATCTATTGTATATGATAGATACTATAGTATATATTTTTATACTTATAAATACATAGAATAAAATTGATAATAGTGTAATATATATGATATAAAATGTATGATAAAGGATATATAACCTATTATATGATACTTCATATTTATATATTTTATGTATATTATAATATAACTAATATTTTACTCAACATCTTGCACTTTGTTTTCTATGTCAAAATTCTATGATTTTACACTAATTTTTCCTTCAGAAATTCTGTATTGTTTTCTCAAATTTCAGTTTCTCCCTTGCTAAAAGCATGCAATCTTTAACTATCTTTGTATCTAAATGCTGAGAAATATTGCATTATTACTGCTCTTATTAAACTACCAAAATGAATGCTCCTTTTTAAGTTTTTTGCTGTATTATTACCATTAACAGTTATATTACGAAAGGTCTTTTCACTGAGATTATTTCAGTCCCAAATTGCTGCTTTCTGAAGTGAAAATCTATAATGTAGTCTAATATTACAGAAATATTTTTCTGGCATTCAGACTCTAACCTCTTGTGCTTGTCCTCATGATATTTTAGAGCTGTTTATTGCAGCTTGTCTAGAAATACTGTGATCATTTAGCATCACTGTGAAATTTTGCAGCAATTCAATCAGTCAGACAAAGCAAACACCAAATAAAGGCAGGGAGGAGAATGGGTGTCAGAACTGTCTGTAACTTTTAATGATTCACCTGAGGAAGCTAGTTGGCTTCCATGTTTTAAGATTTGTGATAATTTGGGTCAGGTTATGTAATTAATAGTATCTGGGAACTTGGTGAGTAGTGAAATTGAAATTCTTCCCACCTATAAGTACTACAGGACCTGTAAATACTTCTGTTCCATTCTTGTCATTGTCCCTGGTTTCATTGTCCCTACAGGCTGTATAAGCATACATAGGGTGTATAAGCATGGCCAATCAATTGAGAGAGGTGGTTGTCCCCTCTACTCACACTTGTGAGACAACATCTACATATTGCTTCTAATTTCAGTCCCTCCAGTACACTAAATAAATAGGAGTCAGTATGAGAGGAGGCCACCAGGATGTTTGGGTCTGAAGCACTTTTTCTGCCCTTCAGGCTGAGGAACCATGGCTAGTTCAGCCTGGATGAGGAATGGCTTTGTGGGGGACCTGACAGCAGCCCCTGAAACTTAAGAGGAAATCATAAGAAAGCAGAGCCAGGTTCTCTGCATTGATGTAAGGTATATCAAAGACAATGGGTGTAAGTTGAAACAACAGAGTTTCAGGCTTGATCTAAGCAAAAATAAATTCTCAATGAGGACAGCCAAGCAGCAGAGCAGGCTGCCTAGAGAAGCAGTGCAGGCTCCATCCTTGCAGTCTTTTATAGTTGGTTTATAGTTTTTTTATCTATGCAGTCTCCTGGGTGAACCTAAAAATATAGATCGGTATTTCTTCAAAAAACAAAACCAACACCATATGATAAAGAAGAAGATGATGAAGAAGAAAACCACGTAACAAATAAAAATAGTAATATGTAACTATTTTAAACAATAGTGAAGTTGTTGAAAACTCATATGGTAGCATCTGATGTAAAGAAATCAAGCTTATTAAATATCTGAATCCTTTATACAACTGTAGACAAAATCCCACCCATTCAGCTCTTTGGTTAAGATGAAATATTTAGGACAATCTATAACATTGTTTCTCCTGTCTTTTGATTACAAAATTCTATGGCAGCAGCAGCCATAGAATTTTGTGCAATAGCTTACTATTGAACATAAACCAGATCTGTTTTCTTTGCAAATGAAGATGGAGATTAATGAAATCAGAAATGTCATCACAAATCTTCAATAGGTATCAGTTTTGCTCTAGTTGTCTCATTACCTTTAAATGATTTCTTCACGTATGGTAGTTTTCTGCTTACCACATACATATTCAAGATGTACAAGCTTTATATTTTGAATGACTGTATAATTTTCCAAATTTTAAATTCTTGTGTGGAGTTGAAACTTTGCTCATAGATATTGCATACACTGCATTAATCTTCCATAGTATAGTTTTCCAAGTTGCACACTCAGAACAGCTAATATGCATAAGGTTTGGTGATGAAGACATGCATATCTAATGAATGGTATGTTTCTCCTGAGATACGGTAACCAGCTACAAATTCACCTTCATGTAATTCTTCATTACATGAAGTTAATTCAAATTACATAAAAATACTGAATTTTGTACTCAAAATATCCGTTTGAAAATTATAATATTTCTGTATAGTGTATCATCAAAAGTATACCTTTACCATTCTAGCCTGGTTTGCACTGGACTATAACATTTTGTCTTTTTTCTTTCTAATTACTCAAAGAAGTGGATGAAATTTTTACAACAGTGTATCTTAGGCTGGTTAGCAAAAAACATTTAGAATTTAGTGCAGTCAAAACCCATTGTTGCTTAGCAAAACTCTGCAGTTATTACTTACTGTCACCACGACAAAGCAAAGGCCCCAGTTTGTAAGCTGCTTCAGAATTTGGTCTGTCAGTATCTGTGATCACAATTTCAGTTACTGGCAAATGCTCCTTGTAGGAGAGGAATCCAGTATCATTAGCCCTGAAAAGGTAAAATGAAAGCCACAGCTCTCCTAAATGTTTCTGATAAACATTTCATTACCATTGACACATTGTTGTATAAAAGGAAAGAAATTCTGAAAAAAAAAAAAAAAGTGCTTTATAACTCTATGGGAAATATAAGCAACTGTGAATACAAACATATGCTTTGGTATTGATATGGTGATCAATTGACATAGCTGAAACAATTTCATAGGAAATAGGCAATTTTATGGTTATGCTTGTTTGAATAAGCAAGTGAAAATTCTTTTTTACATAAATGGCTGCCTAAGCTGAAACTTTCGCCATTGTGAGTAGTTCTATATTGCTGATAAAATAGCATATATATACTGGTCTGTGCCTTCATTATTCAATATTAAAAGGCTTATTATAACTTTCAAATAAGTCTAA
Organism: Pampusana beccarii; assembly: GCA_013399365.1. Classification (NCBI taxonomy): domain Eukaryota; kingdom Metazoa; phylum Chordata; class Aves; order Columbiformes; family Columbidae; genus Pampusana; species Pampusana beccarii. The sequence goes on along the minus strand of VWYH01006592.1, from coordinate 76,026 downwards.
CTTTCTTTTTCCTTTTTCACCTTGACAAAAGTTAAAACAATCAAATAGAAAAATATTGAAGTCATGCCGAGTGTGCAAGAAAAGCAGTATATGCCACAAATACATAAATTGCAGAAAAGGAAATATGCAACCTTGCACTCAAATAATGCACCCAGGACTTGTAAACTTGGACCAGATTCCTTGTTTAAAATCTCCATTAACTTAGTGTCAGAAATCAACTTCTAAATTCCATAAACACCAGTTTTGGCCCTAAAATTGCTTCCTCTGGAGCCATGGAAAAATTCAGTCACTCAGGACCATTCTGGAAAATTCAATCTGTCCATTCGATTCATTTGTGGTTGAATCTTCTCTTAAATGGACAAAGCAAATAGCTCAGAGACAACAGTGCAAACTCAGAGAGGGGAGGTAATATAGGATTTACACTGTTTAGAGTTTAAAGGCAAGACACACACCTGCCAAGCAAACCATATTTCTCTGGGAATGTGGCTGGGCTTAGTGGCCCACTCTCTCAGTACACCATGCACTGGAACTGAGACAATGGGAAGATATTCCATTCTTGTGCTGAGTGAAATGAATGATTTTTTTTTTCTCTCCTCCCCGTTCTCTTTACTAGCATTACCATCTTTCCCTTGTATACAATTTCTGTTTACCTGTCTTGGAGCACAGTGCACACATGTACATTTGTTTCAGGAAAACTTTTCTAAAATAAGAAACATAAAGCATTTTATTTTTAAATGTTATTTTTTTTATTAGGTGAGATATTGCAGATTTCTACCTTAGAACTGAAAAAAAGGGTGGTGGAACACTGGAACAAGCTCCCCAGTCATGGCCCCAAGCCTGACGGTATTTAAGAAGAGACTGGACAACGCCCTCAGACACATGCTGTGAACTGTGGCTTTGTCCTATACAGGGCCAGGCGCTAGACTCAATAATCCTTGGGGCNTGTGCTGAGTGAAATGAATGATTTTTTTTTTCTCTCCTCCCCGTTCTCTTTACTAGCATTACCATCTTTCCCTTGTATACAATTTCTGTTTACCTGTCTTGGAGCACAGTGCACACATGTACATTTGTTTCAGGAAAACTTTTCTAAAATAAGAAACATAAAGCATTTTATTTTTAAATGTTATTTTTTTTATTAGGTGAGATATTGCAGATTTCTACCTTAGAACTGAAAAAAAGGGTGGTGGAACACTGGAACAAGCTCCCCAGTCATGGCCCCAAGCCTGACGGTATTTAAGAAGAGACTGGACAACGCCCTCAGACACATGCTGTGAACTGTGGCTTTGTCCTATACAGGGCCAGGCGCTAGACTCAATAATCCTTGGGGCTCTCTTCCAACTCAGGACATTCTATGATGCTAAAACTCTTGAAACGTTGAAAGTGTTTGCTTCATTAAAACTATGCTACAAATAAAGGGAAAGTGAAGAGAAACTAACATGTCTTCTGCACAGATAATTTACATTTTTGTAGACCTTTAGAAACAGATTTAAACAAAAAAAAGTATTTTTTATTTTAGATTTTTGAGACAAAGATTTTGATGAGTCAGACAAGGAGTTTTAGAGCTGAATCTATGTCTAATCTATGAAATATAATAGATTTCACTTTGACCATAGAATATCAAAACCTTATTTTCAAAACCGCATTGTATGTAACTATGGTTTTCTGTGCTCAGAAAATGTCTCAAACAAGCACAACATCTCCCTACTTTTTCCACCCTATGAACAGTATTGACTTAACTGATTCAAACCAGTAACCTCTAGGGAACCAACTGTAACATTAACTACCAAAGTAAGTGCAAACACAGCCTTCATAACATTTGAGTTACTGGGATGTCTCCACTTACAATTAAAATGTTAGAAGTGAATACATACAGAAATATAAAACAAGAGTAACTATATTTTCAATGTAATATATGCATCAACATGTGCCATTTACTCAAAGTGGTTAAAGGGAGGACATGCGTGTCATCCTCTATCTACTTTACTTACAAGTATGCTACCATTATAAATTAAACTATGTATATGAGCATAGATTAACTGAATGACAAAATTGAGCAAAAATGTATTACATATGCTAGTAACTACTCAAAATCCTATCTCAGAATGGATTTGCCTTTCTGTTGTTGAGAAAAAAAAAATTATGTTGTTGTACTGCACAAAGTGAGGAAATTCCTAGAGTCCTGTGTATTTGTTTGATCTCTTTGTTGGCATGAACACAGTCAATATCACTCCGTGAGTTTTACTGCAGATGCAAATTATTTTCCTACTGAAGCTTTTGAAGCTTGTGAAGAATTGTTTGTTGACTAACTCTTTGTTGTATTTTCATTTTTGTATGGTGATAGAATAAGCATTTTCAACCAAATTCACTAGTCATTCCTTTGAAGGGTGGATATTTAGCTTGAGGAGAAAATAATGTATTGCTTAATTTTGTCCACATGAAGATGTTCCTAAGTACTCTTCTTACATTTTTCTGTTTTCAGAAAGCAGATGTGTATACATTTATTAATATGCACAGGTTAATGTACTCAATCAGATTTATATAAGTTAAATACATTTTAAAAGTTTAAAAGCTTAAAAGTTTATTCAACAGAAAAGCCATCATTTGAAAAAGTTCCTGTCTGCTTTATAAAGTCCTATACTGCACTGGAGCTGTCATTGAGAAAGTTATATCTGATCCTGTTAAGTGAAAAGAGAGGTTCAGATTTGACATTGTAACAGGGACTCATATCTTACATTACTTATTTGAATGGGATTATAAATAACACCAGAGAATTTCAGGTACAAGTGGAAGATCTACATTTTAGAAATCCTTCTGTCCCCTTAGAATAGGATTCCATACCAGTGCTTTGTTTTGCTGAAAGCAAGGCTGGTCAGTTCTAATTATCTCACTTTTAAATGACAAAAAAAAAAAAGGGATAAGAAGTCTAAACTTAAAAGTGTAGTTAAAAAGTATGCTAAAAAACACATGGCTTTTCCCCGGAACCTGTAATTTTAGCTTTAGTTATTTTCAGTATTTTAAAACTAATATCTGAAGCTGCACTAAAGACCAGAGCTAATATCTTAATATATAACATGCAATATACTGCAAAACTATAAAGTATCTATATAAAATTAAACCCTCTTCAGAATGGAGAGTGAAAGAATTAGCAATAATATTTAATGTATATAGTTATAATTTTGTGAACAAATGTGTTCTGTATTAAAGAAGCAAGTGACACTATGGTGTTCTAGATGTGCTAAGGCCTGTATATTTTCTTTATTTACTTTCCAGGAAAAAGTATTTTGAATAAGGAACAGTAAAAAGTCACCATTCGTCTCTGTCTGCATCACAGTTGCAGTAATGCTGGGAATCAATGCAGGTCCCCTCTAGTCCACAAGCACATTTTTGTACAGCAGGCAAGGAACCTCCCCAGTAAGTCTGTGTTTCATTGGTTCTTCCAATCCACCAGCTCAGTGGCATCCCATCTAAAAGGCAGGTTAGAGAAAATCAGTGCCTAGTTTTCTCTCTTATTTCTCCCCATTTTTCTCTTCCAAAGAAGTTTTCAAAAGTTTAAGCACAGAAAAGTAACTTCTCAAAATGAAAACCTTTAAACAACAACTAAAGCAAAACAAAACAAAAACCACCTGCCTTTACTTGAAAAGTAATTATCCATTTTAATACTTTAATAAGGTATTAAATGATTGTCATAGGTTTTTGCTTACATTAGTGGAAAAGGGAACTCACAGTCCCTAGCTCAGCCAGCCATGATATTAGAATCATTTATCTTAAGCAGTCCATTTACGTAATTCATTTTAAAATGGTCCATGAAAAAGGAAATACCATCACCCTAAAAATCAAGGTAGTTTATATTCCCAAGTAAAGATCAATTTGAGCTCATATAACTACCAGCAATAGAAGGAGAAGAGTTACAGAAAAGCTATGCAGAAATGGTCTCATCCTGCTATCAAAAGTAATACAGAGTTCTACTGCCCATGTGACAAATATGAAGCAGCTGAGTAGTGGTGTTAATCAGAAATGCCCAAAGACAGCTGTTAGGTCATGGGCAGCAGATTCAGAATTTATATAATCAGAGTCAGCAAAAATCATATTCATGATGCTCCCATGAGCAAATTGATGTATCTAGTGAGCAGAAGTGAGGTTTCACAGGACTATTACATCTATGTCTGATGCATCCAGTCAACATTGTTTGTAGCAAAAAGATAAAACTGGATGTTTTCTTAATGTTACAGTACTGCAGATCAAGCTTAAAGATGCTATCAAGAAAGCACAGCAACAGAAAATATATAGAACAGATAAAAGCTAAAAGATACGAAGCATAAAGATAAACCGTCTCAAGTGAGACAGAAGAAGGGTGATAGATGCAATGTATGAAAGTCAAGGCACGAGAAGAAATTGAGTACTGCTAAATTATAGAGTTTCTTATAGATGTACTTCTTTTTGCTGTTGTTGGAGTTCCAAGTTTTCAGAAGCAGACCCACATGAAGAAGGTGATATTTATCCCAGTTTCAACTTCACTTACAACTGCCACTGCTTATTAAACGTCACTGTTAGATAAGACCTCTGTTACACTGACAGTCTCTCAGATCGTAAACATATTGACGGCATTCATTACCACACAACTGTCAGCCCAGCAGGCCGAAAAACAGTGCGAGCAGTTTCTGGAAAAGTCAAACTTGCATAATGGCATAAATGTCCAATATCAGTGTTTGTGTTTGCAAGCCATCACAGGAGGAAGAAAACCTAGAAACAGTTTATAAATAATTTATCAGACAACACTTTAAAAAACTTCCAACAACTAAGACTGCAAAAAGATGATTATTTCTGCTGTTTCAACAGCATGTCTTAGCTTTATATTTTATTCCTGAATTAATATCCCCAGTCTTTCACTAGAGACATTGGGGTATGTTTAAAAGCTGGTCTCAGTTATTTGTTCGCACAGTAGGGTGAGGAGAGAGTATTTACTGAAATGCTGCAGGTTCATACTGATTAGCGCAGATAGTTATCACTGCTTTAGCAGAAAACATTGCCTAAGTGAAATAAAGCTATTAATTAAAATCGCTGGGGGTTTCTTCATGATGATCACATAAACCTATTAACAGGTGACTTCTTTAATGACATTGTTTGGAAATGCTATCCAGGCCAATTAAATATAAAGTATTCTTTAAATACAGTTACTTAAGAATTACTATGGGAGTGCATGTTCCAAAAACTATTTCGAGCTGCCATCATCAAATTTAGTACTTGTCAGGCAGAGCTAGTGAAGATCACATACAGCAGATATGGGAGGGATTAAATTGTGCAGACAATTTGTTAATGTACCTATTTGCATTTCAAATTCTGATATTTCATTGTGGTCCTAATAAGTTAAACAGAACAAACTTGTTTCAGTAAAATGTTATTTGAATTTTGTTTCAATATCAGGTATGCTTCAGTTATGAGCTGTGTGTGACTGATTGCTTTTTGTTTGTTTTGTAATTTTGGCTGTAAAATCATTCAAAGAAACATGCATAAATACCATCAAGCAAATACTTAAATGTGGTCTTAAATAGAAAAAGCTGGTGAAGACTATCTTCAGATGCTAAACAGATGAAATAACAACTAAGTTGGCCTGTCCAAAATTTCAAATTAGATCATTTTATCTTCCTAAACTTCCCTCAAGTTTTTGTATTTCAAACAGAAGTCTTATTTAGCTCTGTGAGCTCTTCTAAATAGGCTGATCATCCTTTAAAATTTAAATATAATTGACAGTTATAATTGCAACATCCTTACAAAAATTTGTAACAAAACCTCTAAAGTTTATGGTGCTATATCACAGTGGGACACTAAAATCTAGGATGCGTACCTACTGGAGCAAGTTGGAAATGTTATGTTTCACATAAAAATAGGTGAGAAATATATTTCCAAAGCTCTCAAAAACATAAAACTAGATTTTTTGGTAACAGTTTTACATCTGAAATTACTACTCTTCAGAGAGAAAAAGTAAAATGTTCTGTTTTCTCTCTATCCTTTTCAATGGAAAGGTATATCATGAAGAAAAAAGACATGAAAACAAAAGAGAATCTCTAATTCCTCCTTCTCCCCCTGCACACACACCCCCCCCCCCCGCCCACCCCCTCATGTCTCTAATATATAGAAGATAATAGAAAGAAGTATTTCATGGGGTGGAATGACCTTAAATTTTTCAAAAGATACTAGAATTGTCTCTTTCCATGATATGAGCAAGTTCTAAATTCATATTTGTGGAAAGAAAAACATGATCAGCTGGATAAATTGGAGGATATTCGAAAAACAGACTCGGAGACAAAAGCCTAGGGCTTACATTTTGTTGCGTTCAAAAACTGAAAATATTTACCAGACTAAAAATATTTTAGCATATATTCACGATACACTGCCTGTTGTCAGTTTAGATACATCCCATTTTTAACTAGGGTTTATCTATCAAGTGCAAGTTTTGCTTAAAAGTAAATGGATTGACTGCTTCTGAGACTGCATAGATGTCCTTGAGAAAGCAATACTGATGTGGTTAATTCTGTAAAGCTCTGCATTACAGTGCTGTGCTGAGCTTATCTGGTCTACACAATTTAAAAGTGATTCAGTCATGACTTTTTCAGTTACAACCACTACAGTGATCACTGAGTAAATGTAACCCTGATCTTCCACCACTCATCAAACCTGGAGGATGCCTATATGCCCCATGACTTTGGACGGAGTAGCTGATATTCCAGAGGCACATGCTGCAGCCCAGAGGGACTTTGACAGGCTGAAGATAATGGCTGACAGGAACCTCATGAAGTTCAACAAAAGAAATGGCAAATAACCTGAAGGAAGGTTGTAAAGATGACTGAGACAGTTTCATTCAGTGGTGTCCAGTGACAGGACAAGAGTCAATGGGTACAAACTGAAACATTGGAACATTCTTCCTGAACATCAGGAAACATTTTTTAACTGAGGACTGGTACATTTTTACCTGAGGACTGGTACAGGTCCCAGAGAGGTTATGGAGTCTCCTTCTCTGGAGACATTCTAAACCTGCCTGGACGAATTGTGTGCTATCTGCTCTCAGTGCATCTGTTTTAGCAGAGGGGTTGGACTGGATGATCTCCAGAGATCCCTTCCAACCCCATCCATACTGTGTTTCTGCAGTTCTAAGATTGTGAAAACTCATACTGTTTGCTGCTGATAAGGTTCAGGTGCTGAAAACAATACCTATTACAGTGGATACTTGAGGTGCACTAATCAATAAGTTCACTGAAAAAAAGTACAAGCACATGTATTTTG
>VWYH01006592.1:0-68528 GCA_013399365.1 Pampusana beccarii | reverse complement strand
AAGAAAATAAAAAAAATATCTTAAAAAAAAAAAAAAAAAAAAAAAAGTCCTGCTTGCCTAGGTCTTTCCCTCTCTTCTTTGATATAATTTTTTTCATAGTTTCTAGCTTAATCACGCTGCTGAAACTGGTGAGTTGAGAAGGTGGGATTAATTTTTTTGTTTGGATTTTTTTTTCACTTGCTCTGTGTGACAGCCTAAAGATATTACATAGCTAGAGAGTACAATCTTGAAACTCTCTAATTGCTCTAAACCAAGCTTTTGAACACCTAACTGTAACTTTAATTTGGAGTCCATAGGTAAAAGGGAGCTTCATTGGGACATGTTAAGCAGTAGGTTCATCTTTTATGCTGCACAGCTGTTTTTGAGCAGGTATTTTGTTCAGAGTGAATTCTATCTAAGAAGTCTAGCGATGTCCCTGACATAATTAAGGAGAAAGAATGTGGAAGGAAAGAGTTTAGAGACAGAATCAAATACTATTGCACTCAGAGGCCTGCTCTCTACTTTGTATAAAAGAATGTCAAGAAATCAGTTTGAGCAGCTTCAAGAGTTTCTGGTAGACAAGTCAAACAATTCAAACTAGTTTTTCAAAAGACAGTAAAAAATTAGATTTTTATTTCTACAGGAGTACTTAGAAAGGATTTTCATGATGGATTCTGTTAACAATACCTCTGTGTCAGTGAAAGTTAAGGTTTAAGTAGACTACATAACTTCATTTTTCTTTAACTATGTCAGAGGATCTCCATTAATTTTTCTCTTAAAACAATTGTGCTTTCGTCAGTAAACCACAGTTTAAGGTTTTGTTTGTTGTTTTGCTTGTTTTTCTATGAATGCTTATATCAGACAGTGGAAATTTAATGGTATCAATGCTTTTTGTCAAACACTGACAATATGCATGTTAGAGAGTTCAAAAACATTCAGTGATAAGCTTCTGATACCTATGCAATAGGTTGTGTTCTTTTAAGGAGATATTTCCTCAGTCATTTCTACATTAAAATGTAAAATTCCCTGGAAGGTAGACCAACAGGAGTTCTATTAGTAATAATCTCTGTTAATTTAAAAGATTTATGAGAAAAATTAATCTTGAGAGTGCTTAATTATGTGAATGAAGAGCGTTAAAAATAATATTTGTGATATTCTGGTTCAGATATCTCTTGGCAACTTACAGGACTCCGAGTACTAGAAACTGGAAGTAGTTCAAACTCCATAGTAGCAAAATGCCATAACCTTGATAGAAATAAATACCTTTAGCAGCCAATTAAAAAAAAAAAATGTACTGTGCAACATAATAAGATTTTTCTGCTTTACTTACCTGCCTTATCTAAAAGCCTCGACTTTTTGCAGTGGTAAGCAAGCTCCTGTTGACAGTGCTCTGCATGGTTAATTGTATCCTGAAGCTGGTCTAGGCTGGCAGAGTACTTGAAAAACACAGCATGGGGGTTCTCTCGATTAGCACTTTTGACTCTGGTTAGGTTGGTGTTGTTATGCTGTATGATCGTCCATGTTGTATCTTTCAAAAGACATGAAAAAATATTAAAGAATGAGAAGTAGTTGCATAAGTTGTTAACGGAAAAAGAATGTATGATGCAATCAACCTAAGTGATTTCTTTGATCCCAAAAAGTTATTTTAGGTGTATGAAAGAGAAACATAAATAACTGACCAAAAATGAAAACAATTAATCATTGTTTTTATTTATAAATATATTATCATACCATAGTTGAAACAGCTATTCAGCTTGTTATGATTATCGAATAAGAAAAGTTTAATTGATAACACCCAAATAATTATCTCTGAAATATGATATGGTTTACTTGGTAAATTGCAGTTAAAGAATAGAAAGAAATAATGCTTACTATTCATACTTTTCCCAGGATTAAGTTGTTTATAAAATAACACTACATTACATATATCCCTGTAATTGGAATTAATTTATTATCTATGAGATATTGGCCTACAGCCTTCTTCTGTGATATAAAGAAGCAAAAGTAGCTTTCAAATACTGTACTTAGTATAAACTCAGATTACATGAAGGTGAATTATTCTAGCCATCTAAAATCAAATAGTAGTCATCACTAGAAGTATAATTCAAAACATGTATTTAGTCAAGGACTAAGAACCTTAGCTTGCAATGTTCAATAGAAAGTTTCTTCCAAACACCTGACATAATGTTAATTTATGGCAGTCACCATGGTATGCCCATGTGACTCAGCCCGTAACATGGTGAAATAGTAGTTCAGAACTGAGAGCTGCATTTCCCTAAAAAGCACATACTAATCTTAAGTTGACTTTTAGCTTGGATACTGCTGAGTAAGGAAGCTACATACTTCATTGCATTGTGTAGACTGGCCTTATGATTTGTGTTAAGTGGGGGCATGCAAAATATTGCCAAATTATTTATTACAGAAGCACGTGAACTGTGTCTGCAAGATGGTTTTTTTTCCGTGAATCACTGGTAAACATTCAGTACTCCACAAATAATTTGTAGAAAAGCGTGTTCCAAGGTAATGCTCTTGTAATAAAAGAGCAGAAGAGACTTGCATATACATATAAATATAATTCAAATGGATGAATACTAAACAATATCTTACATGTTTATAAAAGGCATGTGCTACGATGTGCAGTCTGCTGTGAAACAGATTTTCCCCAACTTGGAGACGTTACTTACACTAAGTAACAAAGCAGTTCAATATCTTTCCAGCTATATCCATACTTCAGAAATATCCTTTCATAAATAGTCTTGCTTTAGCTTCCTACAGCAATTATAAGAATTATTTTTCATTCTAAAAACTTAGTACAATGCAAAGCCGCACAGATCGAGAACTAAAACTGATGCTGCAGTATTTACACAAATGCATTACTTTAAAAGCTACTAGAGGGCATAGGCTGTGTACTATGCATTTGCTTTCAGACTACAAAAAATTATTTTCCTGTGCACTGAGACACAAGAAGCATGACACTGGCTGGTACCATAGCACAGAAAAGCATTTGTCACTCTGTCTTATAGTTTATAGACACGGAAATGCAACATCAAACACTCTGCTTAGGAGCACAGAGATTACTCCCTCCATGTTCTTCAAAATATAAATTGCCCTAAATATTGGTGTGCGATTAAGGCTCATGTATTCTGCTGTTTTCTACTGTTGCCAAGGCCCTTCACCGATGAATAGAGAACCACTGATCTTATTCTATTTCAGCTTCCACTTGCAAAGCCTGTAAAACTCCGACTCCTACAACTAAAATCCACTTCAAGGCAGGGGTGAGCAGGCTTCCAGTTAAAGCCTGTCTGGGCCAGTCAGGTTAAGTTTAGCTTCATGTTCTTTGTATTCTTGTATCTTAATAGTCAATGTAATCTGAGTAGATATGAGAAATACTATTTTTTCTAATTTGTAGTATTTATGATAATATTTCTGATGTTCTAATAGTAGTATTTCTAACTATTTAACAAACTTGTATTTTATTTCCCTAGCTTCCTACAGGTCACACACAGCTGACATTATAAGATATTTATAGAGAGGAAAGTACTACTTGTCACTTAAGGACAAGTATTAGTCAGAAAACCTAAAAGAAGTAAGAAGGTGAGACTCTTATTCAAAAAATATTATATTAAAATATGTCTATTTATGCAACTTTTTTAGCATTGGTTACCAGTTTTTTGATCAAAATGTAGTATTTTATTAAGTACATGTCCAAGGTGTCAAAAAACAGATGGCTGGAAATATAGCAAACAGAATACTTTTTATACATGCACATACACACAGACACAAATATGTCTAAAGTTTATTGTGAACATAAAAATTATGACAAACAAGCCAGCCATCACATTAATTATCACACTCCCAAACTAATTTAAAAAAAAAAAAGCAGGTCACTGCAAAGTTTGCCCATCTTAACTGGCAATGTGCCCTGAAGGTTTTTCGTTCTGAAACTGACCTCTAAGAATAAAATCAGGGAAAGACATCTGCCTCCCAGCTGCCTGAAAATAGAGCTCCATGACTGTCAAAAACAAGGCAGTGCTGTAAGAAATGTGGGCATCTGCCTTCTCTGCCTCTGGTGGGAAAAGAGAATACTAGTCACGATGAAACTGGGAACAAAATAAATGTAGAAGATTCATCCTGTCAGGCTGCATCTTGAGATGAACAACTGATCTATGAGGTTTGCTTAATGTAGTAAATAAGGACTGACTGAGGAAAATGGCAACAGCTGTCCATGGACACACAAGGATAAATCAGATACTACATCTTGGAGGGTTATACCCACTTTAAAAAAATGTCATATTTCTGCTATGATTCTTTGGTCTCTTTTAGTCTCATAGGACATAAGGATATTTCTTTTTAAGGGCTTGTGCTAGTCCGAAGTGTGCCCATTGTGAGCTTGTTGAAAAGCAGACTAACATCGAATTCCGATATTTAAAACTTCTAAGTTACATAAATGGTCAGATTCAGAGAACCGGGTTAAGAGCAGGAGCCAGGGAGCCTGAAATTGGGGCTGCGAGAGTCCTACTGGTTGCATTTCCATTCTTCAAAAGATCTACTTGCATTTTGAAAAGTGAAGCTTAACTTCTATATTCCTCATAAGAAAGGCCAGTTGTGGATTACAATTATTTCAGAAGGCTACAGGGAAAAATCAGTAATTGTGTCATAAAACATAACTTATTTTCTCATTTCCTTAAATGTCCTCAAGAGTCTGTAACTTCGATGAAAACAAAGCCGCTCTCCAAAAATGAACTATTATGACATTGTCTTCATATGGAACACATGTCCCTTTTATGCAAAGTACAACAGGAACGCAGTGTTAGCTTCACAGCCTGAATCCTGTTATTATTCTAATTTCTCTCCCTAATTCTTTGCCCAGTATTCTGAGCTAAGGAGTCACTTTCATTTTGTTGTGCATATGTACATTAGATTTATGAGCCACGGAGACTTCTTTCTTGATAACTCGTGTTTCAATATAATAAGCATACATACAGATGCAGTTGTGAGTTAAGGAAGTTTATCAACTCACCTGTCATATTACAGTATACAAGAAATGGTCCCAAAGGGCCACTTCCATCTGAATCAATATTGTAAAAACCTGAAGTGTTCCCTCTGTGCTTATAAGCTTCACATGATTGCTCATAGATGGCTGTAAAAGAACACATTTCATCACAAATGTTATGGTGTAATTTGATATTTTATTCAGAGAATTTAAAAAAAAAAGTCTGTGGAGCCTGCCAACAGGGAAAAGAAGCGTGTGCCTTCACCGCTAAAGAATACAAAAGAAATCACACAATCAAAACTATACTTTCTTTTTCAATTTGTAAAGCAGATTTCATTTTACTTATCAGGCAGATGACGGGGCATTTTTAAGTGTTTTCTTCCACATTTCCAGCTGCAAACTTCAGGGAGTATACTGTGAAATGTGGGTGAGTAAATGCTTGTAAAACTGCCGAGAAATGTGAATGCCAAGGGTATTACTTGCATCCTGGCAATCAGATTTTGAGAAAACAAATACTGACTACCTCAACCAAATCAGATTGTTGTTGTTGTTGTTACTATTACATACAATAGAAGGTAGGCAGTATTTCTAGCGGCTTTGACTGTCTCCTTGCATTTTTTGTCTTTCATGCTTCTTATTCCATTTTTAAATAGAAGGGCAAATGATATGTCTGAGAATGCAGCAAAAAAACCTAAGTAAGCAAAGACAAAATGGCAGTTCCTTGGTCCCGTGTCATGTATACTTTATATCGCTCAAGGCCTAAAGCATGTCTGTGATCACTACTTTATGATCAAAAACCTGATGAAAGGGCCTTATCAATTTGCCTCTATACCTAAGCAGACAGGAACCACTGACGGTAATGCCACAGCTAGACCACATTAGCCTAACTCGTTTAACCATTATATTTCTATTGAGCAGTCATACTGTTCTGTTTTTTCTTTTCAAAATTAGACTGTGTGCTCTATCAGTTATTAACAAATCTTGAAAACACTCTGCCAAAAACAAAGAGGCGTTAGACTNAAAAAAAAAAATTGTTTTTGTAAGACTGTGATCTCTGTTTTTTTTTTGTCTGACGTTTACTGACATTACATGGTGACACTTATAAAAAAAATAAACAATTCATTCAGATTGCTTACTCTATGAAATATTCAGAAAGCACAATCTGTGTAATTTTCAAATGGAATTTTGTGGTTCCTTACAGAAAACAGTCTTAGTTAAAGTTAAACATGACAAAAGAGAATAAATTATTCATTAACTCTTTCATGAACATGGTAGTTTGTATACTGATATTTTGAGATCAGTAACATTTCTAGGTTTATAACGAAAATAATGTTTCTTTGAGAATTCAAGAGGCATTTTTTTTCTTTTGAAATTACACAGAATTATGATAACATGGCCAAAAATTATCCATATATCTTGATCTAAAATAATTGTTAAAATAACTAAAATCAAGTACTAAGGGTCTTCCATTTTCTATCCAAAATTACAGCATTTTATTAATCACAAAATAACATCCTGCAAGGCTTTTATATGTATGTTTGACAATGAATACAAATTCAATAACATTTTCATATTACAACATCTCTCACAAGCTCCTAATCATTAGGAAACCATGGCCTTCGTCTGTCATCATAGATATAATCAGCTGATTCAACATACATTTTTTCGAATTATAATGAATGAAATTACTTTCGTCTTAACTTTGGGCTTGTCATAGAGTAGTCTGCTGCCTCCCTGGGGCCAGGGTTAAAGACATAAAAAGGAAACTTGGTTAGGCCCTTAGAGTATTATCCTCTAATAATTTTTTCAAGTAAGTGGTGATGAAACTGAAAAGGAGAAACTTAAGGCAACCAAGAAAGACTCCTTAGAAATTAGTTAAGTTACATTCAGCTAGGGTTAGTTTTTTTGGTTTTTTGTTTGTTTGTTTTCTTTTATTTTTTCCTAATGTCCGTGATTCAGTAAACTACATAAACATGTGTTTAGGGCTTAGCACTGTGCACATTACCTTTCACATGTGTGCAGTCACCTCCTCTTAGAAAAAATAATTTATTAGTTGTTGTAATGAATTGAGATTAATTAAACACATTTCTAATTGTTTTGCTGATTGAGGAAGTATATTTATATTAATGGAGGAAGATATTACTAACTATCTCATGTAAATTATTAAAAATGTGAAATAGAAATAGATAAACATTTGAACTTTCAATGAGTTTTTACTGCTATATATTTTGAATTTTCAAGGCCTTTCCTTGAACCAACTCATGAATATTTACATGACTGAAAAATCTTCTAATGTGAATGACCAATACAAATGTATATTTTGGTGGCGAAAAAAAATCAATCAAAAATAAAAGAATAGTCAGAAAACTGCTTAGACTTACGATAGTGGCAAGTAGCTCCCTTGTAACCTGTATTGGCACAGTTGCAGTAGAAGCTGTTCCAGGACTGTGAGCATTCACCACCATGTTCACAATAATTAGGCAAACACCTGAAATGAAAAAGAAAGAGCATGTTCAATCTCTTTTCTGTTCATTTACACATCACTTGTACTTATCAAGGGATACAAAATCATGGAGAAGAAGTATAATAACATGAAGGAAGCCTTCAAGCTCATTGGGGAAATGTCAATTACCAGAAAATTAAGATAATTTCCCTTCATCTTCCCCAATATTTCTATTGCCTATAATCAATATATTAATTATGCAATAAGCCTGTAAGAATAGAAATAAAGTGTAAGATTAATTCTTACCATTCAACTGTCTGCAATTCAATACAGATTGGTAAATGAAAGATTTACATGCTGAAAGTTCACTTGCAAGTTTTGCAACTGGTAGGATTTCTTCAACAACATGTGTCACAATAAAGCAAAGCAGCATCACAACAGATTTCTTTCTGTTTTTCTAAAAAAATAGAAAAATAAAACCAAACCAAACCAAACCAAACCACCACCACCACCAACAAAACAAAACAAAACAAAACAAAACAAAACAAAACAAAACAAAACAAAACAAACAAACCAAACCAAACCAAACAAACAAACAAACAAACACCCAGGCAAACATACAGACACAAAACCCACTACCACATAACAAATAAAACTGCCTATAGTACCTGAGAACTATTTCTTATTCTAAAATCATGGTTACTTCCTATTCTAGAAAGAGTAAAGTATTCAGTATGTCAGTTTGCAGTTCCATAAAAGAGGTAAGTATCAGAAAAGCCAGTTTTCATTCTGGTCTTATGAGTAGAAACTTGAATTTGCCTGTAACTGCTTAATGGTTAAGACTGAAGCCATTTACCTAAGTATAAAATATTGCATGAGGTGAAAAGAAGAAGAAAACAAACAAACAAAAAAACCACACCCCAAAATACACCTGAAAATATATTGAAACAGAGTGTCACATTTTAACCAATTATTTACCAGCTCTTCACCTTAGAAATTAGTTAACATTCTAATTACAGTGAGTGCACATGCATATGTGTGTGTTTGTGACAGAGCTTAGAAAGTACAAGAAGGTTTTATTTTTCATATTAGCCACAGGAAAAAGAAAACAGGCTCGTTAATATTAATGGGGTCTTCAAATACCTTTTAATTCATTGAAGAAATCTTAGGAGTGTTTAAATTAAGATTGTAGAAAGTCCAGAAGTTCATACATCTGCCCTATGAATAATTCAGGAGTTTTGTACATTCACTCCTCGTGACTCTCAGAGCATTTTATCTCCCTTTTATGTTTACAAACAAAGATAAGCAGTGTTTTTTAGAGAAGGGAGAAAAAAAAAAAGTGGCAGGTAAAATACAGTTACAGTAAGTAAAGTGATATAGCTCACCTATTTTCAAAGAAATAAGTGACATTTTTCCAGCGAAACAGCTGATCTTGTTTCTATTATCTCACAGAATGTATTCCTAAGACAAGTCTGTAGATTATGTATGTGTCACTGAGCTTTGGTTTGGAACATAAAAATGAATTTTAGGCACCAAGGTTATGATTACTTTGATACAAAAACAAAATACAAAATACAAAAAATACTTTGTTTGAAGGAATTTAAAAAATGTGCATAGTAACAACTCTTAGGATAAATGTTTAATTTTGTTTTCTAGGAGTATCATCAGTTGTTATAAATATATGTCTCCTCTAACATACCTGCCATTTGGAACTTTCAGTGTATCCTCTGACAGCTGCTCTGCTTGCATGTATTTTAGTCAAAGTTTTTCTCGTTTTATTCCATTCTGTTAAAGACATCATTATCCCTAAATTGCAAGTGATTTACCTGATCTTTGTTTGTATTGACTCCCTGTCCATATTAATAATCTTCCGAACAGTATTCATAAGATGAAAAGCTGAGATTAAATTGATGACACTTAAACCAAATTTAATAGAAGTTAAAACAATTCAGAGTGTAATTTAAATCTTTTAACATTGAACCTTACATCTTCCCTCTGTTTCAGAATGTATAACAGAAAGTAGCCACTAACCACATCAAAGTGAATGTATAATTACATTATATGCTATGACCCTACCCAAAGCAAATTTAGAACATTGCTTTCTCTGAGGAAACTAATCTTATAACAAAAAATATTTCTAATATTATTAAAAATATTTACAATACTTCACCTCTAAAACGAAATTTTTGGATTCATCACCATCATGTGCTTAAACCAGGAAAAAAAAAAAAAGCAGCTAATTAAGCATTTACCATAAATTACTTGATAATTTACTTTAAAGTGTGTGATATCTGAAAATTATATATGATTTAAAATCAAGGCAGCAAGCTAATAATAATCATAAGCTAATATTCAAAAGAGAGCACTGATCCAGAATATGAATATACTTTTGCTAAAGAAGGAAAAATAAGAACTTCTTGTGCCAGTCATCTGCTAAATACATGTTTTGTGCACTATCTACGTACAATGATTCCAAACAATGGATAGAAGATATTTTGAAAAGAAAAACTAACTGCTGCAATTTTAACTATTTTTCTTTCTTCAGTCTTGAAGGGGAGAGGGGGAGGGGGAGAAAAATATTTGAAAATTATCTGTTAGTATCTTTTCTCTTTTTTTAACATATAAAAATATTTATTCTGCTTTTTTGTAAACCGCACTGCTGCTAGGACACCGAAGGCAATAACTCCTGGTAGGCAATTGTATGTTTCTGTGTAGAGTTTGATGTAATTATGGCAGATTCATCTGGTACTGTCTTCTCAGGGACTAAATGTGCCAGCTTTGTAAGGCATTTAGAAGGACACTGTGTCCTTTAAGGTTACTTTTTGAATGGTTTATGTATAATTAGTAGTTATTAATACTACTAGATATATTGATAAAGGAGCTGAGAGAAAAGATATTAAGGAGAAGTGGATGATGAGAATTATTTGCATGCCCAAAAGGTATATGAGCAATGGAATAATATAAAGATATTATACAATGAAAAGGCTAAATGAAGCAGCATGGGAAGAGCAATACCTGGGAAGAGTTGTAATAATTTAAGTATAGGAAGAGGAATAGAAAATTTTATGGAACTGAGGAAATAGTAAATAAGAAAATGTTAGGGATTTATTTTCTTTAAATAGAAGAACAGGTTAATAAATTATGTCTCAATGAACAAAAGAATGATTAACAACCACCTGTCAGACAGGATTGCAAATCTGATAAAGCATACTCTATATATGTTAAATATGTGTGTGTATATATATATGAGATAAACAAGGAACTCATAAAATTATTCGCTGTTTTTTACTGTTGCATATAAACTCAGATCACTATGCAAACAACAATTTTAACTTGTGTTCATGAACTTTAAATGTGTAAAACTGTTATTTTTAGTGGTACACTGTTTTTACTACAAAAGTCGTCAATAACTCCAGAATTTCAGTCATGCTTCATTATTTGTAACTGGAGTTGCAAAGACTCCCATAAAAACAACAGGACAAATTAATGGTTTGCTTGCCCTCACTTGTGGGAAGGATCCCTGCCATCAGGAGCACAGTGTCAAAAATGCTGATTACCTTAGCTTAGGGCAAGCAAAGACATGTAGAAGTTGTGGTAGGAAGTAAATATTTTCTCTCAAATGGTGTGGTACACAGGACAATACAAACTACATATTAGGAGTTGTTTAATACATGTAAATGATTCTAATGTTGGCAAAAAGAGTGTATCTTATCATCTGGGATTTATGGTGAGATGTAAAATTAATTTGATAAAGAGAAACATTAAGTTTATTCCAGATGATGAGCTGCAAATATCAAATAGAATGAGACTGTGTGAAGAAACTAGAAAGACACAGACCCTGGAGCAAGCTAGCACAAGACCAGGAAGGCTTTTTAATAAGTCTGTTTTGAAATAAAAGATAATGTGTATAGTGAAATTGATGAAAATGGGTGGATTACATTTCTATTTTGAAAGTTAGGAAGGGATATGATAAGCATGCTGAGAACTGAAAACTAGTGCAAGAAAGGTGCAAAGGTGCAATTGTCAAGAAGACACAAATTAACATTAGCAAATTTGAGAGAAAACAAACCTAAACAAACAAAAACCTTCCATAAAAACTTTTTTTTTTATTTGGTATCACTGATTATGTGAAAATACACATAATTTTGATGAACTCTGAGAGCAACAGAAAAGAAAAAAAAAAAAAAAAAGGTTACATCAGTGCCAGAAAATAATAAAAGGACTTTGAGGAAGACTGGCTGGGAAGTCTGGTTGGCTTACACAAGTCCATACTGAAAACAACCAAACCAAACCAAACCAAACACACAAATGACAGTGATATTAACGTAAAACAAAGATGCTGACTATCTTCATATGCTACAAAAATTCAGCAAGATAAAAATATGAGAAAGGACTATCTAAAAATCTAACATCTTTGGTGCAGTGATTAAGAGCAGCAAAATAAAAGGCTATCAAAAGGATAGGGTGCAGTTCTGAATAAAGTGAACTTGCACTTCATAAGTGAAATTTTTTATGAGATTTCAAATACTGTAAACAATGCTGGATTCCTATATACTGAGATTCAGAGTTACTTTATAAACACTTATACACACAAAATTATTTTTAAAACCCACATGTATACATTTACTTATAATGGCCATTCAAAAGCTGAAAGGAATTGGAATAGCTACATGTACCATCTTCCTTTAAAAATTTTGCTAAAATGTCTCTGCATTCATAGAGGAAAAGATGGCTCCCAAATGACAGCTCCAAGATGGGTGTTTTGAGAGGTTTTCAGTTAGACTGTACATCGAAAAATTCCTGGTAAATCACAAGCAGTAATTTAAGAATCAATTTAGTGATGCTTTCTACTCATAATGTTAATTAGATCTCCTTTTATGCGTTGGACTAAAGAATATGAAGATTCTCACATTACATTCTTTGGACCTGATTCTATTCCTGATTCTGCCTCTATACTAAAAGCAAAAAAACACAAGCAGTGTGGTGGAAATAGAGTAAATTCAACTCCAGAACTGAAAAAAAAAAGAAGTGCTTAAGAAGCTGGGAGGAAGTGTCATGAGGTCTCTAAGGAAGGAGATGGTGAAAGAGGTTTGAAAAGGGAGAAAATGAGTCGATAGGAGTAGGGTGGGAGAAAGCTAAAAAGAAACATAAATGTCTGCTGCATCCTAAATACAAATCCCTAACAAGTTCTATGGTAGAGTTTTGGCTGAGACCAGGCTCTGTTTAGTCGTATGTCTACCACACTTACTGCCTGCTGCAAAGTCAGGATTAGTGTAGTAAGGGCTAAATTAGCATGAAGTGATATCATACTCTACTGTGTTTGTTCTTAAAATATGATAGATGTAGAAAGGATAACATTTTAGGCAGATTTCTAGCCTGCTTTTGGAAGTTTATCTCCAGTAAGGATTACTATTAGGCAGATTTCTAGCCTCCTTTTGGAGGTTTCTCTCCAGTAACAACTACTATTAGTTTTGTCTCTGATCTACAAGTCATTGTTATATTATTAAAAATAATAACCTGAATAGATGTACACTATGTTATATCTATGAATAGAAAGCAGGTCACGTAACAGTCACACACAGTCTGTGTGACTGAACCTGAAGTTGGTTATGGACTTGAAGCTGATCTTTGCCTGCACTACAAAAGGACATTTTTTTTCAGATAAAAAGGCAACTTTTGAGACTAGAAATTTAGGGGTTGGAGAGGTGCGTTTACAAGCCCACCTTCCAGCTTCCTGTTGTGTCATTTCAGGACATCCTTTCAGCTTGGTACAAGGCAACCTTTCCTGGAATAAAGCAGATTTTGCACAGATGCCTGTGATTATGCTCTCCAGAATACTTGTCCTTCCATTGCCTGTTTGTGCGTCTGGTCCCTGTCTTCTCAGAAGCCTCTGCCGTTCTGCAACATTACTTTTGGCTCATCTTCAGCATTCTTCACACTGAACTCCAGTAATATCTTTCTGTCAAGCGTTTTGATCTGTTTCAGGAAAGGTCTTTCTGCCTAGCAGAAGGAGCCACTGAAATTAGTCACTGTCTTTTAGATAGATGCTAATACTATCTATTGCAATTTATGAGATTAGTTCTGACCAGAGCCTAAAAAAGACTGCTCATTCACTGTAATTAATACTGTCAATTGTGTTTCTGGAGAGGTAGACCATAGGAAGCAGCAATAACTTGTAAAGAACATAACATTCCAAAGGGTGAATGGGACTAAATGTCACAGGAGGGGGTTCATGTATATAGCTCTACTTGAAAAGAAAACAAGATATTTAAAATTTGTTGAAAACATTAAAACTTTTAACCACAGTTACTGTAGTTTTATTTGCAGTGCATACAAATCTAATTGCTGTGCTATGTGTGCTGCATTTATTCTAGATTTTAGAATTTTTACAAAAGAAACAGCATGCCAGTTTTTAAGCATCCTGTTGTTTGTCATCAAGTCAGTATTAGAAATAAAAACATTTAAATAAATAAATAAATAAATGAATATTGTTTTCTTACCTGTCTATAATGCCACATAAATCTATCTGAAGGTCACTGAAATTGCCAAAAACATTTTGCTGAACTGAGATCATATCCACTGCTTTGTTACCAATGGAAATGAGCCGCATGCATCCTTGAAAGCCAGCAAATGAGGTGTTACATTCAGAAATGTTTCCATTGCTAGGGCAGCCTGAAAGAAGCATAAAACCTGGAGCTGAAAAGCAAATTTTTGAAAAAATTATACATTCCAAAAGTCGACTGAACTTTGATAATCTCCAGGTATTGTAAACTTTGTGGGTGGAAGACTTGAGTCAGAAGCTCTTCTGATTAGGCATGGTAGTGCAACTGTAAAGAAATACTTCTGCACAGTCTTTCTGTTTTTAAAGCATATGCAAAAGCATCATTCAAAATTTGTGTAACAGAAATCCAAGCAGCAGTTCCAAAGCAATGTTTGCAATCAAGATGCGAACAGATTGACTAACCGACCTTAGTCACAAAATGTTAGGTTACAACTGAAGGCGAACATGATTTGTATAAGTTTTAAGTCACAAATAAAGTCAAACAACACAAAAATTAGTCGTTAAGTACAGTGGTTTAAATTTATCAAGCTGTCCATAAGATTTCAGAAAGTACTGAAGACAATTTCTTGATGCATGTAATCAACGACTCAACTGGGAGACATACTCTGTTGCACCTGCTACTTGTACATAAGGAACAAATGGCTGAAAATGTGAAAGTCAAGAACAGTCTTGGTAACAGCAAACATGAGGCGATGGAGTTAATGATCCACAAAGAAGAGAGCAAGAAAAAGAAAAAGCAGAATTACAATCCCAGACTTCAGAAGAGCTAATGTTGGTCTGTCCAGGACCTGTTTTGAGAGTCCCATTTGAAATTGCTTTGGAGAGCAAAAGGGCCGGATATTTTTCAACAAAAAAGTCTTTGGAGCAAAAGTCCATATTTATATGAAAATGGTTAAGCAAGTGTGACAGAAGGCCTGTAAATATAAACACTGAGCTCCTGAGTAAGTGCAAACACAAAAAGAAAGTACACAAAAGGTGGAAGCAAGACATTACCCACATGTCTAGGAAAGCAGTTAGGAAATCCAGGACCTCAGGTAGATTTAAAATTATCAAGGAAGAAGAAGCTTAACAAAAAGGTTTCTATAGGTACCAAAAGTAGCAAAAGGAAGGGCAAGGACATTATGGGTGCACTACTCCATGGAGCAGGGAACTTAGTGACAAGGGCCTTGGGAAGAACTGATTTGTACAAGGCCTTTTTCCTTCCATCTTCACTGGTAAAACTAATCCTTAGGTTTCCCATGTCCTAGCAGAGTACAAAGAAGGGAAGCAGGACCAACAAAAAAGATAAAGAAGAAAGAGTCTATGGGGCGCCTGAGGGTGCTGCAGGAGCTGGCCAAAGTCAAGAATTGCCATGGTCATTGTGAAGACACTATTATTTTAATTCTCAAAAAGTCTTGGTAATTTGGTGAGCTTCTTGATGACTGGAAAAGGCGGATGTTAAACCCATTTTCAGAAAAGAATGTTTATAAATGTTTGTAAATATATAAAGGGTGAATGTCACGAGGATGGAGCCAGGCTCTCCTTGGTGACAACCAACGGTAGGTCAAGGGGTAATGGGTTCAAACGGGAACACAAGAGGTTCCACTTAAATTTGAGAAGAAACTTCTTCTCGGTGAGAGTAACAGAACACTGGAACAGGCTGGCCAGGGTGGTTGTGGAGTCTCCTTCTCTGGAGACATTCAAAACCCTCCTGGATGCCTTCCTGTGTAGCCTCATCTAGGTGTTCCTGCTCCGGTGGGGAGATTGGACTAGATGATCTCTTGAGATCCCTTCTAATCCCTAACATTCTGTGATTCTGTGATTCTGTGAAAAGGCAAGACAGAGGACACATAAAACTCGAGGCCAGTCAGCCTTACCACAGTGGCAAGTTCACGGAGCAAATCCTCCTAGAAGACATTTCTAAACATGTGAAGGACAAGAAGATAACTGGGTAACTTTAGCTTCAAGGTTAAATAATGCCTGACCAAGCTCTTTGTTTTCCTTGCTGAGGTGATGGTCACTGAAAACAAAAGGAGAACAGTGGACATTGGACACCTTGACTTTAGCAAAGCCTCTGACAGTTTTCTATATTGTACCTATCACCAGATTGACAAGATATGGCTGGGATAAGCAAACAATTAATGATGCGAAGTCCAGGTGATGGTCAGTGAACAGAGGGTCCTTCAGAAGCAGTACTGAGAACTACATTGTTTAATGTCTTCATTAGTGACCTGGATGATGCGACAGAGCGCACTTTCAGCAAACCTGTGACTGATACCATATTGGAGGCAGGGGTCTAATGTTGGAGAGTAGGGCTGCAACTCAGAAGGACCTGGGCAGACTGGAAAAATAAACTGAAAGGAATGCAATGAAGTTTACTAAGAACAAATTTATGGTCTTTAACTGAAGATGCAACAAGTCCATGCAACTATGAATGGATAACTGCCTAGATACATAGAGAAAGGTCTGAGGTCCTGGTGGCCAATAGGTGGACCATGAGCCAGGAATGTGCCCTTGTAGCATAGAGGCATTCTGGGCTGTATTGTCAAGAGTACATTTACCAGATGTGGGGAAGCTGTCCTTCTCTGTATGTGGCACTTGTGAGACCATATTTGGATTGCTGTATTTCTGGAATCTCCAGTAGAGGAAAGATATCAACAATCTGGAGTGAGTCCAGAGGAGGCCTCCAAGATGGTCAGGGAGCTGGATGAACGGGGTGTATGAAGAGAGACTGAGAGAGCTGTACCATTCAGTCTTGAGAAGATAAGGCCATCTGATAAGATGATACAGAGAAAATGGAGCCAGGTTTTTTTCCAGAATTGCAGTGATGGGAGAAGAAGCAAAGGACAGAAGTGAAAAACCATAAATTCTGGTCAGACATTATCAACAAATGTTTTTACCATGAGAGTGGTCAATATGAAAATAGTTTGGCAAAAAGGAGTTATGATATTTCTGTCCTTGGAGCTGTTCAAAGTTTGAGTAGTCACAGCCCTGTACCTCCTGATCTAATCAGACTATTTTAGAACAGAGGATTGGGCTAGATAATGTCTGGATGTTCTACCCAACCTGTGAATTACATTCTGTAAGTATTTAATATTGTGGTTTATCTATTGTGTTATTGATCCTGAAATGCTTTGTTCACTGATTGACAATTAAACATTGTTTATAAATAAATAAATTGTTTTGATCCTGATTTGATTTAAACCACATCCATTGAGCTATTTTTCCCATTGGTAGCTGAACAATGCGTAACAAAATACGCCTAAATGTTGTGGGGTTTTTTTGTTTGACTTTCTTCCAAAGGTTGATATTGCTTCTGGAATGATGCAGAAGGGCCATTCTTTGATCTTAGTTAAACAATACTGCATTGTGGTTCACAACATCCAAAGGCTTTCTTGTTTCATGATGCTAGGAAGCAATGACTTTAAAGACACTTCTCTAATCCACAGAGCTATTGGGTGCTTTCTGAAGTCCTGAAAAGAGGTTTCCTATACAGGAAAACAACATGACAGTAGACACTAGTAAATCTATTCAAATGAGTGAATAACAACATAAATAGTATAGGTATGTTTTTAAGAAGTGTATGTTAGAAAATGAACTAAAACTGAAATGAAATAAGTAAATAAATTCCCAGTGTGTTTTACTCTAGTGAAGAACCAAACTATTCAAAACTGTTACTACCTTTCTAAAGGAAAAATCTTTATTATGTAGAACTCCTTTAATAATCAAATTTACCCTATGTACTTACTGCAATATTAAATAATCTTTTTTTACTCTTGTAGTTCCAATGAGTTATTATTCCAAGAACAGAGGTAGCATATCCTTGATGACAGCATGACCAGGAATTGTGCTGACATAATGCTAAAGTACTTTCACGTTTACTACACATTTTCCCAGGTAAGCATACACATTTCTTGCATGCTTTGCGTTCATTAAAACAAGTAAACTAACAACAATGTCCCCAGGACACCTCTCCTGGAAGGCTGACATTCATGCCCTAACAACCAGAATATAGAAACAGGGTAAATATTCATATAAACTTAGAAAGAAAGTAAAAATGCATTGTCTGCACTTTTGTAGTGGTATATGACAAATAATTTTAATAAACAATTTTCTAAATTCAGAAACCTGCTACTAGTTTTCCCCAGGTTTGTACAACACGCACAAGCTGCTGTTTCGAGCTATAAAACAGAAGTCAAAGAAGCTGAGGGATGGATATGCAGTCAGTACTTTAAATGTTCTTGGCATTAATTTGCCCCCTCCACCCCCTAAAAGAAAAATAGAAATGTCCTTGTACAACTTAATTGAATATGCTGCTTTTAATAACTGCTCACATCCTTCCGGATCTGTTCACCTGTGCCATCAACCCTGCAATGGTGCAAATCACCTGATCAGAGATGTACAAACCTGAGCAACATGAGTGGTGGGCAGGAAGGAGGTGGGTGGGTGGAAATGGGGGGAAAGCAGCAGGGAGGAAATAAAAAAATCTGGCTATTCAAGGCCAATATTCTGTATCATCTGTATCATTAACCAGGTCAAGTGGTATTTTCAGTAGAGAAGGCTAGATGTCGGATGTGAAAAGTCACATGGATGCTTATGTAGCAGTTCCTATATTTATGGTCTGCTTGTGAGGATGATGCCAGAAAACGGTGTTCTGGAAAGACACCAAGGATAGAGAGTGATAATTTGTTCTACCCAACCCTATAAAACTTTAAGGAAACACAAACTCAAAACCATTATAGCAGCACCTGAAAAACAGATCCTTTGAGAGATATCCAAGCTAGGTAAAGAAGACTTAAGACAAGCCAAATAATTCTTGTCCTTTGATTAGATGTGTCAGGAAAACTTGATGTTTAACTATGGAATATTGCCAGCATAAATAAACAGCATATTTCACCTCCAAAGTAGAAAGCATCTCCTGAATAAATTTGCAGAGGTATGGAAGCATGAGCAGATGAGGTCACATCATTGTCCACTATTACACTGATACGATTCCTTTTGGCAGAGAAGGACACAGAATGCCACTGGCCATTATTTAATCCAGCACCTGGAAGGAAAATAAAAAGCAAAATAAAGTATAATCATCCATTATTTGTGATACTGCCTGAATGTTATAGACTTAAAAAGAGGAGAAACTGGTAGAGCAATCAAAGCCCACATAAAAATTCCAAGTGATAATAAAAAGAAAAAACAAAACAAAAAACAACACAAATGTCTTTTGTGAAAACAGAACCTTTATCCTCTCCTTTGCTTCACATCTGATAAAGAAAAAAATAAAAATACTTCAGTGAATAAGCCTTACTGTTGTAATACTCCTGAATATCAGTAATATATCCATTTAATGTAGTAACTGTGAAAAGTATACTCCTAATCTGAGGAGGTTATCATTAAGATATCATTGTAATGGCTGATACAGTATTGTACAGGTAATACACATTTTACTGCAGTATTACAAAGGATTTCTTCATCTTTTAAAATCAAAGATAGTCGTATTACGACCCAGTAAAACAGCAAAATCCTGTAGGTGACAAAAGCTTCAGCAACCTTCATGTCTGTGTTCCAAGATTATTTTTATTTCAGTTGTCTCTTTTACTGGAAATGTATGGGAAAATTTTCTGAGAGTTTATCCTCTAACACCAATTTGTAAGGTGCCACAAAGCAATAAACCTAAATCCCTGATATTGGAAAGCATTTACATAAATATTATTAAATAAATTTTATAGAAGGCAGTATGTAAGTATATTATTATCTTTAAGAAGTGCTTGCAGCCAATCACGTTCTTGAGTGTTCTCCAGAACAGAGGTACTTCCTTTGGTGAAGGACACAGAATACAGCCTTTGCATTATGTAGAGTCTTTTCACAACTGCAGAGTGTGTATGGTTCGTGATCTATGATTTCTGTCTTGAAATTTCATGAATTAATATATTCCTCTCTAGAATGTGTTGTATATTCTAGAGAAATAGTTCACCAATTAGTTGATTAGTTCAAACTAAAGGAAAAGAAATAAAAATAGAAAGATGAAAAGGTTCAAATAGCTAAATTACAGCATAACTAGGATCCATACATTTTTAACTACCACAGTCTAAACACAAGATCTGCATATGATCGAGAGTCAAATCTTAGAATCACATTATAAATTCAGATAAGTTATCATCTAGACAATATCTCTAATATATTTAGCATAATACCAGTCTCATACACCTTTTCTGTTGTTTGTTTCCTTACATCAACCACTATATTACAGACTGCGTAATAAAGAAACTTTCAAGTTTTTGCTTTATCCCCAGCCTCAGTAGAATTGTGTAAAGGTAAGGCTAACAGATTTTCTTGTCTTTGTGTTGCACTTTCAGGAACAATTCCCCTTTTTAATATAGTGGCAGAGAGCATAGGGCTGTAGTCACAGGTTTTCTGATACCATTCTGGCCATTACTTATTTTGTTTGCAATCTTCTATGAGAACTGGCATTTGAGTTTGCTGACAGGAGTAGTACAGTTGCAGGCATAGTAAATGATCAGCATTAAAGCTATCACAGTATTTTCTACTGCTGTAAAAATCCATATTAATGACACTTACAGAGATGGACTTTTTACTAAAATAAAAATTGGAAACCTTATTCCATAAAATATAAAACATTACTACTGCTATTACACATGGCTACCAAAAGGTCATCTGTAGAGGGGTAATCTTTCAGTAACAGGGATTTGCATAGCCCTACAGGCAGTGTGGAGGGAGTGACTAGAGTTTCCCTGTATTTTCAAGACATCCAACTGCTGAAGATGTCCCTGATTACTGATGGCAATTAATATAACTTACAGCAGCCTTCAAACTAGTGTACTTTATATTAGGGCTGGCAAAGTTTTGAGATGAGGATCAAGATAATACTTTAAAGCCTCAAAATTTTGGCTTTAGTTGTATTTTGGCTAGATAATACGATGTGTAACGCACTTTAAAAAAACAGGATTTAAAAAGCATTAGAAAAATATTATTGCTGCCCTGCAACATAATGGGCATAGATGAGTCATAGCATAAAACGAACTTTCTACACTTAATGGGTACTATTATTTATCTCTCCTACTTTTTAAATACTATTTTAAAACAAGAACTCAACAAATACATCAAAAGTTTGACTGATTTCAAATAAAAAACAACAAAGGATTACAATCAAAGAAATCATCCTTGGGTCTTTTATACAACTGTGAACCTCAGTGAACTGTATACACTCCTTCAGCAAAGAGGTGGTAGGTAAGTTAAAACAAAGAATACTAATAATGCAACTTTTATATCACAGAAAATTAAGTCTGAGGAAGTTTGTCTTTTTTTTGTTCCCAGTTCCCAGTAACACAATTAGTTTTCTTCTATAAATTATTGCAGAATTATCCTTCGATAGGAAACCAAATTATGAAATATATATAGTCTAAACTCCACTTCTCACACTGTGTTTTTTAAGATTTTTAAAAAATTAATTATTTCCATACTTACTTATTTCCCTCTTTCTAGCCTCCATCCCCCACTAGAAAATCTCCAGCTTCTTTCACCTCATGTCTAAGATTAAGCAGAGTTTCTTTATTTTTAGATTTACTTCAAGTGAATAATGTTTTCCTCAATCACATCTCTGCAATATGCTGTATTTTCCTGTAGGACTCATAGAATTGTTTGGGCTGGAAACACCTTTAAAGATCATCTAGTCCAATATCCCTGCCATGTACAGGGACTTCTTTTACTAGATCAGGTTGCTCAAAGCCACATACAACTTGAACATTTCTAGGGGTGGGACATCTGAGTCTAACCTCTCTTTAAAACACTTACCCCTTGTTCTTTCACTAAAGACCCTGGGGAAAAAATCTCACACCATCTTTATTATAAACCCCTTTTTGCATATTGAAAGGCCACAATAAAGCCTTCTAAAGCCTTCTCTTCTCCAGGCTGAACAACCCCAACACTCTCAACCTTTCTTCATAGGAGAGGAGTTCTAGCCATCTGATAATTTTCATGGCCTTCCTCTGGACCCACTCTAAGAGGTCCATGTTTTCCTTGTGTTGGGAACCCCAGAGCTGGATGCAGTACTCCAGAAGGGGTCTCAGCAGAGCAGAGTAGAGGGAAAGAATCACCTCCCTTGACCTACTGGCCAAGCTCTTTTTTATTGGAACCCAGAACATGATTTGCTTTATGGACTGCAAGCACACATTGCCAGCTTATATCCATTTTTTCATCTGTCAGTATCCCCAAGTCCTTCTTGGCAGGGCTACTCTCACTCCATTCAACCTGCAGTTTGTGTTGATATTGGTGATTGCCCTGTCTGAGGCACAGGACCTTTCACTTGGCTTTGTTGAACTCCATGAGGTTCACACGGGCCCATTCCTCAAGTCTGCCAAGTTCCCTCTGGGCGATATCCATTTTCTCTAGTGAATCAGCTGCACCACTCAGCTTGGTGTCATCACCAAACTTACTGAGGATGTACTCAATCCCATCATCTATGTCGTTACTGAAGATATTAAATCTAACAATAAACTCCGTAATTTCATTTCAATTGTTGCAAGGATAATTGCTTTTAATTCTTAGTTTTGTATCCTGTTTCAGTAACTTCTTGTTCTGGTGAGAAAACCATATTCCAAATATTGCAATATTCATGTATCAAGGTAGGTAATAGAATGCCATAACATAAAAAACAAGATTAAATGATTGACTGAAGTAGAAAAATTTTTTGCTTGCTGGAAAATCACTTATATGAATGTTGCACTTTTTGGTTGGTTTATTGTAGATCATACTGAACTGCTAAATGGTTTTGGGATGGATATTTCATCTCTTCTTCATACAGGCTGGTATATTAGACATACTAAATGATGTTCATTTAGCTCAAGTTAAGACTTCCCAAAAGTCCCTTTCATTAAGTCTGGGGACTGAGTAATGTCATTGTGGGAGCACAAGACACTCCTGAGAAAATACCTCAGTGTAGCTGTTGAATTGACAACCTTGATTAAATTCACATTTTCTTGTGTGAAGCCATGGAGTGCTGCAACACATAAACTGCAGAGACCAATGAACTGCTAATATTTCCATTCCATCTGAAAATTATATTGTCTGGTGCACTACCAGGAGTGTTAAAAATGCTTTACCAGAAACAAGTGAGGAAAAACTACCAATTAGACTTCAGTGCATAATAAGGTAGCTATTGAACAAGATACCCATTTATTCTCACTAGTAGCACTTCAATAATTTTAATATCTAAGTACTAAAAAAAAGGTCTATGAGAGGTCTTGCAGAACAATGACATCCAGTCTTAGGAACACATATATAAAAAGGCAATGCGTATAGCTCTTTGGGAGGTCAGTAAGAAACAAACAAAAAAACATTTTGAAAAAGTAATTTATAGATTAGTCTGAAGCATAATGATCAAATGTAATGATTGTTAACGTCACTTAATTAAAAACTTCATAGAAATTAAAAACTGCATGAAAATTAAAAGCTGCATTGAAATACAAGGTTATATGAAGAGACTGAGTAATAAGATTTCAAACATTTATACACGTTGTAATTCAGTTTGGTTCTCATCATTCTAAACAAATTAACTTTGTGTTAATGTAATTTTTTTAATCTATGTTATTTCTTTGTGAATATCTGATGGCCAGCTTGCAAAAGAGACTACAGAGGAAAGATATTCAGCAATCATTGTGTAAAAAAAGGGTACTGCTTATTATAACTTAATCAGTCATGAATTAACATGCCATTCTCTTCATTTTTTTGTGGTTGAAGAAATCTTTTAAAAACACATAGTGAATATAAGAACTGTGCACAAAGAAATATGCTCTGAATTAATTATCAAATGTCACACGTGTGTGTGTTTGTGTGTGTAAGTCAAGTCGTAAGTCCTCGCTGGTAGGCAAATAAACCTGTCTAGCCATCCATAATTTCATTTCTCCATCTCCAAATGCAGACTTGAATTGCTTCAGTGAATGTAACAATAAACATTTAATAAACTCAAGAATAATTTCCCCATATGGTTTTGTTATGATAAATTCTTTCTCAGAAGAGGATATTTTTGCAGTAGTTTCTGTATTCACAAAGACAAGCACAATTCCTCCTGTTAGACTTTACAAAGAATAAGCTTAACATAGTATGAGAACATTACATTTTGTTTCAGCAAAGAGTGTCAAGATTTCTTTTAGGGTGTTTCAGCTAATGTTATGTATTGTGTTGCAACTTTGAAATTGAATAAATTGCTCACTGTGCAAGTCTACAGTTAATGTTAAAGGTGCCACCACCTTCAGCTGCTCTGATAAAATTATGCTACATTACAATAGTTACTTTAACATACAGCATTTAATTGAACTGCAGTTGAAATAGTGCCTAAAAAGCCAAATTCATCACTGTTAACTACATGCCATTGACATTCTTACCAGGGAAATGACATTTTCAAATGGTGAGCCTAGGGATACCTTTTGTCATTAAAAAGTTACTGTTTGTGCATCAGTTATTTTAGATTATACCAAATACCAGGGCTGATCGTATTAACATCCACAGAAACAGGATCAAAATATTTATGTAAGTTTCAGAATTATCTATGGTTATTACCGGCTTACAGTCCTTTCCTGAAAAATCAACTATTTAAAACTTTACTTTTAATTATTATGAACCTGTAGAAACATAATGAGCTTCAGATTCATGTTTATTATTTTTTCTTTATTTTTTTTCCCCCTGTTCCCCCCAAAGAGATTTTAATTTTGTACCAGGAATTGAAGTAAGCAATCAATCTAAAAGAAGCAGGGGCACAGCACTAAAAATAAGGAGGCCTCATCTACATAACCTGTTTCTTTGCTCTGGTTGGCTCTGCTTTGGTCTCTTTTTCTGTCCTATACTAACAAGCAGATGATTTGTGAGCATTTTGGATAAGTGATTCCTTTTTGTGTGTTTATACTGATCATAATATTTTGCAAAAATGTCCCCATATTTCACTTAACTTTTTAATTCTCTGAGGTCAGAAAGGTATTTGAGGGCTTCAGTTTTGACAGAATCACAGGCTGGTTGGGGTTGGATGGGACCTCTGGAGATCATCTAGTCCAACTCACCTGCTAAAGCAGGTTCATCTACAGTACGTGTCACAGGAATGCATGCAAGCAAGTTTTCAATGTCTCCAGAGAATGAGACTCCACAACATCTCTTGGCAGCCTGTTCCAGTGCCCTGTCGCACTCAAAGTAAAGAAATTTCTTCTCACGTTTTGATGGAACCTCCTACACTTCAGTCTGTGCCCGTTACCCCTCATCCTACTATCGGGCACCACTGAGAAGAGTCCGGTCCCATCCTCTTGACACCTATCCTTGAGATGTTAATAAGTATGAAGATCCCCTCTCAGCCTCCTCTTCTCCAGGCTCAAGAGAACCAGCTCTCTTTCCTCATTAAAAAAAAAAAAAAGGTTTCAGACCCCTAATAATCTTTGTAGCCCTCTGCTGGACTCTCTTCAGTAATTCCTTGTCTGTCTTGAAATGGGGAGCCCAGAACTTGACTCACTACTCCAGATGCAGCCTCACCAGGGCAGAGTAGAGAGGGAGAATAACCTCCCTAGACTTGCTGGCCACATTCTTCCTAGTGCACCCCAGGATACCATTGGCCTTCTTGGCCACAAGGGCACATTTCTGTCTCATGGTCAGCCTGTTGTCCAGCAAGACTCCCAAGTCGTCCTCTGCAATGCTGCTTTCCAGCAGGTCTGCCCCTAACCTATACTGATGCCTGAGGTTATTCCTCTTTAGGTGTAGTACCCTATACTTACCTCTGTTGAATTTCTTCAGGTTCCTCTTTGCCCTGTTCTCCAGCCTGTCCAGACCTCACTGAATGACAGTATAGCCTTCTGGTGTATCAACCCTTCCTCCCAGTTTTGTATCATCAGCAAACCTGCTGAAGGTACAGTCTCTTCGATCAGGTCACTGATTAATATGTTAAACAAGACTGGACCACTAGGGAACACCACAAGCTAAAGGCCTCTGACTAGACTCTGCACTGCTGATCACAACATTCTGAGCTCTGCCATCCAGCTACTTCTCAATCCATCTCACTGTTCTGTCATGCAACCCACACTTCCTGAGCTTACCTAAGAGTGTCAAAAGCCTTGCTGAAGTCAAGATAGACAGCATCCACTACTCTCCCTGCATCTACCCAGCCAGTCATATCATCACAGAAGGCTATTAGATTGGTCAAATATGACTTCCCCTTTGTGAATCCATACTCACTACTCCTGATAAGCTTTCCTCAACATGTTTGGAGATGACAACCAGTATGAGCTGTTCCATCACCTTCTCAGGAATAGATGTAAGACTGACAGGCTTGTAGTTACTTGGGTCACCCTTCTGGCCCTATATGAAGATTGAAGTGACAGTGGTTTTCTTCTACTACTTAGGCACATTTGCTGTTCTCCATAACCTTTCAGAGATGATGGAGAGCAGCTTAGCAATAACATCTGCCAGCTATCTCAGCGCTCATGGGTGCATCCCATCGGGGCCCATGAATCTGTGGGTGTTGAGTATGTCTGAATGATCTCTAACCTGACCTTCCTCAACCAAGGGAAAGTCTTTCTCCAGACTTTCCTTCTTGTCTCCAGGGCCTGGGATTCCTGAGGGTTGGTCTTAGCAGTAAAGACTGAATCAAAGAAGGCATACAGTAACTCCATTTTCTCTGCAGCCTGCATCACCAAGGCACCCACCTCATTCAGAAGCAGAACTACATTTTCCTTGATCTTCCTTTCCTGTTGATGTATGTAAAGCAGCTCTTGTTGTCCACAGTATCCCTTGCTAGATTTAATTCCAAGTGGACCTCAGACTTTGACATTTCATCCCTGCGTCCTCTAACAGTGATTTTGTATTCCTCCTTTTAACCACTTTACGTAAACATCCTTCTTCCATTTGAGTTTTGACAGAAGCTCTTTACTTATCCATGCTGGCCTCCTAGTCCCTTTACTTGATTTCGTGCTCATAGGGATGCATTGGTTTTGAGCTCAGATGAAGAGATGTTGAATATTAGCCAGCTCTCTTGGACTCTCTTACCTTCTAGAGTCCTAACCCATAGGATCCCTCAAGGTAGGACCTCAAAGAGACCAAAACTAGCCTTCCTGAAGGGCACGACTGTAATCCTACTTGTTGCTTGGCTTTCTCCACCCACAATCCTGAACTCCATCATCTCATGGTCACTGCAGCAGAGGCCCCCAACCTTCACACCCTCTATCAGTCCTTCTTGGTCTGTTAGGACAAGGTCCAGTATCACACCTCTCCTCATCGGCTACTTGATCAGCAGGGTCAAAAAGTTATTATCAATGCTCTGCAGTAACCTCCTGGACTGTGTGTACCTAGCTGTGTTGTCTTCCCAGCAGATGTCAGGGTAACTGAAGTCCTCCATATGAACCAGAGCCTGTGATCTTGAGGCTACTTTCAGTTATCTGTAGAAGGCCTCATCAACTTCCTCTTCCTGACCAGGTAGTCTCTAGTAAACACTCATGACGGTGTCCACCTTGTTAGCCTTTCCCTTAATTGTTACCCATAAGGTCACGACTCATTCTCCATTTCCCCCTAGGCAGAGCTCGATACATTCCACTTGTTCTCTCAAACAAAGTGCATCTCCCCCACCTCACCTTACTAGCCTGTCTTCCCTAAAGTGTACATAGCCATCCATGACAGCATTCCAGACATGCAAGCTATCCCACCAAGTCTCTGTGTCTGCAATGAGATCATGGCCCTGTGACCATACACTCTTTATTCCCCGTGCAGCATACATTTGTGTACAGGCCCTTCAGAGAAGCAAACCAGCACACAAGTTTTCCCTGAGGAGTGCAGAAGGATCTACCATAGCCATACATAGCCTTGAGATGGTTTGCTTCTGGTTCTCTTCTTGGTAGACAGCTAAGGGATATTTGTTCCTGCTCTGGTTGTCCTGGCTTATTCACTAGTTAGATGTGATTCCATGAGCATTGTCATTTCAGACCCTGCCCCCTAAGCCCTTCAGTTTAAACCTCACCTCATATCGATGATCATTATTTTCTTCTCATTTTTTTATTGCAGTAACTGCTTAATTTACTCACTGTATTTTTTATTGCTCAAAACAAACTAGCATTAAACAACATCATTAAGCTCCCTATATTCTGGTTTGAAAACTCCCCTGAAAGATTCCTATCACTCCAATGAATATGCTTTACATAAGATTAAATTATTCACACATTCAAACCCTTACATTGTTTCTAAGTACCGACACAAAATGAAGTTTTCTTATTCGTTAATCACCTGTTAATTCAGTTTACATGTTACATTACTAGAACCAACTTGGCTTCTTTTTTACCGATAATAGTCCTGCTGTATGAGTATGAAATACATGATTATGTACAGTTGAAAATAAATCTAGAATGAACTGATGCTTTGGATATCATTGTGTTTTATGCATCCAAATTAGCCACTGCTTCTATGACATATTTCTCTGGCTAGTGGTCTCTGGTTATCTTCCTTGTCCATATAGAAACTGCTCCAATCTTCACATATTCTTTGGAATCCTATTTATCTACCTAATCTGTAGTCCTGTTTTTCCTGTCTGAGGACTCATTTTGAAACAACCATTTTATCCATCTACAAGAAAGAGGAAAAATTAAATTTGTTTATATAAAGCATGAGAAACTTTGAGGTGGCTATGATGTATGGAGTGCCAGCATTATATACTACCGATGAAGCCCTGCTAGGTGAAGGTATTGAAATTATCACATGAGGATGTTACTGCTTCTCACAATTTTCTGAAAAGTTGTGAAAGATGGAGATGTTGTGAGATCTGTCCTGCTTTCATATTTGTCCTGCCACGCAGTCTTGCTGTTCTCACATCAAGCGCTAATGGCACTCAGATAACTGAGGGGCCTCTTTATGAAGGAAGGAGTCCTTTTGCTCCCATACTAAGTGGAAGTGAAATCTGGGAGCTGTTTCTCAGGATCCCAGTTGTATACTCTCTAATATGACTGTATCTTACTATAATTGCCTTGTCCTCATGTCCATATATATATATATATATATTTAAAAGGAAATGACTTCAAAGAACACTAGAAAGCATGCTTTCTGGAAATCTCAGCTTCACCCTGAGGGTTTCCTAGCAGTGCACACTACCAAAAGTAGACGATACAGTGTCAATCTTTTTCTCCTCATTATATATATATATTATATATAAAATGTAAAGCCGGAATTGCCCCAGCTTTGTGGAACACAACCTGTCCTCTGTCCAAATTTAATTGACAGCTCTGTAACTGAGGCCTCTAAAAATAACATAGTATTTATAATAGTATTTATGGAGTGCACTGTCAGCAAGTTTACTGATGACACCAAAATGGGAGGAGGTGCAGACATGCCAGAAGGCTGTGCTGCCATCCAGTGAGACCTGGACAGGCTGGAGAGTTGGGTGGTGAAAAAAGTAATGAAATATAACAAGAGCAAGTGTAGAGTCTTCTACCTGGGCAGGAACAACCCCAGATTCCAGTATAAGTTGGGGAGCGACCTGTTAGAGGGCAGTGTAGGGGGAAGGGACCTGGGGGTCCTGGTGGACAGCAGGGTGACCATGAGCAAGCACTATGCCCTTGTGGTCAAGAAGGCTAGTGGCATCCTGGGATGTATTAGAAGGGGTATGGTTAGTAGGTTGAGAGACGTTCTGCTTCCCCTCTACTCTGCCCTGGTGAGACAGCATCTGGAATATAGTGTTCAGTTCTGGGCCCCTCAGTTCAAGAAAGACAGGGAACTGCTGGAGAGAGTCCAGTGCAGAGCCACGAAGGTGATTAAGGGAGTGGAGTATCTCCCTTATGAAGAAAGGCTGAGGGAGCTGGGTCTCTTTAGCTTGGAGAAGAGGAGACTGAGGGGTGACCTCATTAATGTTTATAAATATATAAAGGGTGAGTGTCATGAGGATGGATCCAGGCTCTTCTTGGTGACAACCAGTGATAGGACAAGGGGGAATAGGTACAAACTGGAACACAGGAGGTTCCACTTAAATATGAGAAGAAACTTCTTCCCAGTGAGGGTGACAGAGCACTGGAACAGGCTGCCCAGGGAGGTTGTGGAGTCTCCTTCTCTGGAGACATTCAAAACCTGCCTGGATGCATTTGTGTGTAACTGCACCTAGGTGTTCCTGCTCCAGCGGAGAGATTGGACTAGATGATCTTTCGATGTCCCTTCTAATCCCTAACATTCTGTGATTCTGTGGTTCTTTTATTCTGTGATTCTGTGATAACTTTAAGGAAAAACTAGTTATTTGATGCCTCACGAAGGCTCTGACAAATGGTGAAAAACATCTTAATGGTTTAGCTTGACAGAACAAGAAATTACCTTTGTTAGATTTCACAACTGAAAAAGTTGTTTATATGTCTAAAGCTTCCCAGATTATACACATGAAATACTGTGTGTATACAAAGCTAAGGAGTCAACCTTGCAGCCTGTATTATTGCAAGTCATTTCTACTAAATCACGGTGGAAAATAAAAAATAAAAAATAAAATTAAACACATAGAAACATGTTTGTGAGAAAATAAAGTATTTAGAAACCTTTGGGATTAAAATTCATACAAACAAAGCATAGTTACACACATACTAGTCATAGAACTACACCAATAATGTAATCACTAATTTAAATGACTTTACATTAACCTATTTTTTTTATACACAATAATCCTTGAATTTTTTTTCTTCATTTCTGTTACCTGCAATGATGTCACTCAGTGCTTTTCCTGCTTTATGAAGACTGATTTTAACTTTTCCATCACTCAGATATAAGAAGAATCCACCTGAAGCCTCGTGTAGTTTGCTATACAATAGAAGTCCCTCCTTGTTCCAGGTACGAAACTGGAAACTGATGAATACATCATCTTGTCCTGATGTGCCTGGCAGTATCAGGTAACTACTGGAGTTCAAAAACGTAACAGGAACCACCTGTGGCTCTAAACATGAGAAAGACAGGTTTCCCTAGAAAGAAATGAAACAAATACAACATCAGGAAGTTTTGGAGAAAAACAGTGACGAGAAATTTTGCATGGAAACTACAGTTTCAAAACATTGTGCATAGAACCTAATATTAGTAATATTTGAATATGTTAGTCTAACAATCAAGTATGAATACATAAGAACATCACCAGTTTGAGAAATTATTACCTAATTGTTTGAACAGAAGAAACATATCTGCCTGAGAAAAGAGTGGCAAGAACTTTCCAGTGAATGAAGTAAGATTCTAACTTATGTGTGTGATTTAACAGTCCTTCAGGAGTTAGACAGACCTGCTTTACTTCTGTTCTGGCTCAGCCTCAGAAACCATTAGGGAGTTGACAAATTTCTGAATATCAGATAAAGTGCCACTGAATGCAAGATTTGGTACAAATACTTACATAGGTCTAAATGGTTGTATGCAGAGAAAAATGTTGAGCTTGGATACTGATTGTTTAAGGCAGTGCTAAATTTGAGAAAAGAGCACTTTGCCAGACCAAGAGGCAGTCTTTCCAAGTCAATGCATCTGAAGGTGTGCACTGACACCAATATTTGTCTTTACAAATAGTCAGAGAAAATTCCACACACAAACTCTTGCTACTTACAAATGTGAAACATATTCTTCATAAATAAGAAGGAATTAGGTTTTCAAGAAGGTCCATATACACCAGATCACGAGTTGTATTTAGGCACCTAGCCTTTATTTTGTGCTTAACTGCTTCTGAAATCACTGGTTCTTAGGTACTTATATAAACTTGTGGATTAATTCATTGACAAAGCGTGATCTTAACCTGCATCTGTGGTTGTGCTGGATGATACAGATGAGAAGAATGGAATAGGAATAACACATTTTTTGCATCTGTGTCAGAGCTAGTTAATAGTTTATGACTACTGATAGTGATACAATATGCACTTTAAACTAATGACTGTCTGACACAACTTGAACTATGAATAATTTGTTCTGTATAGATGATTACTAAAAGATCAATGTCTTTAGAATTTAAAATGCATTTAACTTATGTTAAACACAAAGAGCTTTTAGACTTTTGAACACACATAAAGCTTTGACCTTATAGTAAAAAGCTAAAAAAAAAATTAAAAAATTAAGGAAAATACCCACTAGCCCCTAGCAAGGCAAGATATTAAAGTTTATCTGTTTCCATTTTCTTCAAGGAAAACATGCAAATAGATAAAAGCTCTGTGTTATGACCTCAGCTGTAGAAAAACGGTCAACCGAACTGACCCATAGTGAAAAGGAAGCCATCAGGTTAATAAATTTTGTTAGATGCTAAAAGCTTACCATCTGCAGCTTCCTCCTCCACATTATCTGGATAGCTGACTGATACTGTATTAGACCAGGAAAGTGGCTATTTAACAAGGATTTTATAGTAAGGTAGATACTTTCTGGCATGTTTACATAGTAAAACATCTCCTGAATAGTTTTGAAAGTAGCACAACAGTTTAAATCACTTGAGATTAAGATGACAAAGTTTCCCATGACAATAATTTCAGCATTGCCCTTTCACTAGTCCACACATAGCCTCCTATAACTGCCCTCTCATCAATATCCATCATCATCATGAACAGGATAT
Source organism: Pampusana beccarii (assembly GCA_013399365.1). NCBI lineage: Eukaryota > Metazoa > Chordata > Aves > Columbiformes > Columbidae > Pampusana > Pampusana beccarii. The sequence goes on along the minus strand of VWYH01006592.1, from coordinate 36,013 downwards.
TATACAGAAGTATCAGTTTAGTTCATTCTGGAATACTTCAGTTGAGCTTCACTAGAGAAAAGATGTCTGTCATCCATTCTTTCCGGGTCAGAGGACCAAATTTGCTTGTTCATAGTCTGAACCGAAAAGCAAATAAAAATATTTGGATCTTGAAAGTGTGTCTTATTTTGTTAATTATTTTGAACTGATTGTTTGCATTATGACTCTGCATTTCATGCTGCTAAATAAATAAAAATTGCAAATAGAGAGGGGGTCTTGTACTACCGGAGAGAAAAAAACAAAAACAAAACAAAACAACAACAACAACAAATAAGGCTTAGTAAACTTTATAGACAATCTCTGTAACACAGAAAGTTGGTTCATTATTGGAACCATTTCTGTAAATGGTAGGCGTTTGCCTAATATAACTGTTGGCCACATCACAATAAATGCATTAAACCCACCAACACAAACTACAGCTCTTCAGACAAAGGGCAGTATAGATTGACAAACGAACTTATCTATCAAAATTATAATGCTCTGGAGAAAACAGAGTGTATCATTGTCCTCAGCAATAGAAGGCTTTTAAAATTTACTGCTTGTTTTCTTACTAGTCAGGTACAGAAGTCAAAGCCAGAGCTTCAATGAATTCAGATACATCTTATTTTACTCAGTGTTTTTTGTATGTGCACAACAGTAGAGATACCACACAACAGTGAGAGATCCAACACATCTAAATATCAGTTACAGAACTGAGGAATAAAATGCATCCTGCATTCTCTACAGGATAATTCTGTACAGCAGTGAATATAAAATATCCCAGTTAGGTGATTCCTCATTTTTTCTTTCATTAAACAACATAGATTTTACTGGAACTGTGTGTTAACAGATTGCGTTTGAAAGCAGTTGTGGTCTTTTTTTTTTTTTTTCTCTATTTTACTTATTTTTTCTCTCTTAACTATGAATCTCTTACCACAAAGTAGATCTGAGATTTATGCCTCCTGGCCAGGTCAATAATGTTCACTCCATTATAATAAATATTTTCAAAACACCCATGAAAGTTCTTGCGTGACAGTGTCCCTGATTTTCCAGGCACTGGGATCCCTCCAAAGCTGAGCTTAGAAAGAGAAGAGAAATCAATGGTACTATTAAATAATTTTCTAAGGAAAGAAGTTGCCAATAACTTAAGAGCGGATGTCAAAGACATAATGAATCTGCTATTTCTTGGCTATTTCCTTGAATCACATCTATGTATTAAAAGAACAGACTGACAAAAATGAGGCTATACCAAGTCATATGTGCGCACTAAAATATTCTGAAATGTTGGCTTCATTCTTCTTCTGAGTGTGCCTATTAGCAGTTGCTTAGTACAGAGTCTTTTTAGTTTTCACAGCCCATTACAGCTGCAAAAGCAAGGAGAAGGAGGAGAAGAACCAGTGCACGCATATCACACTGGACAGTGCGGAAAGGGAGAAGAGAATTCACTAACAATTTCTTTAGGAAATTTGAGCCTGACTTCTCCACTGTATGCAAATCATAACCACCATAATAGAGAACAAAAGTGCATCTAATTAAATTATTTTAGGGTAGATTCAAATAAATGAAAGGAGATCCTTTTTCTCTCTCAAAATGCTTGGCCTGTGCAGTTCTTTGATGTGATGCTATAGGCTTACCTGGGTTCAGAAAGACATTGGAATACTTAATAAAAATAAAAATCCATTGAGAGCTATTAAATTTAAGAATATCACTCTGTCTTAATAAATCCCTGAGGCAGAAACTGTTAGAAAGCAGTAGATTATTTTAGGAAAGCATTGCTACAGGGTGACCTGAGTTATACTCTGGTCTATGCTTCTGCTCTTGGGCACCATGAGAAACAAGATTACAGTTTAAGTGAACTTTTGAACTCACTCATTCCAAAGCCATCCTGTCTGACATTGCAGAAAAGGTCAGCTAATACTATTTATCTCTTAAACTGAAATGTCACTTCATATTTAAAATCATTTTATGAAAAAAAAAGTTTCATTACCTTATTAAATTGATAACTTTTTATAGTCAGAATTGCAATTCCAAATACAGTGGTTCACATATTTTTTGGAAGTTTTAGTCTTTTTTTCTAGCTTTTGCTTTCCTTTCTACATTGTATTGTTAACACATACTTCAGACTACAGAATGTGTGAGAAAAAATCAATTTCCAGTACTGGTTGATTTAGTAAAATAAATTTAGTTGCTGATCAGTTAAAACTAACATTTGCTGTTCCTTTTCTCTCTCTTTTTTTTTTTTAATTATTATTATTATTATGATCCTCCAAGCCTTGTCATTGTAGCTTAGATTCAGAAATTTTAAGTTGAATCATGAGTTTAATCTTGTGAACATTATTTTTGAAATGTGATAATGCAGACATGGAACAGCATGAAATCTTACTCTAAAATGCTTAAAATCTCAAATGGGTAGAATAATGGGTTCAAGATACTCTGCTCTATCACTTATTGTCTCGTACAACAAACAGGACAGGGGTAAACGCAAAGCAGCCAGTCATCCCGTTACAAGGGTGAAATAGTGGTATTTTTAACCATAGGTGGGAAATTGTCAGAACAAATTACATCACTTCCTTTTTATCAATCTACAAGTCACGTGAGAAAGATTTTTTCACAGTACATTTACTAAATTTAACAGGAATTTAAGTCCTAATCTAAACATTTCTAAAATGGTTTTATGCTGATTTATCATAATTTTAATCAAGCCATAAAATAATAGCTTTGAGCTGGGGCTCATTCCCTATGTTTACAGACTGTTTATCACATTTGCAGCACTACTGAAACAAAGATGTTAAAGTAATGAATTCTGAGATGAAAAAAATGGTATTTTGAAAATTTTGAGTTGTGAGTCTAGAGGAGCATTAGTAACCTCAGAACACCTCTTCCTCTTTGATTTATTCCTTTGGGAGCCAGAAAATCCCTAAAGTCTTTAGCACTTCAAACTTCCTTAAGTTCTCTGTCCTTTGCTTCTTTCACTACATTTACGTAACAAAGTTAATAAATGTAATAAAGGAAAGGTAATTTTCACACCTTATAATCAAGGTCCAAATAATTGAATTCTCCTTTTGCATGAAAATGATGAGTGTGTTTATCCACTGTAAAGTTTACTTGATTGTTAAAGTGCTCAATGAGAACAGAATGCCAGTGTTGGTCATCCAAAAGGCTGCCCAGTGTAATATTAATTTGGGCATTAGAAGGATGAGTTTTAGTAACACCTTGAAAGAAGAAAAATAAAAACTATTAATTCCATGGGAAAATATAATTATCCAAATATAAACTGCCAGTTTATCATACTGCATACAATAAAATCCACTTAACGAATTTATAAAAAAAAAGTTTTAGTCTCTAATAATACCTCATAACTACATTAGAATTTATGAGACTATAGCTGTTACCTAAATTAATGAGAAGGGATAGCTTCCCTTCAATTAATTCCAGGGTGATGTGGTCTCCGTTTTGTCCTTCTCTGTGGAGGAGAATTCCATCACTTTGCATTGTCTTAAACTTCAGAGAAATCACATCTTTCTGTGCACTCATGAGTTTGTAATTAAATGTGTAAATTAGATAACTTTTCCCATCAAAGCCAACCACCTCGGACCCTAGAAGTAAAGAAATGAAAGATAATGTATAATGCTATGTCTACAAGAAACAGTTGCATGTTACTTCAATATGATATGAAGTCCCACCACTCACATCTCTAGATTCACCTGTGCCAAGTAAAATATAGCTTATTTCTGCTATTCATATTCTTCCGCAAATATTAAGACTGTTGTGTTTTAATTACAATGTTATCACTAGAAAATAAAGCAAGGTGAGCAGAAGCGATCTGGCTTCTATTCCAATCTAGTACTAATCCCATATGCTGAATGGTCTTTCTTGCCTTAGAGCCATTAAGTACTTTGGCCATTTCTGTTCTTGCTGTATTCTTAGGGTAAGAATCTCTATTAATTCATCTGCAATTAATTATAATTAACAATATAAAGAGGAGAAAAATCATATCCGTTACATTTACCTGTTCTTCAGGGCCTTCATGCAGACAGTAGATTTAAGCCACTACTAAAATCAATCTGGATATACGTACAGAAGTTCAAAATAATACCATGGCATATTATTCTATCAAATAAAACCCTGCCAACTGTGAATAGTGCCTTTTTTTTTTTTTTTTTTTTTTTTTTTTTTCCTGGCATCATAAGTATATTACTAGTTTAATTAAGCTGCATTACAGTTTTAGTACTGGAATACAAGACTTCGATCATCAGTTTTCCAGTACGGGCATCACAGAATCACAGAATTGTTGAGGCTGCCACGCACATCTGCAGATCATCCTGTCCAACTTCCTCCGTCAAGCCAGAGTCAGGTCTAGCAGGTTTCTCAGGGCTGTGTCCAGTCATGTTTTGAGTATTTCCAGGGGTAAAGGCTACACGTCTCTGAGCAACTCGTGCCAGTTTTCAGCCATCCTCACAGGAAAAAAACGTATTTCAGGTCATGCCCTTTGCCTCTTGTCCTGCCACTGGATACCACTGAAAATATTCTGGCTCTGTCTTCTTTACACCCTCCCATCAGGTATTAATACACATTAGTAAGATTCCCCGTGAGTCCCAGTCCCAATCCTCTCAGCCTTTCCTGATGTGGCAGGCACTCTAGTCCCTTAATCGTATTTGTGGCGTTTTGTTGTATTCACTCCTGTACGTCCATGTCCTTCTTGTAGTAGGGATCCCAGAACTGGACTGAGAAATTCAGATGTTTCCATTATCATGGATGAATAGAAAGGAAGGATAACCTTCCTCAGCCTGCTGGCAATACTCTCTCCTAAAACAGCCCTGTATGCTGTTGTCCTTCTGTGTTGCAACTGCATGTTGTCAGTTTATGGTCAATCTGATGTCTACAAGAGCCCTCACATCTTTTTCTTCGAAGTCACAGTCATCCCACCCCCCCTCCAGTTTGTACTAGTAAATCCTTGGTGGGATTATTCCTCCACATGTGCAAGACTTATACTTCCTTTTGTTGAACAGCATGACATTCCTGTCAGATCATTTCTCCAGCATGTCTGGGTCCCTCTAAATGACATCAAAACTGTCTGGTGAGTCAGTCAGTCCTCTAAACTTTTATTGGCTGTAGACTTGCTTAACATACACTCTGTCTTATCATCCAGGACACTAATGAAGATATTAAACAGCATTGAAACCAGTGTCCACCCATGGGATACACCACAAGAGAATAGACTTAACTTGACTTTGTACCACTGACCACAACTCCCTCAATCAGGTAGTTCAGTCTTTTTTCAGTCCATTTCATTATATACTTAAATAGCCAGTGCTTACAGGTTTTCTACAAGGATATTATGGGAGAAAGCAAATAAACCCTTGCTAAATTCAAGATAAATAACACCAAACACTCCCTTTGACTCAACAAGCCATTTATATCACTGTAGAAAGCATTGGTTTGGTCAGGCATGATTTCCCCTTCATAAAACCATGCTGACTATTGCAAATAATCTTCTCATCCTTCGTGTGTTTGGAAATGGTTTCTAGGATTATTTTCCCCTTCATCTTCCCAGGAGTTGAAATGAGGCTGATTAGTTTGTAGTTCCTTCTTGCACTTGTTGATTATAAGAGTGATTTTTTTTTCCAGTCTTTAGGAATGTCTTCCAGTTGCTACTACCTTTCAAAGATAAACAAATGTGTCCTCAAAATTACCATGGCTAATCCTCTCAGCATTCTCAGGTGCATCCCAATAGGCCCATGGAATTATAAGTGTTCAACTTGTTCAAATGTTGTATAGCCTGACCCTTCTTCACTGAGGGTGTCCCTTGTTCTAGTCTTTCTTGTGGGTCTGAAATTCCTGAATGCAAATCCTATCAGCAAAGACCAGGGAGATGAGGGCATTGAGTATCTTGGACATAGCCATGTCTTTCGACCCTAGGTCTCCTGCGCCACTGAGCAGGGAGCCTGTATTTTTCCTAATCTCCCTTTTGCTCCTGATATACCTGTAGAAGCCTTTCTTTTTGTCTTTCATGATGTTTAGCAGTTTCAAATCCAGGTGGTTGTATTTCCCTAACCACATCCCTGCATGCTCAGATAATGTTTCTGTATTCTTCCTGGGTCATCTGACTGTGTTTCCATCTCTTGTATGCTTTATTTTTATTCCTAAACTCAGGTAGGAGGTCCTTGCTTGTCTGTGCAGACCGTCTGCTACTTTTGCTTGATTTCCTGTTTGTTGACCTTTCTTGAGCTTGGATGAAACGATTCTTGAAACTCAATCCATTCTAGTGGATCCCTCTTGTCTTCAGGACCAACTTCCATTTCACTCTTCCAGTCAGATCCCTGAGCATGAAAAAGCCTCATTTTCTGCTGGCCAGGGCTGTTTTTGCTGTTTGTCTTGTTCCTTTCTCTCAGTATCCTGAACATCACAGTCTCACGGTTGTTGCACACAAGGCTGCATCAGCTTTCATGTTTACCACCAGTTCTTCCTTGTTTGCAAGTATGAGTGCAAATACTGTGTCTTCTTTTCAGATTCTTCATCACCTGTATTGGGAATTTATCATCAAAGAGTTCCAAAAAACTCCTGGATTGTTATGCCCAGTTATGTTGTCCCACCAGCAGATACTGGGATGATTAAAGCCCACAATAAGGACCAAATCCTGTGAAACTAAACCTTCTTTCATTTGTCTGAACAAGTCCTTATCCATTTCTCCCATATCAGGCAGTCTTTAGCAGACATCCACCACAACACCCTTGGTCCGTCCTCTTATCCTGATCTACAGACTCTGAGCTGTCTCCCCTTCTGCTTGCTCATGTTAATGTTGACTATCGTTCCTCATTGTCTTGGATGATCTTTTCTAAACAGTCTGTAATGATCCATTGCACTGCTCCAGTCGTGTGAGCTATTCCACCATGTATCTGTGGTCATGGTGAGATCAAGTCTTTCAAATGCATGAAGAGGTAAGTTTCTTCTGTGTGTTCCACACATCGTATGTGCTAGCACACAGGCACTTCAGAAAGGCATCCACTTGTGGTGATTTCTCAGAAAAAAAGTAAAGGACTGCCCCCATCATGTTGTCCTCACAGTGGCACTTCCTTATTTGTGTGATGGCATTTGAGATGGTCAAGTGCTTGAACTTCAGCCCTGGTTTGTTGTTTCCATGGTCTCTCCTGTCCGTGCTGCCCTGAAGTCTTTCTCAAACCATTTTGGGCCACCATCTACCTCCCCCATCATTCCTAGTTTTGAGCTCTCCTCACCAGGTTTGCCAGCCTGTTGGAAAAGATACTTTTACCCTACATGGTCAGATGGGACTCACTCCAAGAGACACCTTCATAACACAGAGTCATACAATAGTTGAGGTTGGAAGGGACGTTTTAAAGATCATCAAATTACAATATCCCTGCCGTGGTCAGAGGTATCTTTCACTGGATCAGATTGTTCAAAAATTCCATACAACTTGACCTTGAACATTTCCAATGAGAGGTCATCCACAACTTCTAAGGGAAACCTGATGATCCTGAGGGTCTTTTCGAACTGAAATGACTCTATGATTCTGTGATTCTGTGTAACCATCCTCATCATAAAAACAAAAACAAAACCAAAAACAAACAAACAAAAAAATTCCTTGTGTCCGATCTAAATATAATTTCTTTCAGTTTAAAACCATTACTGTCCTGACACTACAATAAGATCCCCCCAGAGCCTTGTCTTCTCCAGGCTGAACAATTGCAACTCTCTCAGCCTTTTTTCATAGGACAGGTGTTCCAGACCTCTGGTCACTTTTGTGGCTCTAACCTTCTCTAACAGGTCCACGTCTTTCCTGTGCTGAGGACCACAGAACCAGATGCAGTACTTCAGCTAATGTTTCATGAGAGTAGAGTAGAAGAATCGCCTCCCTTGACCTGCTTTATTCTGTACTATAACAGATAAAAGAATAAAATCCTAAGTTTTACAGATGAAGTAAGAGTAATACTGACGAATTTGTATTATGACATTACGGTTGTATGCTTTCTGACTTACTCACTTACATTCATACTTCTCATGACTGCTACAAGTTTGGTACAGTTTACAGCTCCATGACAGTACTCCAGTAAAATCTATTTTCTTTTTATGACAGTGTTTTACCTAATTTATATAAAGGTCGCATGTTTTCACTTTACTTGGGAAAAAGAAAGGAGGAGAGGAGAGGAGAGGAGAGGAGAGGAGAGGAGAGGAGGAAGAACTGATTTTATCCCCATGATATAAAAGAATATCTGTCAAAATCAATACAGATTGAACAAGACACACACAAAGGAACTGTTAACACTATAAAAAGCTCATAGGCTATTCACAGTTTGTAAGTAACACAGGAAAAGGTAATTACCCTTGAAAGATACATTTGTGAAATACATGAAGATGTAAAGGACACTCATTGAAATATGAAGTTATTTTTCAAGTGACTGGTTGACTTCTTGCAAGTCAACAGAAAATTATTATCTATTTACTGATTTTATTTAATTTAACTAAAATTATTTCTCCACATTGTCAGAATGGAAATGAACTTAGTTCAAATTAACCATAATATCTAAAGTTGCTCATTTATATTCCATTTTCAAAAATTCTTGTCAAGTGAATGCAGCTTTATTTTTAAATATAGTTTTTATTCTTTTTCACATGTTTATAATGCACTTCTTACTTATGAAGAATTCCTTTACCAAATGTACAATGAACAAATATGACATTCTACCTAAAAAGGAATCCTAGCTTGACTATTTTACTTCATTATGTTACTGAATTAATGTGGACAGTAAAAGAATTAATCAATATTAAATCTAAATAATGAATTTGAAGTTTAACAGCTTCATTAAAAACTTAAATAATAGAACTTATACGCTGTTATGTATCTATCAAACCAGCTAGCTAGATATATTCTTATTAGATACTGATACCAGCAGGGTTTTTTGATTGGGAACATACTCTTCTTATTAGTTAATGAGACAGGAGCATAAACAATATTTATCATAGCTCTCCAAAATTTCTTTCACTATTCTACAGCACTAACTCATAAGAAGTAAAATTTACTCTGTCCAAATTTGAAAAATAAACAAAATCAAACCTTTTCCCTACCACCATGCATGAATGAAGATCGAGAAAGGACTGCAGATGTTAATCAAAATTCTCATAATGTTTCACACACATTTTGTCTTCACCATCTGTGCATTACCACTAGAAATAAATTGAAAGAGTTATGAGAGATAAAGCTTGGGTGTCCTACAACATTATCAGGATAGAAAGAATGATCCCAAATACCCAGGATGCCATAATATTTTCCTTTTTCATATTTACCAGCTACTCTCGGCTTCTAATAGTTCCTACGCTTGAACATCAGTCTCCACAGGCTTTCTTTACTATTACAAACAAGGAAAATAAGAAAAGGTTGATTTGCTTTCAGAACACTCTTTTTTTTTTTTCTTTTTTTTTTTTTCCCTTTTCTTCACAATTCACAATGTATCTTTCTCAAATTAATTCAGTCTAAATAGTAGGTATATTGTGAGAATACCTTTGGAAGTGATGAAATGCTTCTGAGAAACAACAAATTCTGGAAGGCTCCTCACATGTCATAGATCAAGAGTTCTAGTGATCCTGAATAGAAGTTTTAGTTGCAATATCTATCTTTGAAAAACAATTTTATTTTTGTTGATCTTTAAATTATTTAATTGTATGCTCTATAAGGAAAAAAAAAACCACTTAAACCAATGCAAACTGTATGGCTTTTTTTTTTTTTTTAGATATCCTTGACCCTGACCAATTTTATTAAAACTTATAAACTGCTCTCTGGCCCTTCCCAGTTTTGGGGAAAGCAGACATGTAAAGGTTCACAGGGTTCAGAAAAGTTAGCTAAATTAAATCTTAGGTATTGCTTTAAGCAGGGCCTTTTGGGGAAAATAAAATTGTTCATAATCCAACATATTTAAAAAGAGCTTTTAAAAAAATCACATTCACATCAAGCCCTTAAAAATGCATTATCCCCGTTATGGAGAGAACGGGAAGTCCACTCTTTGACAGGCATAACTGTGCCATTGATTTTATGCATTCCAACCAGGAAAGGATTGCTCAAAAAGCTTCAACACATTTAACAGTGTTAGGGGACTCTGGAAGACGGTTTGCAAATCATGGTATCTGTGGTGCTTGTTGTTAGGATCTACATGTCACAACGTTTTAATGAACAGTGTGTATTTATTCCTGGTTATTTATCTCCTACAATTTCATACACTTTTGTTTCTGTATGTCATATGAAAAAGCTGTTTTATTTTGTTTTCTGGTTTTAGCCTACTGTTTTTTAGAGGATGGAATGAGAAAGATAGTGTTGTAATGAAGGGAGAAAAGAATAAACCAAAGAGACTTCTAACTTCCCTTTTTTTAGTGCCAGGGTATAGCTTAACCTGAACTCTGTTTTATGCAGCTCAGCTGTCACAATCTGACATTTCAGGAACAGGACATAGGAAATGTCTGTAGAGATTAATCAGTCTCTTTTCCATGCACTAAATAGGAAGAACTACCAAACAAAGGCTGAATGAGATTTCTTTTTTGGCATCACAGAGTGTTCTGTAGTCATGACACAAGCAGATTTTGTCTGTAGACAAAAAAAAAAAAAAATTGACTGTAGAACAGATGTAAGAACACTGAGGAATGTAATAGAGGTAGCAGAGTGAAGAAGGAGAAGAACTAAACACAAAGAATACAAAGAATCTCTTCTGGTGTTTCAAATAACTCCTTAACTTACTACTTTATTTAGCCTTTTCTATTTTGTAAGTGCTAAGCGGCAAAATGAAAGGATTTCTTCTAGAAGGATAAAATGTGACAGTTGTTGGCCTAAAAATTTTATAGTAAAAAAGGAGGCCAGTGTAAAAAAAAAAAATAATAAAAAAGGAAACAAAACTCATAATAACCTGGTTTACCATATGAACACCTATGACCGACATTACCAAACTTCATTGAGACTGTAATTAAAGGGGAAATGTTAGTTCTAAGGATAACAGTCTAGGTTATCCAGAGCAAGTATTTGGCTGGAAAATAACAGAGCAGCAACTTGAAAGTAGTGAAAACAGTTGTCCTGTAAGTATTACTTTACTAGGATAGTAAAGACTTCTTTTGGATGTAGCAGACATGCAATTTTCCAGTATCACTTTATGGAATGCTGATATCAGCTTTATGTATTCTTGCAGTTTAGTTTTAGTTCTGTAATTTACAACTGATAAGACTGAAGGAAGAAATTACTTCATTTGCACTTGAATACAGAACACAGTCCACATATTTGGTTGTAAATGAAGAGTTGTTTACTCTTACGATATAAGACCCAGTGAGCTCTCTCTGAAGGGATGATTGAAAAATGGGAAATCTGGAGGGTGTGAATTAAAGTTAAAACAGGTATCACCGGCATTTCTACCTTTTAAAATTTTCTGGTGCCACCTGGAAAAGTACATAGCAATTCAGAAACAGCCAGGCATAATTACTGTACCAATAACTACATGTCCTGCATGTCTCTGATAAACAGAGGAAAAAACTAGACAGAAATAATTCATCTTTCAAATTATTAAATGTATTTTACAACTATAAGACTATAATCACATGGTTTGTCTTCAACAGCAACCACTGAATTGAACTTCTAAAAGCACATGATAATTCTAGATGTTCAAAAGAAAAAAAATTATAAACAGTCTGCAATTCATTTGGAATGAAAGCATTCACAAATAGAAAAACCCCAAGCATTCCAAGAGCTCACAACATCATTAATATTAATAAAATTTTAACCAGTTTAAAATTTTCTACATTTTTAACACAATCACATTCTTTATGTACTGCATTACAGTGGATAATGGATGAAGTAAATATTCCTTTTAAATTCAGCCTAATCTTAGAATTATTTGTTTCCATAATCTATCTACAGGATTGACTCTGTACCAATTAACTAAAACACAGAAAAATACACAATCTTCCTCAAAAGTTGTTACTGACAACACACAACATATTTTAACTGCTTAACTGCTTATTCTATATACTTATTTTTAATCTTTTTATCCTTTAGACTTGTAGATTTTTCATTGGCAGCATGACAACAAGAATATCAAAAAAGACAGGCATAAGATATTTTGCAAGGTGTGATACGTAAAATGACAGTAGTGAATATAGATAATTAAAATCTTGATCTTAAACCTGTTCAAGAGAGCTCTTCAATGTGGAAACATTTGAGAACAAGACTCTGTAAGGATTTAAACAAGCTGAAGCTGATTCACTTTCAGTGAAGCTTAGAGGCAAGAGAGAAGGCATTCTCATCAAGCACCACAGAGATGAGATTTCAAATGGGAGACCCAGATGAGCTTTCAGCTAAGAGTGATGAAGTCATCTGTTCAGCCTCCATTTTTAACTTTTAGTAGTCCTGGTACTTAAAACAGTGGACAGTAAGTTGAATCTTGGCAATATTTCTCCGTTACAGCTGTAGTATTAGATTGTTCCAGGAGTCATAAGTCATGAAGCCATTCTCCAGGCAGATGTCACTGAGGAATTCTGTGTTTCTAGCTTCTCACACCTTTCTGCTGGCATGAGCAGTCTGTTTTCTGGGATGAGGCAGTTTACCTAATTTCTGTGGTGATGCTATCTCCTGCAGCCAGGTTGAAATTTCCAATATTCTTATGTCATGACCTTGGATACTAACAAATGGAAGTAGAAGCAAGATATACAGACACCATACAGAAGAGAGCAGCTGTGTAAAGCATTACTTAAGCATAGAAGTTGAAAAAAAAATCCTACAAAAAACAACAGACAAAAGTACTTAAAACAAGCAATTAAAGAGGTTGCTTAAAAATAACTCTGTTTCCCTCATGGAAAAAAAAGATGTGGAGAACAAAAAGGAGTAAACAACTTGCTAAGAGGAATATTTTTTTAAAATGTCCAGGGATTAAGAACTGCTACAGGAAGACAACAGGAAGATTCACATTGTCCAGCAGATCAATACGACCGTAACACTTATATATTTATCTTCCAGATGTTTATGTCAGTTATTAGTGATTTATTAATGACAAAAAAATATTCAGAAGTACTTCTTAAATATATAACAACTTTGAAGTATCCTTCAGTTGTGTGTTTGTGAGTCTGCCTCTTTGTACTTTTATTGGCTCAGGTTGAAGACAGTATATATTTAAAATTATAAAAATTTTCCACATTTCATCCTTCAAGTAGAAAGTATACCATGTTAAGATGCAGTTTATAAGACTATTAACAAAAAAAAAAAGAGTTCCCAGTAAAACAGTTATTAGATTATGTCCACACCATTCATTCCAACACAGAGGAAACTGGAAAATAAGCATCACATATTGTTAGATGATGAAGGAATAGTGAAGTCTGCACATAAACTTATTGAATCAATTTTTATCAAGATTAAATATAAGCTTAGAAATATCAGCTTTCGAGTGTAATTTAGATAGCGAAAGACAGTGATGAATGGTTGATTCATTTATCTGATTCAGCAAAACACTTACCATACGTGCATCCATACACCTCAATGCGCATTCCAATTCTGCCATTCGGATTCCAGTCCAAAGGCACAAAACGGAGAAATCTTGCTTTAATTGAATGCTGAAGCTTGTAGTATACGACACTGTCTGCATTTGTGTTTCCAGAAAAGGCCTATAAGAAAATGAAAAATAGATAAGCCACATCCATACTGAATACAGAAATATACGGAAGTATTGCTGATCTTTTCATTTTACACTCTCATCTGGAAAACAGTCAAGTGCAGGAAGACAATGCAATTGTCAGTGAATTCCACAGGAAGAATTTTTCAGTCAATCTTGATTATTCTGGATCAAGTGTTAACTCATCTATGTACTTAGTACTGACACCACACTCACTGTAAAACCTCACACCTTCTAAAATTTAAGTGAATAAAACATTTCAAAACCAAACAATCCTCTCACAAAATGTATAGAACATCCTGGCTTTTCCGTGTATTGTACCATCTAATACTTTTTCATGAGAGTGACCTCTGTGATTTCCTCTTCCTGAAATGTTAGAGAAATTTTATTGCAAACCTGTGTTCTAAATGTGTAGTGTGCTGAATCTGAAAAGTTCTTACACTGACAGACCAGGATGTTGAAAGACTATGATTTCCAACTCAAAAATCCAGAGTATTATAAAAGGATTTTAATTCAGTGTTCTGTTGAAAAAGAAAAAATCTAAATTTCAGCTTTTTTTTTCCCCAGGTGAGAGAAAATAAAATATTATCACAGATTTTTTTTTTGTTGTTCTGTGTTTAACTAAAGACTACTTTCCCTATTTGTTACACAAAGAAAACACGAAGAAATATAGAGAAATGTAAAGAAGAACATAAAATATCTAAAGAGCTATAATTACGAACCTTAGCATAGTAAAGACTGGATAATATATTCTGACTTTGTTGATTACATCTTTAGATGATGCGTGAGTTTTTTTCTCATTGCCTGTTTGTGATATGTAAAGCAGAAATAATTTGTTCAAACATTTTAGATATAAGTATCTGATAAATTAGAAGGAAATGGCTCTTTGAAATATTTAGAAGAGTAGAATTAAAAAGATTACACATTTCACACAATTCCGGCTGTATGGACAGTAACTATAAGCCACAGATGTTGCAACTTTAGAAGTATGTAGAAACCAACGTCTTTAGGTATGCTGTTTCTCCTTCTGTAAGTTTTTGAAGCAGAGGTGAGCTTCATTGCAATGATTTACCCTCCCATATGTGAATCTTTGCACCTTCCCTCCCCTGTACTGGTAAAATTTTAATAGGTCCTAATCCTTGAACATTCAGTAGGAAAAAAAAAAAAAAGGAGGAAAGGAAAGGAGAGGAAAAGGAAAACATATAGTGAATGGGATCATTACAACTAACCTATTATGCTAGTAATAAAAAATGAGAGTTAGTGGCTCTGATTGTCCACACCACTTTCAGCTTCTTGGTTTATTATTTCATTGTTGCAGAGGGTGAAAGTAGAAACATTCTAAAACAAACAATGGAGAACAGCTACTGTTTGCGGGGTGAGACCATTCTGGACCTCTTGTGCCTTCAAATCCTTATTTGCAGTCTATAATAAATATAGTTGCCAATGAAAGTGCCAATTATATTGTTGACTGAAGCAGAACCCAGGCCTCAGAAATTTAAGTACTGTGAATAAATGAAGTGTTGTACTAAAATTTAACTTTTTTCTAAAATCATTTTCAGAGGGCAGCCACCTCATGTATATTAGTTGTTAAGTTTTGAGTACAGAATATACATTGCTTGTTTTTTTGCTGCAGCATATGTTTAAATTATGTGTTCTTAGTTTAAAATTAGGTTTTTTACTTCAGTGACAACCTAAAAGTAATTCAAACTACTTCTTAAAGCATTCAGTCAGTTTAGAAATCAATATTTTAGCTATCACTTTACAAAGCTTTTATCTGAGGAGAACACATTTTAAAGTGTATCAACTGAGTTGAGCATCAAATGGGCCTTTACTGTTTGATATCAAAAACTGTAAAGACTAAAATACATAGTTTGGTATTATTCAGTATTAATCCTTTTCACAAGAAAGAGAGAGAAGAGGCAATCAGGCAGCTTTTCCTCCAGACTACAAACACTAAAGGCGCACCCAAAGCCTACGAAAGTAGTTTGTAGGCTTTTTAGAGGAGAAACATATTTAATACGACAGATACACTCCTGTCTTTACAGTAGAATTCAATTACTGTCTCATGGTCCAATCCAGCAATTGTTTAAACACAAAGTAATTATAACCATATAATGAGCTTCCTTCCTCCCACCCCTGCCTTCTTCACACTGTTCAGGTCACTTCCTTCTTGTGCCAAATCACTAGAAGGGAATATGCCATTACTCTAGATTATGCAGTGTCCTCACAGCCTACACATGCATCTGAGACTGTGTCTCAGATGTTGAAGACTCACTGTTGACCGACAGTTAACATGGATGTTATACGTAATAAGCATTGTTTGCATAAATATTAGTAGGGTCATAAAGCTAACCCATCCCATCTAACTGCCTACTGAATCTTAGTTGATGCTTTTACAGATACTATATTATACTGCTTTTTAATAACATGAAGATATATCATCTTCCTCAAATAATGCAGTTTTTTAAACATGGGAACACTGTAATTGCAGTTTAGCTTCAAATAGTAGCAGGAGCACACCGTAGTACAGACGTCTAAGTAGATACCTCTTCACAACCTATTTTATTCCAAAAAGGAAAAGAGCTGTTCTTACAAAATACTTGTATTTGTTGCATGATGGTGGTCATGCTTTGGAAAGACTATCAAGTCAAACTGTCAAGTCGTCTTTCTGCTTATGACACACATCAAAACTGCAGTTGTTATCAGTGCCAGTGGTCATCAGGAATGGCTGTAGAATTTGCCATTAAACAATAAATTATTCTACTTTTAGATCAAGAGTTCAGAACTGGACTCTTATGACTTTTCATAATGAAAATACTACTGTTTTTTCTTGTAGAAAATAATTTCACTTACCAAGAGAGATACAAACCTTTTATTTAGTTATATAGACATTTCTGAGTGCTATTAAAATTATGGATGGTTAAAAAATGGATTATTGGGTGTTCTTCAGAATGTTTCAAAACACTATTTGTTTTCAAACTGCATTACTAATAGTTTTATACATTATGAACTAGAAATGTAGAAAAGGAATTTATTTAATTAAATATTACATTGTACATAGTTATCTTACACAGCTTGCCTTCATGAGAAGTTGCTAAACTGTGTCTCTGCTCATTACAGAATACCTCAAAATGAATTATTCTCATGCATTCTCAGGAAGAGAGAAGTTATCTTTTGAAGAAATAAAACTCTAGGTATCACACACAGCTATCTATTTCAAATTATCCTGTATCCAGAACAACCCTCTGAAACATTCCAGAAAAAGGTATCAGTTCCCACCTGTTATATCTCTTACTGTTTATGGCAGCACGTTAGGGAGAATTCTTCACTGCATTAAAGAAGTTCATGTACCAGTATGACTGTGACCTAATCCTCTTTGCTATCTACTGTTATTTCTTCTTAGATTTAAAACTAAGTCTCCCTATACTAATGTTTATATTACCCAGTTCATAGCCATGTCTTGTTACATGGTCCTGTCATTTGCCTATTCACGCTTAACATATTTGAGGTCTTTTTTCTTTTTTTTTTTTTTTAAATAATGACAAATTATAACACCATCGAAGTGTTATGGATGTTTTCCAGCTTTTAAACATCAAAAAATTCCAAAAATTCACAGCACACAAGACAACAGGTAGTAAGAGATGCAAGAAGTACATCATACAATTAAAATGGTAAGCAAGAAAATTGATATTATCAGTGGGATTCCTCTACAACATACAGCAAGTATACCCATATTCTCTACAGATTTATAAAAATAACTTGTTCTTTTCGCAGTTTCCTCTTTTGAGGGTTATTTAAAACGAACTTCTTCCCAAAGATTTGCAAACTAGATCTTCCACCTAAAAGTGCTAAAACAGCTAAACACAAAAACCAAAATAAACCAAGTTTTTAAACTTCAAACAAAATAATGCAATCAGCAAGCCATGATACGCCTTCAACAAATAACTGGATTGCATTTTATGCCATATGATTTTTCATTCTACTTCTGTACTTTGTTTGCTGATAACATCCTCCTAAAAATATCAATTGGACATTTATGTAAGTAGTGAAACTATGTTTTGCTTACAATATTAACTATAAAGGAAACACATTATCTTGAAGCAGCCTGAATGAAAGCATTTGAAACAAACACTTTAGCGAACAGAAAGAAGTAAAGAAATGCAACTACCAAAATTAATGAGGCTTCGATAAATATCAAAACACTTGAAAAAAAGTAGTTGTCAGAATTCCGAATTCTGAGATAGGACAATTTAGGTAAAAACAAGTGAAACGTTGAGCACACTGTAAAATAGCATGTCAAACGTCTGTATAAAGCTGTATCTCTTACCTCCTAGACTTAAAACACTGCAATTTCTTCTTTGGCAGTGGTAATGTGGAAGCAGTATGACTATTGTCCCTGTAATTTTTATTGAAGTTTATCACAAGATTCAATATAAGTAGAAGGTGAAATTCAGAAACCACTTTTTAGTCAAAAATATCTCTGTAGACTCTTCGTGCTAGGTTTCCTCTCAGCAATCTCATTTCTTTGCTCTGTAAACCAGGTTTAATAAAGCTAATTATAAGGAACATATTAATATTATAATATCTACATAATTTTGAACATGTTATTCCACTGTAGTAAAATGACTCAGAAATCAAATGGATAGGCTGCATATTGTTGTTAGTGCTATCCTTATTATATAAAATTCCTTAACTAGTGACATTTTGACAGACTTTTTCACTCCATCACTTTTACTGACAGTGGTGCACCAACTCTCTAAACAGAACTGAATGTCTAAACAGAATACATAAAATAACTACGAGGTTGCTAGACAGAGTTCTCTAATACTTGTGGCTATAAAAGTCACTAGTTACACTAACCAGATGCAAAAGAAACACTTAGCTATTGTACACTAGTGTAGTAAAAGCACAGACTCCACTGGTGACTTTAAGTCTGCCATATTTGAAAAACGGCTGAACAGTTGGACCCAGAGGGTAATGACCAGTGGCACAGAATCTATGTAGAGCCCATGAACAAGTGGTGGACACCAGGGGTCAATATGGATCTAATCCTGTTTAACATCTCCATTAATAATCTGGATGATGGGACAGAGTACTCCCTCTCCATGTTTCCTGGCATCACCAAAACTTGGAGAGGCACCTGATACACCAGAGTGTTGTGCTGCCATCCTCAACAGTACGGAGAAAGGGATCAACAGGAATCTCATGACATTCAGCACAGGGAAGCACAAAGTCACCAACTTAAACGTGAGCCAGCAAAGCATCATTATTGCAAAGAAGTTTATTGGTATCCTCTACTGAATTAAAGAAAGTATTGCCAACAGGTGGTGGGAGGGGATCCTCCCCATTTATTCAGTAGCGGTGAGGCCACACCTGGAGTACTATGGCCAGTTGTGAGCTTTCCAGTGCAAGACAGAAATGGATGACATACTGGAGAGAGTCCAGAAAAAGGTCAAAAAGGTGAAGAAGGGACTAGATCGACACCCACAGAATCAAAGGCTGAGAAAGCTGTTCAGTGTAGAGGAGACTCAGAGGGGATATTATCAATGTATATAAATACTTGAAAGGAAGACATAAAGATGGACCCAGGCTTTTTCTGGTGGTGTCCCATGATAGGATAAGAGACAGTGGGCACAAACTCAGACAGGAATTTCTGTTCGAACATAAGGAAAACTTTTTACTGTAAAGAAACCTAAGTGGTTGTGGAGTCACCAGTGTTAAAGATCTTCAAAAGCTGTCTGGACATGTTCCTGCACAACTAGCTCTAGGTGACTCAGCTTAATCAGGCCTATCAGACCAGATGGGCTTTGATTCTGCGATATTTGGTTTCATATTGTAAAATGGAGTTTTTGTGTGGACTATTTTTGGGCCAGGTGGGGGGAGGCAAAAAAATGAGTTCATAATCTAACACCAGATTGAAATCCAAGGGGAACCTCTGTGAGGCTCAAACCTCCAGGTCCACCTCCTCCATGTTGTGGGGACTAACACTGTTAACATCTCCAATGCAACACAACAGAGTGCACCAAAAACTTTACACACAAATGATCCCTCAGAGATATACATTCCTTTGAATAGTCTCTGAATATTAAGTTAATGTTTGCACACGTGAAGCATTCCTTTTTCAGTCTTCTATTCTCCATTCTCTTCCCTGTGTCCAAATTTTTGCTTTGCTTTTGTAAAAATGCTGGGCCTATCTTTCCTCTTCAGACATTTTATTTCAATCTTGATCTTAAAGCTAAAAGAGTTGGATTTTCTGGTGGGTGCCATTGGTGAAGGCAGTGCAGTTTTGCAGCATTTCTGTCATCTTTACCAATTTTTCTTCCTGGGAAGCAGTAAACCACGAATCACATCTGGCTTGGAGACCGTGCCTGGTAATCGTGCATTACATCCACAAACTGTTTTTAAAGCCTTCCATCAGTGTCAGTCAGAAACAGGATATCGGGGAAAACTCTACCAATATTATTTCAGTCTATATCTTTCCGATATGTCTTCACATTGGCTGAGTGCTTTATTCACTGGAATACATTATCATGTTTCTTTCCCTTTTTTGCCTTTCAGTGTGTGAGTGGAATATCAACCTACCTTTACAGAAGAGAACAGCGACAGAAGTAGGAAATTAAGGGAGGATGAGGCCACATTTACCAGGTAATTTTTTAAAAGTGACAACTAACATTTGTGAATGGACCCAGAACTAGAGATTCTTTCTGTTTTGTTGTTTGCTTTGAGGTTTTTTTGTGTGATTGTTGTTGTTGTGGGTTTTTTTTAAATTATTATTTTCAAGAAACAAAGTGTGCAACAGTTTGCTTTCATATTACTATAGAAGAGGGAAACGTTAGTAGCTAAAAAGTAAGCAAACAACAAAACTTCGTGATTGTTTTCTGGATTGTTCTTTTGTTGTTGTTTTTTGGGGTTGTTTTGTTTTTTCAGCAGTAGAAGTTGAATAGCCTCTTTATTCAATGGCATTGCAGAGGTGTGTGGGTATGGTAGCCATCTAGGACTCCTGAATAGCTATTACTAGCCAGTAGAGGTCTACCGCCAGTTAGCCACACTCCTTTGGAAATGTGGTTAATAAAAAGTGTCTTGTGTGTGCGCGCGCGTGTGTGTGTGTACGCGTGTGCGCGTGTGTGCGTGTGTGTGTGTGTGTGTGTGCGTGTGTTCGGCAAATCTGAACTAAAAAGGTACTTTGTTATCTAGGTGTCACAGTCTAGGCACTAATGTATACATTGAAAATATCTTAATGCAAATCACCAGAGACAACTACTTCTTTGATTTCTTTTATTTACCTTATTTCCTGTTTCATTCATCCATATGCAGCAATAAATTGTATGTGAAGTAACTTGTTGCCACTGGAGGGAGCTCTTGTGCTAACACAACTGGACACAACCTTGACATTTGCTAATCCTCCCTTTAAAAATTATCATAACAACTATTTTTTAATAATTCCCAATGCATAATTATGAAGCTACTATGCTTTATTTGTCAATACCTATGCAAATGTACCTCACAAGTATTCCCTGAAAACTGAAAAATTGAATGTATTTCACAATAGTATTAGTGGAATTCTAAACAATCATTATCCTCAACAGCTTTCAAAGATTAGCTAATTCTTTATCTGAAATAAATATACATATGCTTTTAAAAATATGGATCTGTAGTCCATGAATTTGGATTCTTATATTCTAAATATAACTGTGATGATCTCCAGGGGTAACAACTAGTTTTNTTTTTTTTTTAATAAATCCATTTAAAATAATCTGTAAGAAATGAACACAATGAATTTTGAATCTGGGCTACAGTGTAACTGTCCTTTGTACTCTCACATTAATTTGAAGTTTAGTCACTACTGTCCTGGGTAAATAAAAGTTTTTACTAATGGTATTTAACGTTGAGTGTAAAATCAAATACATTTACACACTAAGAAGTAATAAGCTCCATAAATGTTATGAAGTGTTCACAAGGAGCAGTAAACTATTTAACCTGTTTATTCCACATATTTATTTGTTACAAGTTGTAAAATTTGGGGGATTTTATATTTCTCATTATATGAAATTTAGGTTGGAATTTGTGATTATACTCCCACAGCACATAACATAGCATAGCGCAGACACTACCAGAAAGAAATAATACAGAAAGATAATTCAGGTACTTTACAACTAGAATACCTACGATGCAACAGCAGTTTGTATTGAAATGTCAAAACGGTACATGGAAATAATGTTTGCTCAAAGCAATATTAAAAAAAACCCTGTCTTCATATAAGAATGTCGCATTCCTTTGCATATAATTTCACACTTTGCTCTGAAATGAAATTAAATGACCAGAAAGAAAAGAAGGAAACCTCATTAACATAGAAAT
Organism: Pampusana beccarii; assembly: GCA_013399365.1. Taxonomy (NCBI): domain Eukaryota; kingdom Metazoa; phylum Chordata; class Aves; order Columbiformes; family Columbidae; genus Pampusana; species Pampusana beccarii. The sequence continues at coordinate 13,991 of VWYH01006592.1, read as the reverse complement.
GTCCAAGCAAATGCTTTGTAGCTTTTGTGTCCTGAGGGTCATAGACAACAAAAGAGTTCAATAAAAAAGCTTTCTACTAAATATATTTTTGTGGCTTTTCACATACAAAGTCTCACCATTCCTAACTTTAGAGAAATGGCTGTACATGAATTCTCCTCTAAGTCACCATTATGGACTCACAGTAGTGTATAACACATGAAGTTAAAACAATGATAATCAGTTTCTTATCCTGCTACAACTTTCAAATTAGTCTAAAAGTTGGATTTTTCTGTGGGAAATTGTAACTTTTGGTTTTAAATATTGCTTACCATTCTGGTTATTAAGAAAACCTTTTGAAAGAAAGCCTTCCATGTTGTTTGCATTACTCTGTTGAAGATAGTATTAAATGAAACCCCAGAGAAACCCGCTGTAGAGATTAAGCTTTTCAGATAGACTGTAAACAATAAGGCCTAAAGACCTTACTGTATACTAATTCTGCATTAAATTTTAGCATAAATGTTCCACAAATGAATATTAAGTTTGCATTCAAAAGTAGTTATCAGTGACTAGGATAAATTAAATCTAATATGTAAAATATTTCATGTTAAGAACATCTGGAGTACAAAATCAGAGGTTCAGTTTTCCAGAGATGTCAGCATTCATGGTACCCACACTGAAAATAGTTGAGACAACAGGATAATACCCCGAATTCAAGTTTCCTGATGACACTTTCTAACTATCCCTCACCTAGTTAATCAAACTTCTAGCTGACCTCTTTCATTCTGCAGTTACAAACCTGCATTGAAATAGATTAAGACTACTCAACAGGCTTTTATAGAAACACAAGACAAAGCAAAATCAGAGCTATACCTAACTGATACAGGTATTGAAATGATCATACAGATAAAAATAAATGTTAAAACTTATCACTTACCTAATGTAACCAAATACAAAGGACTAAGCAGATGGAAACCATCATCTTGCCCCAAAACTATCTTCAATATCCATTTTTTTCAACAGATTTTGTATTTACAACAGGTTTACTGTGTCTATGCAAGGCTTTTATTTTCATCAAGTACTTTTCTACATTGTAGGCAGCAAGACTACACCACTTTGGGATGATAAACATGTCTAGATTTATATATGAGGTGTTTGGTGTTCAGATTAAAAACTTGAGTCCTGGAGTCAAATGTAACGTGAGAGTTCAGTGGTCCATAGACATTCATAAGTCAAATTAAATGGACTTCTAGTTTTCATGCTTTCATATTAAAAAAAAAAAACAAAAACAAAACAAACATGCATTTTTAGCTACCTTCATCATCTGTACAGCTTCAATGAGAAGTTGCAAAATTGTCAGGTCAAAAACACTACTATTTTCTTTTTTGAGGATTAGATAAATAAACAAACCAACATACAAGACAAAAAAACCCAATTTAGGCTAGGTATCAGGAGACTATGAAAAGTTTGTTCTGATTATGGATAAGAAAGGTTACTGTATGAAATAAACCATTTCATATTCTATGTTTCTCTGATTTACTTCCTGCCATGTTTCATCTTTTATTTGATCTAATGAAATCAACCTAGTGAATAAGACACCTAAAAACACCTGGAGTGTAAGAGGTAGAGACATCATGGAACAAAGTCATGTACCACTCACAAGTGCAGAACTTATTTATGAGGATACAAAATAAAAATAAAGTTCTGTGTTCAAAATCCGAGACAAGCAGTAAAAGCAGCCCAAAGTGGTGAGCTGTTAGCACTAATAAGAAATATATCAGCACTGAAGGTGGTAACAGCATGACACAGTTTTGTAGTGATTCTATCCGGAGGCCAGATGGAAATGCAGAGCGGTAGAAAAGAGATATAGAAATTTGAATTAAACAAAGCAAGGGAAGATTTTAGAAAAAAAGTGGTCTGCACCACTGGGACGAAATGGTATAAACTTTAGCAAAAGGTCACTTGACCTCCCAGCAACACTTTCGCTGTAGCCTATTTTAGCAGAACAGACTCATTCATTCAGGGAGGTGAGTGAGAAGGAAGAAGAAAGAAAGAATTTTCTAAGTTTGGGAAAAGATCTGAAAGTATCTGGAAGAGTATGATAGTTTTGGCTGGGATAGAGTTCATTTTCTTCATAGAAGCTTGTATGGGGATATGTTTTGGATTTGTTTTGAAAACGATGTGACAATACAGGGATGTTTTAATACCGCTGAGCAGTGCTTACACAATGTCAAGGTCTTTTTTGCTTCTCCTACTGCCCCACCAGCAAGTAAGCTGTGGGTATAAAGAACTTTAGAGGGGACACAGCTGGGACAGCTGACCCCAACTGACCAAAGGGTTATCCCACACCATACAACGTCATGCTCATCAGTAAATGTGGGAGAAGAAGAAGGGTAGGGGGATACATTTGGAGTGATGACATTTGTCTTCCCAAGTAACCTTTACGTGTGATGGAGCTCTGTTTTCTTGGAAATGGATCTAAACAACTGCCTGCCAATGGAAAGTAGTGAATTAATTCCTTGGTTTCCTTTGCTTTACCTATTAAACTGTCTTTATATCAACCCACAAATTTTCTCACTTCTACTCATCTGATTCTTCCCTGCATCCCACTATGAGAGTAAGCAAGTGGCTGTGTACTGCTTAGTTGCTGGGTGGGGTCAAAGCAGGACAAAGGGACATTCTCAATCCAGGCTTCAGTGAATACTTGAAAGCTTCATACAATCAGTTCCAATTATATTTCTTTCCAGACTTACCACTAGTATCTTAATATATTTATCCTACATGATGCACGTAGGATAAAACACAGAACAAAGCACAAACACATCTATTTGTTTATAAGAAGCAGAAAATACAAATAATTTGTGTCTTCTGTTCTTTTTAAGAAAGAAAATCCGCAGCATGAGAGACTTAACTATATTTAATAACAAACATACCTATAGGCACACCACTGCTCTAGTAGTCATCTGATGCCTCAGAAATGTAATGCAGAGATCCCATAACTAGGATATCTGCAAAGTCTGCAGTGCAAACATTGTAGATCACTTAGGAACATTTACTAGATTGATCTTTTGTACCCAGGGAATGTGTCCTAAAAGCCAGAGTAGGACTTTTTGACTAGTGAATAGAATAACACCAAGTTCCTAGGTATTTGTCACATGGAAATTTTGTGCCTGATGCAGTACTGAGTATTAGTCTAACCAACAGATTTGGCTACCTTAAGCAACAAAATAATGACAGGCACCTTATCTTTGAAACAAGGAATTTTTTGCTCCCAAAACCCATTGTCATCATTTACTAAATCGAGGATCAAGCTAATTATAAAAGGACACTGCTTCTGCTCAGCAAATTAACATATTGCTAATCAGAAGTGATGTCAGAATAAGTACAAGAAAAGGACACGATGATTTAATAGGGTATCAATTGTATATTTTTAGATCTGCCAAAATATGGATATAATTCTTCAGTTATCAAACTAGATTTCTAATTATCTTCATATAATATACAGTGACTAACATATTTTTAATACATTTTAAAGTGAAAATGTAATTTGTGTTGTATTTAAAATATTAATAAATGCCATACTTTGTAAATTCTTTTTTTTTCACACCATAAGGTAAGAAGCCACTGAAAAAAATGCATTTATAAACAACATCACATATTTTAGTAAATATCTTTAAAATGTGTTAAGCATAAACATTTGGAATATATACATATTAAATAAAAATAACAAGCAAGTAGCACACAATACAATAATGGATAGATAAGACTTCATCACAAGAATGAATTTAGTAGTTATTAAGACATCTATCCATGTAACTCTTAAAATAAGTTACCATTTTCATAATACATTTGTTATTTTAAGTTACATAGGATAACTTAAAATGTGGGTTTTCTTAAGATACACATATGTGAGTATTTCTTTATTTATTCTAAAATATTTTTAAGTGAAACACGTAACTGAAAAATCAAAATTAAAGAACTTTGAATTTTTGAGCTTCTGCTTTCAGTACCTGTGCTTACTTGGTTTGTTATTAAGTCTGCGTGAAGTTTTATATCTCACTATGTCTGTGTGAAATATTATCCTACAGGGAATCTTGTCAGAGCAATAATCACAAGGAATACACAAGACTACTTCAGACCACTGTTATATCTAAAAAGGGCTTATGTGATCATGCTGCCTGCCAGTCTGCATGGTTTTTCCTCATCAGTTGTTAAAAAGACTTAAATTGGGACTTCTCATAGAAAGAAGTCCATTCTAGAAGTTGGAAGTCTACGTACTGGTCAGCTTTTAGCATAGACAGGACTGTAAACCGGGAGTCTTACTCATCTTGTCAAAGAGGTAGAAGACTTGGAACGGAAATTGAGGAGAAAACAGTTCTAAAACAAGCAATAAAAAAATTCTAGGACCATAATTAGGAGTGGGGATGACTGAAGCTAATAAATTAGTGTGAAGCACAAACGCACCGATTTCATTATTCTGCAGTTTGTTAATTACAGATAAAGGTTATAGAAGGTGCTTTCTGAACATGGACCATCTGTGATTATGTGCTGTATCATTTGTTGTTGGCATGACTGGATATTTTGACAGTGCTAAACAATAAAAAATAACTTTTATTTTAGACTGAATTCACAAATTTGCACATGTAATTAAAAAGAAAGAAAAAAAAATCCAATAGAAGGAATACAACATGATCTCCACTGTATGCTTTGTTTTCCCTCCTGTAACCCTTAATAGCTAGTGCCCCAAAACAACTACTCCTCACCAGCATATTAGAGAGATAAATTAATTCTTTCTATCCAACACTTGCTCTTAAGGTCTGAGGTGGCTCTAACAGCTTTTTTCTGTTAAAGATCAAGAGAGAAAATTCTGCAGCAGAAGTCTGTCCCCATCTGCACACATCTGTGCATGTACATGTGTGTAACACAACAGATGCTTAAGAGTGTAATTAAAAATGACAATAATGTAGTTTATTATCAAAATAGTTTTAACAAATGGAAGTATATAGTTGTTAGTCATTCATAAAAAGAGAAAATATCTATTGCCTGCGAAGGATCTTGTAACTGACTCCATTATAGCCTCTCTTTACCATTTAGTTTAATTTGCTGAGTGCTTGTCTCTAACTTTGGGGAAACCCCACAAAATCCCTACTTGGAGCTACCCTGCAGAATGTTGAGAACACCTTTGAGCACTAACTACAAAAAAAAAAAAAAAAAATCTTACTAGATATTGTAATAATCTTCGATGAAGTTTGTATTAATAGCTAGTTCCCTTGCACAGCAGAATTCAGCTGCTGTTGCATTACAGGTCTACTGCGTGCTACCTTAGAGATATAAAAATAAAGAAAACTTCTAGCAAGGTTTCTGCTGTTTTGGCAGCGTTTCTTCTAGAGACAGATCTTTCTATACTCCCCAAAAAAATGTCCTCTCACCTGAGGTTGTAACCACAGGCGGCTTGCCTGCTACCTAATTTTTCTGTCTTCCTTTTTTTTTTTTTTTTCCCCCAGGGTCTTTCTCTGACCAGAACCTCCTATAAAGTCTCCTGAGAGCTTATAATCTTAGAAAATCACTTTCTAGACCTTACTGGATTGAGGATCATCATTCAGAAATTGCACGTCTCTTCAAATTCTACTCTGTTCAGGTTTTACAGCATAGTTTTTATCATCTTCACAAAACCACAAATTATCTCATCCAGCTTGTTCCGAGTTGTCTAACAGAAGTCATAACTTTTCTAATGACTCAGCCAAACCTACAAGCAGTATTAAAAATCTAAAGATTAATTTGATATATTTGATAATAAATTTGATTAATAAAGATATATTTTATATATTTCTATAGTTTTCTCCAACTATGGCCCATGAAACCGAAATCCAGCTCCAGCTCAGCAAACCTAAATTATCAGAAAACTCACCAGAGCTGTGCAAGCAGGAAAACAAGGCTTTGAGCTGCTCATGGAGAGATCCTTACTGGTTGCCTCAAGTCACATGAATATATCTTCAACTTGGATGGCAGTCGGTGTCTCAGCATTGGAGAACACTGCAGTCATCATAACCAGTTGCACTTCAGTAGACCACTTCAGTGTGGTTTTTAGGTGTGCTTCTCTTTGCAGCCCTTACAGTATGTCCACTCTTGTGCTGACAGAGGTTTGCTCTACACTATTACATGAGCTTTGTTTCCACATTGTTCATCTTCAGCCAGGCAAGCAGGCAGGAGTATATGACCTACAAGCTACATACATACCCAGACAAAAGTGTTCCCTACACAAGTAAACTGTACTTCAAATATGACCCCCAATCTCACTATGGAAAATACAGGGGAGTTTGGTCAAAAATACAGGTTGTTATGAATGGAAGTGCAATCCATATCACCAAAAATCCGTTAGAATTGGTGTATTCCCTCAGGAAGTCCTGAAATGCAACTGTATTAGAGGCATCCCTGGCATGTTAAAAATAACTTTCCATAGATGATGAAAATCAAGTCTGAAAAATAATGATAGGCACTGTCAGCGAGTGAAAGTGGGACAAACAGAAACTTTCTTTGAAGGTACATTGATTCTGGAGTGCAAAAATGGAAAACACCAATAAACTCCTACCTGTTAAATCCAGAATATTTAATATTCTAAGTGACTATGTTTGCTCAGCTATAGCATTGCTTCATAATTCCAAAGATTTTATCCAAACTGACTGCTTTTTTTTTTACAAAACAAACATCTGACTCACATGAAGAAAAGGCTAAAACAACATTTTGAAATCATTCTTTTGAGGACAAAATTTTCAGTTAAAATATTGAAATATAAGTTTTCATTAGAGACATTAGGGAAAAATAAATTAACATGTTAAATGAAAGAAAAAAAAATGTGGAAAATGTGCCATAACAAACCAATAATGCAAGTTAGAACAATTGCAGTGAGCTTTAACCAGATTGAGTAAAACACGCAAGATTAATCAACTACTCAAGCCTCCTTAAATAAAATCTGTTTATGAGGAAATTAGTTGTGGATACCTAATGCAATTAAGAATATAACCGTTTTTTATTTTTTCACTGCAGCAAACTAGGATTTGTCAGTCTTAAGTAGTCCTCATCTTCATATTTTCAGAAAGATAGTTTGTGCTTTTGTAGGTTTGTTTTTTGTTTTCTTTTTCTCCTTTTGATCTCTTCTATTTTTTTAAATGCATCTATTTATATTTCTTATTTTTTAAAGTCTATTTCTTAACTATGTACTTTTTCATTGTTTTTAAAAGGAGAAAAAAGTATATAATATGAACAAAATAAAAGCATCTTAATTTATGATAGATAAGCAAGCAATATACAGCAAATGCATTTATCTCTTCTCTTTTTTTTAAGGAATTTTAAAGATTTTTTTAAATTTTTTTCAAAATTATTTTTTCAAACAGGCTGCTTTTTGAGAGGTTTTTGAAAATATGGATGTGATATAATGGAAAGTAAGATAAAGTCACACATGCAAATGTTCACGTTTCATATTATTCCTGGAAATTTTAAACATATTAAAACATATGAACTAGCTGAATCTTCATTAAAAGGTCTATGACTATTTTTTTTCTTACAGTGCCCAAAGGACATCTATTTCTCTACACCAAAGTTGTGTGTATATTAATTTGAGGTTAATTGATTTTATTGAACCATCCTTAACAAAACAACAACAACAACAAATTTGTGGACTCCAATTCTCATAATTAAGAAAGTTACGACTTAACGCAAAGTACAATTGTGTTATTGAAATTCTCTCACCTTCAACTATAAACAAGTTTTTATTATAATTGCCTTGCAATTTTTAATATTATGAACAATATATTTACATACAGTTTTTAATACATTCAGATTATATTTCTATATATACACATTTTCATTATTGCCTTGTGATTTTAAGTCACCTGAGACCATACACCTTTTCCAGTCTCGCAGAAGCTACCACTATTTGCTCTGATTTTTCGTGCTGGCATTCATGAAAGTATCTTTAAGATTTCAGCTTCTTCTGTCTACATCACCAGAGGCAATGTAGCTCATGTTCGTAAGGCTCACCATCACAAATAGAATTGAAGGGGTCACAGTTGCTCAAAAGATTATAGGAAAATAATTCTGACAGTAGATTTTTTTTTTTTTTTTTTTTTTTTTTNNNTCTTCTAAGGAAGATAAAAACTGTGCTTGATATCTGTGCCTAACAAAAATACATCTATTCTTAATTTATGAAGATAATGATCTTCTGGCCTTACTAACCACAAGTTACTATAGGTTCTTTACTGATTCAATATAATTTCTTTTCTATGTAAGGCATTTTCTATGCAAGATTTCTCAGCTGGAATAATATTTGCCTTTTGAGTATGACATAGTGGGATGTAAATGCAATTTCAACCCTACATGACACTTTTTAACCAAACTGTAATGCATAATCCATACGAGCAACTAAATCTGTCTTCAAACAAATTATAATACCATTATGATAAATATTGTCTAAACAGATAAGAGCTACAGAAAACAACATAATATGATCATCTGTTATTCAAACTTCCAGAATGCAGTATCAAGAATGTGTCTGCCCTATGATACAAACCCTTGGTGCAGTTAATTGAAAGAAAGAACAATTTAAATTTTCTGTATTTGGGAATACCATCAAACATTGAATATTTATTTGGTTGTAGTGATAATCCCTAATTATTTGAACTAGCAAGGTTTTTTTTCTTTGATGGAATATATATATGACCTTTTATATAAAATACATTTATTTTAGTGACAATACTGACTTTTTTCTTCATCACTATAAAGATACTTGTATAATAATCAGACAGTTCTTTTCTGAATGCATTATATGCAAGGAACAGACAGGCATGCTACAGTGTAACACGCATCCCTCATTTAGCCTTCCAAGGAGAGCTTTAAGCAGCCTGCCCAGAACTAGCACCACCAAAGGGATGAGTTTTGTCGAGTCATGGACAGGGTATGTGACTCCCACTCTGCTGTAAAGGTAGAGGCAAGGAATAACTGACCTCCCTTGTCTTCATGCCACTCTGCTTACAGATTTCTGTTGCATCCACACTCGATATTCTCTTTTCCAGGCCAAAGAATCCCAGGCTACTCAGTTATTTCTTTCATACCATCTGTCCCCTTTTTAATCTTTTAAATCATCGTTCTCTGAATCTTCTCCAGTTCTATTATACCAATTTTGAAATGGGGGATCAGATCTACACTGAAGACATGAAGAAAACACATATTTATACAGTGGGGTAATCAGGTTTTCTGTCTCATTCTCTAATTTCTTAATAGTTATAACAATCCATTTGCATCTTTGTTCCTTTGTTGAGGATTGAGCTGACATTTAGAAACTGTTTCTAGTCTCAAGGTCTTGCTGGGTAGTAGCACACATACAGTTATTTAACATGGAAGAACAGAAGGGTTTTGCAGGAGGGGCAGTACTTTTATGTTTGTTTGTTTTGTGTGTGTGTTTGGTTTTGTTTTGTCTTCCATGTACCTTATGTTAGTAATGAAGCTTATAAATGTTCTAGACCAAAATCTAGGCTATAACTCAATCTAGAAGTACTTTTTTTCTGCTTTATTTAATGTTTATGGCACAAAAAAAAAAAAAAAANAAAAAAAAAAAAAAAAAAAAAAGAAAAAAAAGGTAAGAAGAAATGAATACTTTTTTTTTACAATGTCAGAGAAAATCTAAAATTACAAGATCATGTACAAGACACCATGGACAAATTTAGAAACTGGAAACTGAACAAAACAATTGGTTAACTACTTCATGTGGTTTTAGTTACGTGTTTGATACTGCAATACTATACTTTTTTTCTACCTGTGATAAAGACATCTTTTCAGTCAAGTTTTATTTTTGTACATTTGCTTTGCACAAGGATGTTATCTTTTTCTTGCAGAAAATGTTATACTGTTGTTTGTTTTGTCTAACTAAAAAAAAAAAAAGTTAAAAATTTTTTTTTTTTTTTTCAGGAAGAAGTTTTCAAAATTACAGATACGTTTTTCAAGGTGAGTATTTTGAGCTGAACTTTTTATGTCTGTGTGAGAGACAGAAAATAGTGAACATGTAAGAATACCAGTATAATTTCATCATTTTCATTGCTGGAATCTTTTCAAATATGGGTGTAAACTGAAGAAGAATACCATATTTGTTAATTTGTATGACATTTGAAGATGAACCTGTGACAGTTCAACATTGAGAACGTAGATGAGGAATAGGAATTTATGAGAGCTCCACAGTTTGTGCAATGTTACAATCATCCTGCTTCCACTGCAATTAAATAAAAACATGTCTATTTGTTTCCACATCATGTCAATATTTTCCTTTTTGCCAAATAGTAGGAGTGTAGAGGGACGGAAAAGAGAAAGAAGAGAAGAACTGGTAAACATCAGGAATCATTCAAAAGATCCATTTCATTGGATCATAGGCTAATTTGGCTTGGAAAGGTCACTCAGTCCAAATTCTTACTTAAAACAAGGTCATCTATTAAGTCAGACAAAGTTACTCAAGGTTTCCTCAGTACTTTGGCTTTATATTTGGTTAGAATTTTAAATCTATGTTCAGGACTTTTAAAGATATTTAAATGGTTAAGCCATTCCTACTTGGATGTTTTGAGTATATCAAGGGAATATCTTGAAATATGCTTATAATTTTTTACTCAGCAGCTATCGCAGCGATTGAGAATTACTTTTCAAATATAACTATTTTTCTGTGTCTGCTTAACGTTTTTCATATTAGCTGTCAGAGATTTCCAGGAAAGATCTCCTTCCTTCCTTTTTTTGACTTATACAGCAGGTTAGAAAGAAATGAGAAAACCAGAGTGCATAATTAGATGCTCTTCCAGTTTCTGTCAGCTTATTAAGGGTTTGATTCTTCCAATACGTGAAGTATATAATTTCTTGATGAATTCAGTTATACGAGGCACTACCTTTGGTGATAATGCCTCAGACACCACATGAAGTAGATCAGAGGTTAACAGAGTAATTTCACTTCATATTACAGAAAATCTGTTTGAAAACACATGAAGTATAGGTATCATATGATCTGAAAAATCGTATGCAGTGAGGGTTTTTGCGTTTTGTTTGTTTTTCAAAAATAGAAGTTATGCTGACTATTTGTCTGTTACAAACTAATCAGCATTGGGTGGTACTTCAAGGGTGTCACTTTGTTTGTCAGCTTCCTGGAAACAAAAATTAGTTCTTAATCCAATTTTATTTGGAATTTATGACCTTCAATTCCAAAATGTCACTTACAAACAGGGAAGAAAAAATGAGGCAATTTAAATATATTTAATTAATATGTACCAACATATTAATAATATATAACATTAATAAATTGTGTTATCTTTCTAATTTTAAGATTTAAAATAATGATAGTTAAAAGTACAAAAAATATATTACTTACTCACCAATTTCTGCCTGATTTTTAGCTTTGTTTTACTACCTAAACATCCACAATCCAGGTGCTCCAGTTTTGAAACCACGTTGTGTCATTGTATACTCACAAAATACAAATGCCAGAACTAGCTCACTTCATTTACAACAGACTAAGTATCTTGTAAACCACTACCAGCCTCATTGCATCCAAAGCGCTTTGTGTCTTTGGAATACGGAGACAGATTTGGCATTACTTCAGGTATCCACAAAGCAGCATAAAAAAGATTTTAGTAGAAATTGTTAATAAAAGAAAAACTTTGTTTTCACTACTTAGACATATACAAAAGCTAATAAATGTTACATGTAAACATACAGACCTTCACCTACAGTTTGCCACTAGCTGAAGTGCCTAAGACTTTATCAAATCACAGAAGAATTTTGTCATTCATCGACCACAATGCACACAGTCTGAAAACAGACTAAACTCTTTAACCACATCCTTTTTCGAATTGATTCATCTGACTGGTGAACTGGTACACTGCTTCATACCAAATCAACAAGCAGGAGGTGAAAATGATCACCTTTTTGAAGGAAGAAAAATGACTGAGGATAATTTGTATCCTTTTCCTTATTATGAGTCAAGTTTTTTATGCATCAACACCAAAACAAGAATCATTACCCTCTTTCTGCAATTTTTGTGAATTTGTAGTGGCTGAGCTGATGACACACAGAATACAATAGGTAACATCTGACACTGAAGTCTATTCTGCTTAATTTCTTGGGTTTAACCTTCAGAACTGGGAGGTCTCAAATCAGCATATCGTACTAACAATGTCAGATGACATTTTAAAATTATGTAAATGAATTGGGAACTTAATCAAGCTGAAAAAAAGTGACTGGAAACTTTACATCAAGATCCTGATAATGCTTTTCAAGATTTTATTGACATTATTTTTTGAATTGTTCACCTAATATAAGTCTATGTAAGATTAGTGCCTTATATTAGATATGTGTAATATAATATAATTACAGTATACAATTATAATATAGTTGGCATTATATAAAATATTGTGTTAGATACAATATAATGTGTATGGATGTGTAAATATCTATAATGCTACATTACTTACAGGACTTTCAGTGATTGCTTTTGACAGTCATCACCACCTCATTTGAGAGCTTTATTATCTTGTAATTCCATGTCAGAACTTTTCAAAAGACTTTGTTAAAAATAAATACAGAAATCAGTGTTTTCTCTCCAATCTATCCATTCTGTTTTAACTGCTGAAACTCATTTATTAAGACAATAAAAAGGAACTGCAACAAAATTCTTTCAAGAATTCTTTTAACTTGCTTTTCTCAACAACCCCTTTAAGAACTACAGGTAACACTAGCAGTGTATTTTTCTGCAAAGTACACTTTTAAAATATGATTTGATTTTTTTTAGAATCCCTGAAAATCCCTTTAGTCTTGATAATAAATTAAGAAACAGTATTGATATTAAAATTAAGGTTGTTTGATGATACTTTATTTCTGAATATCCAGTTTCTGAGTAAGAGAAAATATTATTGTCCATCCTTTTTGCCAAATTCTAGATGTCAAAAAGGGCAGCTCAATTACATCCAGCTTCCCATTAAATAATAGATAGAGTAGCTACACTACCATCAAATGGAAGACTGTCTTTTCGGTTTGGTTGTTGCTGTTTGGGTTTGTTGGTCTTGTTTGTTTGGTTTGGTTTATTTTTTTCTGTTGGCTAGATTCAATTATAGTAAACTTAAGCAGACTATTAAGAAAGACAAAAACTCACCATGCTAAAAAATATCGTATATGCCAATTTCTAGAATTTTACTCTCATAAACTTGATATGCGGATAATTTTCTTATTACATAATTTTGTCCAAAATGTTCATTTCTCTAGTTTAGAGAGAAATCTGTCAGTGGAAAATCAGGGGAATAAATACTGTTTATTCACCAGCTGCTGATGCAAATATAAGGAAGGTCTCTAAAGGTAATTTCAGATACAATAGTGTCTGAGTAAAATTAAAATATAAACCTACTGGGTTCTTTTGTGAAATTTTAGAGGATGCATTTTGTCAAAATATTTTGACATCATGAAATACAAACAGATTGTACTGGAAATCTGATTAATAGGAATCTCTCAATTGTATTGCTGGATTTTCTAGTAATAGTGGCATTTTTGGGGGGAGAGGTGGAAGGATGATGTTTGTAGAAAAGAGACAGATAAGAAGAGAAAGACATCTAAACTACAAATATGATGATCAAACTGGAATGGAAGAAGAAGGAAAATATAAGAAGATTTTTTAAAATATTCTAAATTTAAGCGGTAAAGAAAAAGTACAGTTATTAGTAATCAAAATCTTTAATAACAAGCTGTAATATTCAAATTTATTCTTTATAAAAACATTAAACTGTACACGACATTATTTCTTTTATTAAAGGTAGAGCTCTAAATTATACTTTTAAGCACTGAATTAGGGTTAAGAATTCCATTTCCATCATTTATTTATTTCATTATGGATCTAAGGGTTTTCACACAATGGCAGCTATACTTCTATCATATCTCAAACTTGTTCTAGTGATAATCAACCCTCAGCATGGAAATATCAACGAATCACAGAATGATAGGGATTG
>VWYH01006591.1:0-10281 GCA_013399365.1 Pampusana beccarii | reverse complement strand
ATTGACACAAAAAAGGTGTGCATTTATTTTCAAAATTACGGTCTTAGAGTATATTAATAAGCAAAGTAGTTATCAAGCATGACAGTAGTGAGACTATTATATTCAAAGTAAGAAACCTCAGAAATGTAATTAATATTAAGGGGAACATTCCCTCCATGTTAATTATCCACATAATTTCTGGAAATTCAACAAGAGGTTTAATAGGTCAGAACAATCAATTCTAGGTGCAGTAAATTCCCAGCATTTCTGTTAAACGCCATAATATATATAACTTTTCCCATGAAGCAAACAGTGAAGAATATCCATTGGGGGGCCAGAAGAACGCTGCCTCTACGTCAGGTAAAATTCTGTAAGATTTTGCATCATTCATTAGGAAGGGAGACAAAGGAAAAAGAAGAAAATATTTGTAATAGCTGGTTTCCCAACCTTTTCAGTCTAACCCTGGCCTAGTTAAACCCACCTAACAATGCCATTTTTCTTTCTCTCCAAATGTGCAGTGGGGGAATCAAATGTGAAAGCAAGATCAATTCTGTTCCAAGGCAGTAAATGAGGTTTAGATCAGACTTGTTTCAATTTATGGAGAGAGCCCAACTATGCTGGCTTAAGTGCCTTCTTCCTCTAACTCTGAAATTATATTACAGTGCTATAGAAAGAGTACACTACCATTATTTTAATCCAAAATTTGTTTATAATCTAGCGTGAAGGAGAAAGCCAATATGACTCAGGTCATAACTGTGCATTAAACTTTGTATTTTCATTCCTGTTAATTGCATAATTCCATTAAACCACACTATTTATTTTAATCTAAATTACATAATGTTTTCTAAGGAAAGGGCAGGGTCCAGTTGGAGGCCGGTAACTAGTGGAGTGCCTCAAGGATCGGTATTGGGGCCAATATTATTCAATATATTCATTAACGATTTAGATGAGGGAATTGAGTGTACTATCAGCAAGTTTGCTGATGACACTAAACTGGGAGGAGTGGCTGACACGCCAGAGGGCTGTGCTGCCATCCAGAGAGACCTGGACAGGCTGGAGAGTTGGGCAGGGAACAATTTGATGAAATATAACAAGGGAAAGTGTAGGGTCCTGCATCTGGGCAGGAACAACCCCAGGTTCCAGTATAGGTTGGGGAATGACCTGTTAGAAAGCAGTGTAGGGGAAAGGGACCTGGGGGTCCTGGTGGACAGCAGGATGACCATGAGCCAGCACTGTGCTCATGCGGCCAAGAAGGCCAATGGCATCCTGGGGTGTATTAGAAGGGGGGTGGTTAGTAGATCGAGAGAGGTCCTCCTTCCCCTCTACTCTGCCCTGGTGAGACCACATCTGGAATATTGTGTCCAGTTCTGGGCCCCTCAGTTCAAGAAGGACAGGGAACTGCTGGAGAGAGTCCAGCGTAGGGCAACTAAGATGATTAAGGGAGTGGAGCATCTCCCTTACGAGGAAAGGCTGAGGGAGCTGGGTCTCTTTAGTTTGGAGAAGAGGAGACTGAGGGGTGACCTTATTAGTGTTTATAAATATATAAAGGGGGAGTGTCACGAGGATGGAGCCAGGCTCTTCTCGGTGGCAAACAATGATAGGACAAGGGGTAATGGGTTCAAGCTGGAACACAAGAGGTTCCGCTTAAATTTGAGAAGAAACTTCTTCTCAGTGAGGGTGACGGAACACTGGAACAGGCTGCCCAGAGAGGTCGTGGAGTCTCCTTCTCTGGAGACATTCAAAACCCGCCTGGACGCCTTCCTGTGTAACCTCACCTAGGTGTCCTGCTTCGGCAGGGGGATTGGACTAGATGATCTTTTGAGGTCCCTTCCAATCCCTAACATTCTGTGATTCTGTGATTCTGTGAAAGCTATTCCATAAAAATGATCATCATTTCATAGGAAGTAGCTGTTTTTTCCATCACAGTACTGACTAAACTCTATGCTAATCTTAGAAGTTTTCTCCTGTTACCCATAATTGTAACGAATCTTCTTAAGTAGTTGGGACAACTCATGACCTACATGACAGTGGAAGATGCACAATATCCATGAAATAAGTCAAGTCACCACAGTAACTTGAAGGAGTCACAGTTCACAACTTAACCTGCTCTATAATTTCACTGTTGTTCTCCATAGCAATTTATTCCAAGCAGCTGTGACCCATCATCTCAGAGATTATCTCAGATGTGATACTCAAATCACACACGTTTGAGTTGATTACGTGCTCTTATGTTATGATGTTTCACAAAGATGAATGCAAATGCTTATAAAACAAAGAAATTTAAAAGTTAACAAGGGATGTATGTATCTAAACTAGTGCCTCGAATTTCACAGCATGCTGACTGAAACACACAGATCCAAATAGGAGTAACATCCTGCACCACGGGATCCATGCAAATCTGAGCAGCTTTCTGCACAAGTGATATAAATCCAGCCCAGCAAACGGCACACTCTGCTCACAGGCTCGTTGGGAACAGTAAAATCAGTTACGTGCTCTCATCACACTACTGTGGTTTTGGTTTTGCCCAAGTTAAGTTACTGAGCTGGTTTCCCTAACGTGCTCAGAAGGGCGGATGCTCAGGTGCTCAGCTGATTTATCGCTCCTGCAAGCGCCGACCCCGAGTGCTCACTGGTCTGTGCTAATTGCTGCTGATGGGTGCGCATGACCAGCAGGAGCCACCTTCCTCCTCCTCCTCGCAGGGCTTGTCACAACATAGAACGGATCTAAAGACACTTAGAAGAGGTTTCAAGGCAGCCGATGGAGTCAAATCCCATGTTCACAAAGAATCTGAGGTCTACCAAATGTTAAATTATATTTTCAGATTAAATATATTTGGGATATTGTAATACTGGAAACCCCAGTTTAACAGAAGACATGAAATACCTGACTTTACACCCCAAGCCATTCTGTGCTTGCGTACATTTTGTGTGCCTGCATATGTGTAAAAATGGACTGCAAAGCCACAGTGCAACCTGTCTAACGTAAAGACACAGCTCCAGTAGCAACAGGATCATGGAACCCCAGGTTTAAGGGACCATAAGGATCCTCTGGTCCAGCCCTTCTTGGCACAAGCCCAGTCCAGCCAAGCTGGCCCAGCCCTGCCCAGCTGAATCCCAAATGTGTCCAGTGCTGGGGAACCCACCATTGCCCTGGGGAGATTATTCAAGGGCTGATTGTTCTCATGGGCAAAAACTGAAAATACGTTGCTTAGAAAAGGCACTCACAGGCTGCAGTGATGAGACTCTCAGAAGATACTACTGAATGCTGAAGCCTGAAAATCAGGCAGTAAATAACACAAAAAAGCAAAACCCCCAAATTGAGGAAAATAAAATGTGCAATATCTCATCTACTTGGCATGGCAACAGTCCCAGACTAGAACAGGAGAGCTGAGCTGGGATCCCCATCGCACCTGCTCATCCTCTGCCCCCTGCTCAGCCCACTCTAACACATGTCCCTGGGAGGGGACACAAGGCAGACACACACATAATGCAAAAGCTACTTTCTAACAGCAAATCCCCGCTTCAAACATGGATGTGCTAAATTTCCAATGTTAATGAAACCGTATTTCCTTTGAAAACTAAATATTTTCTTCATGCTAACCTAATGACTGAACTGTTTTGGCTGAGAGTTTTCAGAGAGGTTGCTGAACAGTGACTGCCCAAAGGTGTCACATCTTACAGACACGGCTCAGTGATGGAAAAAGTATCTGAACAGCAGCAACCCCACACAATTACACAGACAGGTATATTTATTTCTGTCCAGGAATTTCACTTGCTTGCCCTCCTGCCCAACAGGCAGGAAGGTCAGCCACTAGGAATTTGGGACATCATAATTAAAGAGTGACAAATGGCACCACAAGCCGGCATTAGGAACCCAACCACTGGCTGTTTATTAACCCACAAAACTGGAGCCCCTGACATGGATTGTGCGACTTGGAAACCCCAAAATGCGCTTCGCGAGGAGGTTATGTACATGTAGCCTGAAAAACAATATCAGTAACTCAATGCCATGAACATGCTGTTATATTTGACACTGACTGAGTTAAAGGGCAAAACACCATTAATAACTATACTGATGGCAGATGCTTTGAAAAATATACTGCATTAACAACAGAATCAAGTATTTCCATATTCAGAACAGTCATTCAGATTTATCAGCCCATTAACTTTATAAACACAGCATTAGCTGTAGTTTAAGTGTGATGTGGTGCATCTGTAATGAGAAATTATTTGGGTGGTGTTTTATAATTAAATATCTCATGAACTATTTGTAAGGTCAACAGAGATTAATGCAGGATGTCAGGCAAGGTCACCATGTGGATTTCTAGAGAATTCCACCCTCTCAAAAAGGGTCAATATTATTATTTTTTTAATTACAGTAAAACACAACACGCACAATTTTTAGAGCAAAAACTCTGAGTGCGTTAACAGTGTAAATGAAGGAATTCATTTTGATAACTAGTAACTTGAAATTCAAGTGCTGCTGACTCCCACCATCACTTACATCCTATGGTCAGGCTGCACCTTACCAACTGCTCAGCTGTTCTGAGGGGGAAAAACATTTTGTGTCACTGGAACACAGAGAACAACTGTATCCATTTTACTGTGGTGTCTGAAAGTTATAATAGGACACATACCAAAGAGAAAACATGTAAGTCTGAGCGTGCACTAAGAATTTTGCCTTGTTTGAAGAACTGAATTTAGAATAGAATCACTTCAGTTGGAAAAAACCTAAATGCATCTGTCTTTGATTTTCCATCAGACACCCTGCACAGTTCCCCGTACCCTCATCACCAGTACGGTTTTCTACAGCCTCCTGATCCACATCCCGAAAGGTCTGTGTGCAAATACGTGACCTCAGCAGTGTTCAGCTCTACAGGAACGACTCTACCAAGAGCAAGAGCCACCACATGCTGAACATGCAGAGGAGTCAAGGGAAGATACATACATCCCACTCCCTCCTCCTCTACCTGAGCACCGGGGCTACTCACATGTGTGCCTTGCCAGGGAGTAATTGGATCCACCGCTGGTCAAACCAAAGCCCTCGGGAATTTGGCTGGAACTCCGCGGCCGAGTGAGGAGTTTTGGAGGCTTGATCTCTGCCCCGACCTCTGCCCCAATCACCCCCAGCAGGACGATGGCCGTCGCTTGCTTCCGCTGCTCTTCGTACAATGTTGAGATCATCTTCATTTGGGGGAGACCAGACAGACAACCTACAATGAAAAAGAAGAAATGTGAGAAAAAGCAAAAGCAGAGGTTTTAATTAATATTGCAAACAACATTGTGTTTGCCAGTAAAATAAAATAGGTTTTAATTTCACTTAAATCACGTCTTCAGGACTGTTACTGCCCTTACCAGGATTTTTGGCTAGTGAAGATGATTCCATTTTACTTTTCAAAACCTACAACACATGATAAAAGTCTAAATACCACCTATTTCCAGGTCTGTCTCCAATGAAACCCACCCTCCAAAAANGACATGCCAGCCTCAGGGAGGGGAAAACAACAGCAAGCTGAACAATGGCAGGGGAAAAAAAAAAA
This sequence comes from Pampusana beccarii, assembly GCA_013399365.1. Lineage (NCBI taxonomy): Eukaryota > Metazoa > Chordata > Aves > Columbiformes > Columbidae > Pampusana > Pampusana beccarii. The sequence continues at coordinate 4,763 of VWYH01006591.1, read as the reverse complement.
AAATCAATAGTAACTGCCTGAAGAGAAAGAAAGATGAAAATGGGCTGTAACAAAGCCAAATCTGTAACAGTTTTAATCATTTAGCAATGGCTCAGCCCAGTCCCACCATCTGCAGACACCAGCTCCTCATTACCATTCACACATGGGCCTCATGCCTTCCCTACAGAGCACCAGGGGGTCCCACACACCCTGTTTGGGGCTGTCCCCATCAAGGGACACTGCTGTCACCAAGCAAGGACCAACGGCAGCCACCACCAGCCCAGGTGCTCAGCCACAGCCCACCTGACAGCTTGGATCAAGATGAATTGGCACCAACTCCTGATCCAAGATTGTTTTATACCATTTAATTTCATTTCTTCCCCTGCTTGGATGAGCACAGCCCCAGTTATGGATTTCTATTCTAATGCAGTGCATCAGGTGCTGGCCGGGCCGCAAGCAGCTGCTGGGCAGGGCTGGAGGACATTATGGATGGCGAGTGGTGACCTGCCGTGGGCTGAGCACAAACCCACCCACGGGCTGAAGAACCCACCTGGTGGGCTGCTTCCAGTCAGAAACTGGTGCTGCACTGCCCCACCTTTTATTTGATTCCAGCAAGATTAAACTGGCCCTTCACTGGATCCCGAAAGACGGATTTCAGAGCATACTTCAAATTACAGGCCTGGCTCAGCAGAACTTTCACTTTTCAATGTAAACAGCAAACACTGAACCAGCAGGCATCCCTGAGCCCCGTGTCGACCCGCACTGACCCACAGAGGGACAGGAGCTCCATTGGTGCACAGCACATGATGCTACATTTAGTCTGACAGCCCAATGAGTCTGTAATTAACACAGGATCCGGAGGGAAAATGGAGCCGATTCCTCCCGCTGACCCTGGCTTCAGTGCCCAGATGTGGAGGAGACAACTCTTCAAGAGCCAAACAATCAGTTCCAACCAGAACACGGTGGAAAATATTCTTAGAGGGTTTCATGAGCGATGTGGTGTGTGACAGTCTTTATCCTGCTTACTGCTGTAACATGGGATTTTCTACCTCAAAAAAAAAAAAAAACCCAAATAAAACCAAGAAACTATAAAAAACCAAACCAACAAACAAACAAAAAACCCCAAACCCAAAACCCCAACCCTCTCCCCAGTAATGCCCCTTCCCAAAACCTCCAGATGACAGAAAAAAACCCCACACCTCTAAATATTTTTTCCCCCATCCATTTTATTTTTTTAATTACTAGCAGAAACATACAGTTAATTGCAATGGTTTCCTACAAATAAACTGACAGCCATTTGGGAGATCTTAAAATGAAATTATGTCTATAAAAGTAGTCCTTTCTACAGTTTCATTTGTCTCATGAAAATTTAGTATTTTCTCACCGCAACGTGCCTCCATTTAATCATGCTAAAGGGTGACAGAGAGATCCATTTTCTTGACAGGACAGTTGATCACCCTATCACAGTAAGAAAATTAATGACCTCAAATAGCTCTATGTGGAAAACAGAAACTGCCCTGGTGAAAGGACAAAAAACATTCCGCATTTCAGCTGTAAAAATAACACACTTCCCGATGCACACACCCAAACAGAAACCAGTGGCGGCCACGCATGTACCCAGCCACATTAACGACCACATTAAATATTTCAAAATATCTCAGTTTGTGAGAATTACACATCCACAACTGCTTAGAGGAGCCAGTCTTACAGATAGCAGGAAGTGTATTTAGGAAGTATTTAAAATACAGGTAAAATCTTTCCGAAGTTTAAATTGTTTAAAAGGACATGAGGTATTGATTACTTCATTTAAAAAAGAGTGCAGCTATGAGGTCAGGCTAAATTTAACAGTTTGAAGCACTTTACTAAATAACTCTAAAGATTGCATTAATTGGCTTTGTACAGTTCTTGGGCAAAATTAATTTTATCCTAGCTTACAATAAAAGGATTAAAAGACAAATTAAGTTCTCCAGGTTTAACTGGAATAGGAATCAATGGATTTGAGTGAGGGCTGAGAGTGGTTTACAGAGACTGACAGCTCATGGGTGTTAGATCTGCTCGGCGCTGGCACTGCCCATAACAGCAGTGTCCCTGGGATAAGGATTCCTATTCTTCATCCCTTTTCCTCTCTCTCTCTCTTTTAGGTCTGGAAAAAAATATACAGTTCAATTCAGAAAATCCTCACAGTCCTTCCACGCGATGCCAGGGAGGACACAAACACACCAAAACGTGGCAGAGACAGAACTTATTGGCAACAACCTCTGCAACTGCTCACACTGGGAACTGTCAGCGTTTCTCTGCACTAAAGGGACATTGTAAAAGAATGCACAAGAACTACAAGGGAGAGCTTTGCTTCATCTTGGCTGTCAATAACTGAAAATATTTCTTCATGTCAAGTGTACTATTTTCTTACAGTAAATACATTCACATAAAGCTGTTTTGCTTGTGACCTAGAGAGGAAATAACAAAAACCTTTCAGAAAACTGTACACTAAACATGCCTATGAGAAATACCTTTACCTTTAATAGTTCAGGATTCTTAAACCAGTCAAAGCCATGCTGCATGCTTGCCTACAATTCTAGTTTTTAAGTTACATACAGAAGAATTATTACAGTGATTTCAGCATCTCCTGAAAGCTCACAATAAATCAGAACTAAAAAATATTATGAGGAAATAACAACAGAAAGTGACCAGGAGAAAAAAGCAGAAAGGCAGGACCCGATGTGTTTTATCTAACCTTCTGAGAACTGTGGTTACTCATCACCAAACTCATGCTGCTAAAAGGCTTCTGGTTGCTGGGCAGTGTGGCCATTGCTGCAGAGGCAACTCCCTCCTCCAGCACCACCAAGAAGGGCTGGGGACATGATGGCAATGCCAACAGGCTCACCAGCGAGCTCCTCACAATATAACGCTACATAAATATTCAGTGGCTCCAGTCTCTTCTCAACAGTTTAGCTTAGTTCAGAAAGTTCTTTAGAGCATCTTATTTCTATTTTCAGTCTTTTCTTCATCGATAGTGAAATAATATCTGCAAATACAGAAAACTGACACGTTCCTAAAGCTGTGACCCTCACCCCTTACAAATCAGAACAATTCCATAGGCTTCAATATATCTGAGATCCACATGAGTGCAGACTGGAAGCTCCTGTATTTTGTGAAACTTTTTTTTTTTTTGCCCCTCCCACGTTAAAGAAAATATTTTGCAGCTTGACTGGCAGTGTGACAGTCACTACATGTCAGCTGAGCACAACACAAATCTGGGGATACAGCAGTTAGAGACTACCTGTGACCGCTGAAACCTAATATTCCTCTTCTACAGTTATCAAGCTTTTTTACCATTCCTTTTTGCTGTNAATGCACACTGTTGGAATGACATTTACTCAATAAAAGAAGTACAGGCATTTTAGTATCATAGCAATTAGTATTTTTAAATTAAATCTCTCTATGTATTTTCTGAAGATATCTGCTAAAGTACTATTAGACAGGGAAGGGTGCCACACAAGAACCAATACATTTTATGAAAATTTCCTGCACGTGTCTATTGTTCTCACTGATAAGGTACACACATTATTTTAAAATAGAGATATTTGTGTGTTTAGATAGCGAAAAAGGACTTGATAAAACCACTTGAAAACAGATTTACATAAGGATGAGCAAAAGAACTGCTCTGGAATAAAAACAAAAGCTGTTTTTTGGGGGCTTTGTTTTGTTTTTCCTCCCTCTTGGCACACTGAGCTGATTTATTTGATAATACCTATCCTGCTATTTTCTTTTTGTGTCCACAAGAAAGTATTTGAAAATAAATAACCTTATTTTTCTAATCTTTCACAGGACACCTTACAGCAAAGTTTATTAACCAGATAGTTGTGTGCTGCTAAAGGCAGGACATTTGCTGGTTTGCTTTTTGACAAGATATTCCCCATGTGATGCCAAGAATGCGGCTGCTGCAGTGGCCAGAGACAGGAGACCTAGGAAACCTCTCATGGTGAATAACGACATTTATTAGGTAAGCATTGAATATTCTTTTTAGAAGAGACAGTTGAAGCCACAAAAAGATTTACAGAAAATGAAAAGAAGGTTCACAGTTGTTAAATGTTTCCTGTAAGACCTTATCTCAAATCAAAGGTCCAAGCCCAGGGAGGTCAGAACCCCTACGTAAGTCCCCAGATCATCCTCACCATACACTACAAAACACACACTGCTGAAAAACCACAACACACTTGTTAATTAGAAATGGTCATTTTCAGGCTAACAAACCCTGTTGGGAATCTGTTTGCCTCCAACCAAAGTGCTACAGAGCAGCTCCTGGCAGCCTAAAGGGTTAAGCCGCTGATTTTCTGCTGTGGAGGTGGTGCTATTTTAAGCCAATGGTGTGTTTAAATCCAGCCCAACACCTTGAGCAGAGCAGCTGGATCAATTGTGAGACCAAATGAACCTGTCGGAAGCTCTGAGCAACAGGCCTGGTGGTGCTCACGGACTGCTAAGCATCCTCAGCCCCAGACCAGCACTAAATCATCATTAGCCATCGCTCTTCAGTGGCCACTGGCATCAGCCCAAAGCCTGGCTCAGCCCAAAGCCCAGGTTAAACCTAGCCATGGATTATATGTATTAGTTCCTGTCACACAGTTACAGATTCCTATCTGGCCTCACAGCAACTGCAGCAGGAAACATTGATGTGAGCGCCAATTAGTACTTTATAACAAGGCAATATGAAATCAGCAGCAAACTGATTTCATGTCCATAACTGCAGATCCTGACACTGCTGTTGTCAGTCACTGTCTGTAAGG
>VWYH01006590.1:700412-869074 GCA_013399365.1 Pampusana beccarii | reverse complement strand
ATAAATATTTCTGCCAAAAAGTACAGTGATCTTAATCACTCAGTACGTTTTAATCTATAAGGACGTAAGCCTGGCTATATTGCATCAGACCAAGATGTTCTCTCTTTCAAAATCCCATGTCTGGTATTAGTAACAGATACGGGGAGAAAACAAGCAAACACACAGAAAACAAACACAAAACCTCCAAAACCTCCATTACCCCCTCAACGACAACAACAAAACCAAACAAACCCAAACCCAAAAAGATCCCAAACAAAACAGGGCAAGCGTCGAGTGAGCAGAAAACAGGAGAATCTTGGAGGATCGTCTGTTCCTGACGAGTGATCTCCCTTTCACTTTCCTTTCTTTAGTCAGCTGTACTTTTTGATATTACCCACATATACGCCAGTATCTGTACTGTGTTCTGTTGCCATAGAAGGAGCTGTTCTGCTTTGATGGTGAATATTTTTATTATTCTCAGCGTTGCTTCTTTGTCTAGCTCACTTATTAAAAAACCCACCCTGTTCTGTAGTGCTGTTAATTTACAAGGTGCTTTACAAACATAGATAAGAGCCGTCCAAGGCTCTACTCTAAATAAGATGAGACAAATGCAAGATGAAACACTTGAAGGCTATTCAGGCAAGTGAGGATGCAGAAGTGACTTACGCAAACAGGAGAGCAGTTTTGTGAAGTGGGGTTCCTGAGAAAGGGTTTTAGGCAGCACAGAGAATAAGTTTGGCAGTGGAAGAAAATGATCAGGTGCAAGGAGCAGTGGAACTAAGGTGTGAAGGCAGGAGCAAGGGAAGGAGAGGAAGGGAAGAATAAACTCAGTGAATTGTGAGGAAAGGGACTTGAGAAGAAAGCAATAGGATGTTATTTTTATTGCAGGTTTCCTCAAAATGGGCTGGTAAGGAACTGAAGAAATCCAGATAGTTTGGTTTGACTTTTTTTTTTTTTGACAAAACTTGACTATCTAAGACAGCTTTTCAGCCTGTTTTTTTCTTAGCATACCTGCAGTGATAAGCACAGCAAGCAGTGCTTACATGTTGTTATGTTAGAAAGTTTCACCTACTATTTAAAATAAGTTTCTCTTTCCGTAAATATTATCCTGTCCATCGTGTCCATTTATGAAGGGAAAGAATTAAATGTAAAATCTAACACAAGACAGGAAGCCAAAGGAAGGAGGAGTGTGCTCTGTCTCTGCACGTCTTCTTGTCTAATCCATCTAATTGACTACTCCAATCTCCCTTTCTCCCTATGCAAAGGCCAGGAAAGATAAATTGAAAAATTGACTTGTTGAACTAATCTTTATTGGTAAGAATAGGATAAACTTGGTGAATAAGTCAAATGCTACAAGATTCTTTGCCCCTTCACCTTCCTGGGATTTAAACTAACATTTGAGATATTTGGTATCTTGTAGAACTGTACGAACCAGCTTTTTCTTTACACACTGATGTTTTGTTTTGCTCTCCGTTACTTATCTCTGCAATTATCAGGCCAGCACCAAGTCAAACAAGGGACATGTGAAGTTGTGGCAGTGCATCGTTGCTGCAATAAGAACCGGATTGAAGAACGATCACAAACAGTCAAGTGCTCCTGTTTCCCAGGGCAGGTGGCTGGTACGACAAGGGCTCAGCCCTCATGTGTGGAAGGTAAGCAATCTCCTGCTCACTCATGGTTCATTAAGATTGTTTGAGAAGTGTAGTCTCCTTGATTGTTTGACTTCCCACTGCCTCAAAAGTGTAATCCTTCCTTTTGTTAATTTTGGAAACATCTCTGTGTGTTGATGATAATGAGTCTGTGCATAAATCTAGGTGTAATTAATCCTCTTAATATATGTACTCGTCCATCTCGTGTCTGCGCCAACAAAACTTCTTAATTTTTTCACACAAGAATTCTCCTTTAGAACTATTCTGAAAACAGCATAAGCTGAGAAACTCAAGCTTATGATATTAACCCTTCCAGTTGTCTTTAAACTTAGTAACTTGACTAAAAAGTCACTAGATAATAAATGCAGCCCTAGGACTTGTTGTGCAGATAGTGCTGGGATATCTGATTTTTGAGAGTTGCTCTATAGGTGAATGTTTCACCGGTTTATGTGCCTCGTGGTCTCTTATGCTGAACATCAGTGCTATAATGGTGCCCTGTGTTTATTCAGTTTTTTGTGTTGTAACCCCAAATACATCGGAGTTGGGAGAGCAGAGCAAGCTGTACAGGACACAGGGTCTGAGCTACATCACCTATCTGATGAAGGAAAAATGTGGTACAATTGCCTTAGTCCATCACCTTCCTGGGTAGATGTTGAAATCCTCACAGAGCTCAACATTGCCATACTTACGCTTGTAGCAGTATAATTCATTTGAAATTAAAGTAAATTGACCAGACATCCTGAGGCTGTGTAAAACTTGCTTCCCTGCGGTTCATTCTACACCTCACCCCCACCATTTTTCTCTCTCTCTCACCAACAGTTCAGAAACTCTTCCTTGAGCAGTCTGTTCCCTGGAGAGGCTGCTGCTCTTGTTGTTAATTTAAACAAGTTGGTTTTGTTTGTTTGTTTGTTTTAAGAAAAAGTCTAGAAGTTACCATGTCCCTCATTACATTAATTCTTAAGCAAGATCCTTCTGTTTTCATTCTTTTTCTCACAAAATTGCAACCATTAGAAGTTAAATATGAAACAAGAGCTTAAAAATAAAATTTTGAATTTACCGTTCAGAGATACTTGATTTTAAAAGTAAAACTCATGTCTGATTTTTTTAAACTGAATATCTGTTCTGAGAACATCTTATTTAAGAATGATTTTGTTCCTGAATTATAAGGAATGAAAATAATAAGCGTGAAAAAGAAAGAAAATCGGTGTTGTGCAATTTGTTAAGTAGTTTTCTTGTCAAATCAGGAGTGCCTTCTGTATCTTTAGGTGACGCATCAAACAACAGAAATACTTTTGCATAGAACAGGTAATAAAAGTCAGGCATTGTTTTAAACTTGCTTAAGGACTGCAAAGGTGACACTTACTCCGTGATAGAAAGATATAAACGCATGATACCATAGAAGCTTAATTCAGTCAACACAAATAGTTGCTAAAAGAATTTAGTAGCTGTTTTTTCTTCAAGTATAGTTGACATTAAATGCAACAAAATATGATGAATGTAAGATTTAGGTTTCTAAAGTGGAAGCCTTTGATATTCCCCCTCACCCCTTGGGGTAATGCTTTAGCTTGCTTTGCTTATTTTTGCAAGCATCTGGGACTACAGTCAGAGTCATTCAGTTGCTGTAGCACGGAAACGGTAACTATCTGTCCTTAGCCTCAGGATTAGATGTGTTTTCTTCCACTCTATACATATTCTTCAGCAGGCTTCTACACTGTGGAAGCCAGAAAAGAGTTTGTGTCTTGAATTTGCTTATTTCAGTCTGAGACAGATATTTCATTTTCTTTTCCAGCACCTATTTACTGAATGCAGGGCTGTTTAATTTGCTTATGTTTTGCCCTGAGCTCAAAGGAAAGGACTTGCCAAAAGCACAGAGTTACTTTTCTAACCCAAAGAAAAAAAAAATTTAGAAAAATTGGCTTGTACTAATCTTTTAAAGTATTTTCTTTGGACTTCAGACCTTATCCAGTAGTAGTTATCATTTACACTAGGGCATCAATTGTCTCTGTGCTGTTGATCATGCACGACATGTAGGTTGGTACCTGTAGTTCCTACCTCAAATCATAAAATAATCAAATCCAAATGCCTGCTCCTTGCAGGACTACATAAGCTAAATTATATGGCTAAGAGAATCATCCAGACGCCCCTTGAATGCCGACAGGCTTGGTGCCATGACCGCTTCCTTGGGGATCCTGTTCCAGAGACTGATCACCCTCAAATTACTTATGTGATTTGGACAGTGTTTGGACAAAGTAAGAAAACAAAATAGTTCACATTCATGAGTATGTGTCCATAAAGTACCACTCACCTGGTGTGTCAGACTACATAATCTTTTGTGATACACAGGGTGATGCTTTTACATATTGGAATTCTTAGTAAAATTAGCTTAGTGCTTAGTATTTTTGAGAGCAAATATGTTTAAGTGTGTTCTATTTGGATTTAGAAAATATGTTCTGTTAAGATTTTAGCCTTCTACACACACTTAAAAGGAAAATAATTCTGTGCAAGCCATGATGGAAAACAATAGTAAATAAGATGGAGTCAACCTCTCTTACATTGACATTGCCTGTGATTATTTTAGGGTTTGCATCTCTCACCTGTTCTTGAGCAGCACCAAAAAGACTATTGGAACAGAGTGCATGCAATTGTTTTTCATGTTCTATGCAGAGTAGCAGCCTTCATAAAACTATTGGAATGTAATTGTGTCCTCCTTTTGTGACCCAGAAAAATGGATGGTTATATAATTAAGTAATTACATTTGATTTTGTCGAGATCTTCGTGATGATTTTTAAAAAGTCTGCTGCTGCTTGCTATTTTTAAATGAAGGTCTGATTTCTATTTTAGTGTTAACAAACCAGGAAGCAATGAGTCAATATGAGGTTTCCTTTAGGCCAGGCAAGCATATCACTGGTCATAGACTGTAGATGCTCCATGAGATGTTAGGACTACTGCAAGAAATAGATTCTCACAGAATATGGAAGACTGCAAAGGTCTGGGGCTTTAGCAAAGTCCAGACAAACTGTACTTACCATTCTGTTCTGGACTCGAACTTGTCATTTGAGCAGCTTTCTGCTATAACTTATTTGGATTTTTTTTTTCAAGTAAGTTGTAATAAAATTAAAATAAGCTTTTCTCATTTGACATTTATCCATTGGTTTTAGTATTTTACAGGTTTTTAATTTAGTTGGGTATTTTTCTGTAGTTTTCACAGTCTTGCAGCATATGAGTTGTCTGACCTAGATCTCACAGGGTTTCAGTGACAGCTTGTTTGTTAATTTGGGTGGGGGTAGAACCTAGTTCATCAGAGCTCCTTGTTGATGACTGCTGGGCATTGTGCCCTTTTGTATATATAAGCCGTGAAATAGGCTTATAAAGCCCATCATAACATTTTTTAGGATACATAGGCCAGCTGGATATTTACATTTTGAAATAGGTTGACAGATGCTAAAGAATTTTACACAAGGTCAGGTTTAAAGCAGCAGTTTATTGAAGTAGCACTATACGTTAAGGCTAAGCCCTGCTCAAATAAGTAGTGAATACATGTACGAATATTCACAGCTACCAACATTTGAGGAAGGCCCCTATTTGAGCCAAGTCAGAATGAAGGTTTGCATAATTACATTCAGACATACACCCATGCATAGAAATGATGTCTTTTCTCATATGCTAAGGAGAAAACCAGGTACTTGGGTGTTACAGAAGCAATGATAGATATCCAGGTGAGTTCCAAGGAAAAGGTGTTGAAGTGGTGCAGAAAGAGAAGTAAAAGTTAGTTAAACTTTGCAAATACGAAAGTGAAAGTCTTAAGTGCCTTGATTGCTACAAATTGGTCATTTTCCATGTTGTGCAGCAATACTTCATGTGTTGTGTGGCCTCACTGACAGATATAAAATACTTTGCATTTCTACAGTGTCTTTCCTCTTGAAAGCTCCGAACAGTGGTAGTAGAAATCAAAGTATAATACTTAATTTAAAAAGAAGAATGTGAAGGTGAAAATCAATGTTTGCTGTAGACTGAGATGTTCCTAGCATTTTTACAAGCGTAGTAAAATCACTTGTCATAGCCTAGATGAGAGCACAGGGCAAGAACTCTCTGGGTCAGGATATTTTTTATCTTTTGCCCATGATACCATATACTTAGATAATTACATTTTGGATGCCTCCAACAATAAACTCCGTCATTTGTTTATTTGAACTTAGTTGCGAAAGCTATTGACAAGCATTGGCAAATAAAAAAAAGCAAGGATAGCTCTTCTGTACACACACAACTAATTTTCTTGGGAGTTATTTGAGCCTCCAAGCACAGGCCCATCTGATACTTCGAGAAATGTTGCTGTAGATAAATTGAGCCACTAAACTCAGAAAAAAGCAGAGTATATGAAAGAAAATATTTAAATATGCAGAGAAGGCATCCCACACACCCTGCACACTCCAGGCAGCGTTGTAGCTATACTGTTTGATTGCAGCCATAGAAAATTTTGCCTAGCAAAGGTCAACATGTTCTTCTGTCAATGACTAAATTACATTTAAAGTAGTCATGAGATTTTGTTTATACCCATTTCCTTTATGGAAATAAACATCCTTGAGTAATTACCTCCAGATTGTCTAACAGCTACTGCCAAGAAGATAAAACATTAATAACTTTTTTTTTTTCTATCTGTAGAGTAGCTATCTTAGCTAAGTACATTAAATGCCTCTAAGTAAATCATCACTAGCCAAATCATCTTCCATCCAGGCAGTTCTATTAGTCCTAGAATCTGTGAGGATGAAACATTCAGATTGGAAAAAATGTGAATAGGACTAAATAATTGTTTTAGAATTTTCTGTAGGGCCAAAGAGCCACAGCAAAGAAAAAAGACAGTTTTGGCTGAAAGCCCATCTGGGTTACAGACTGAAGGGAAGAGAGCATATAGAAACAAGAAAACAAAAAATCAATACATGAGAAATAGATAAAAGAAGAAATAGCTGAGAAGATTTCCCTCCCACTGTTTTTGAATGGATTTCAGAATACTTGAGAATTCAAAAGGATGCTAATGCTGTGTCAGTATTCAAAGGATAAAAGGAAATATACAGTAGAATGAATAGTGTACTGAAAATTTATGTGGGAGAAAGCTTAATCCAGCCGAGTGGTAAAGATGTTTGTATTTGTCCAGACTAAAGACAGTGTGAATTTGCTTGTTCAAGTAGAATACACAGAAATACTTAAAAAAAAATAAAATAGAAATATATACGTATATATATGTTGGCCAATAATGTGTGAAATACTGACATGGTTACTGCTGAGGCAGAGCTGCATCACAGTTCTCCTTTTGGTACATAAAAGGGTAGGGAGGTCCTTTATAACTAATTGTCAACTAAAGAAGGTGCTAACCAACATCAACTGGGATTAAACTTTTTTTTTTTTTTTTTTTAATTGTAACCCTGGGCAGTTTAGAGTCCTGCCCAGCTGGCTAACAGATCTCTGCTCAGCTGCAATTCAAAACGTATTGCAGAATACTTGGGCTATTCTAGAAGAGCACTAGTATTGTGGCAATTTTGAGTGGGTAGGCAGCATGGCAGATACTTAGGGACAAGTGATGCTGATCTCAATCCTGTGTGAGTCACTGAGAACCTGATATGGTATCCAATTAAGAAGGAATTCCTGGAGTGCAGATCACAAGAGTTTATGTGGCTTTCTGAAAAGAGATTTGCCAGACACAACTGATTTAACTTGCTGAGGAGTTTTTTAGGACTAATACAGATAGTTTCTGGGTTTAATACAGGTAAGCCTGGGTTTTCCAAGTTACCTTGGAAGATAATATGGAATTTATTCAACTAAATATTTGGTTACTAAATACATTTGAGGATTTAAGTCTTATTTTTTGCAAGCTATTTAATTTTGAACGTACATCTTTGTGGACACTGCTTAGTGTCAGTTACCCAGCATACCACAAAACCACATCTCTCCCCAGAGTCACCAGTAAGAAGTGGTAGTCAATGGCACATTCCTACTGGGATTCGAGACTGCTTAGCTCTGCACCTGACACTGCAACATTTCCAGCAGTGACCCGAAAGCAAATATAGACCCTCTCCTGACAAAAACATGTATGGTTTCATCCGGTGGGGCAAAGGATAATTAATGACAAGCCCAAGGCTGTCACGTGGCACAGTCCTACTCACACGAAGCTGAACCTGTTTTAAATAACTGCATTAATAAAGACAAATGTATTCTGGTGCGAAACTGAAGAAGTTCAATCAGCTCATCTGATCAGGCAGAAGATTGAAAAGTTACTGGATTGCAGCACGTTTAATACCTTCACAGGGAGAAAATGATGATTGCTAACAGGTGCTGTAATAGAGGAGAAGGAAGCATGACAGAAGAAGTGGGAAGAGGAAGAAAACTAAGGCTGTGTGTTTCATACTGAGATTGTTTAGCTGTCAGAAAAAAAAGACAATGGGAGAAGTTTCTTTCTTCACCTGTTACAGACTGGCTTGGAAGATGTTGTATAGCCAAACACAACTGGGGGCACAACAAGGTGAATTGTGTGAGGCAACACGAGTTGATGTACTGACACCTTTTGGCTTTATGCTCTGAACCTACTCTTTCCGTGGAGTCACGTTATCTAGGGAGCGATGTCAGCAGAAAATTTGTTTCTGGCAGGGTTTCTGGCTGATTTCCAGCAAATCAGCTGGCCAATGTCAAACCAAAGCAGTGTCCTTTCCCTCTGTGAGGGTGGTTGTGTATGAGAGTGACAGAGTTACTCTTGCTCCTTAGAAATTCATCTGTTGAAACTGTTCCAAGAATGCCTCAGTCTGAAAAGAGGAGGAAACCTTTGTATCCTCCAGTGAGTCGCACAGTTACAGGGACAACGGTAGTTAAAGAACACCGGCTATGAAGGTAGGACTAAGGCTCTGATGGAGAATTTTAATCGAATAATCTCAGGGATGTGATTGACACACACAGCTACAGCTATTTAGAACATACAGATCAACAGAGTGGAAGTTACAACTACAAAGAAATTTGACTTAAAATGGATGTAAGAATTAGTGGATTGCTACAGCAAAGAATTGGGGATTTGCTGGAAGCTAATGGAATGAGATCTGTGTTAAGTATTTTGAAGTGTTGCCGTTACTCTGAGGAGAGGTATCTGCACGGAATAGAAATCAGTCAGCAGAAGGGTAGGAGTCACTTTTTATGAATGTGTCTAAACAAGAGATGAATAGAAGGTGAAATATGCAGTCTGACAAAGAGCTTGTGGATCTTCTTCAAGTTACAGATTGACTCAGCAATGTTTCCTATTCACATCTGTGCTTGTTTTAATGGAAGATGTTACTGCTGGAGATGATGGGCCAGTTTCACCATCTTCAGTTCCACGTTCCAAGTTGCATGGGCACAAGTGGTCAGGAATAAAGCACTGTGTGAACCACTCCTGTTCCAGGCAGTCCTGTTCCTGAACCACTTCTGGCCAGTCAGCTCATGTCTTTTTTTCTTTCATCGAGTTTAGGAATAGGTTGATGTATAAATAAATAAAAGCTTCCATGTTTGGTGCATTTTCTAGTGGTCTCAAAACAGATTTCACCCAAACAAACGTGAAAAAGGTTGGATCTAGGGAGTTATCAGAGTATCTGCAGGAGACAGGTGAGAGGTGGTTTTCAATGTTTGAAGTCGAGTTTATTATTGTAGGGTAACACTAAATATATGAAAACACGTTCACATGTCAGAGTGCAGGGGAGGTCACCGCATCCACACTCAAAGCAGCCCTATGCAGAGCTGGGTAATGTGGTACCCGTGTCTCCCAGGAGGACTCGCTGGCTTTGACACAGAGGTCTGAAGACACAGCTAGCTTGCTGCCAGGATCTCCTGCTTGCTTAGGGACCCCTGCACACGGCCTCAGTCTTCTTGAATCTGGCCTTCTAGACTTCCTCATATTTACCTGAAATAAATGCAGCATAGAAACTGAAACAAGTTTAGAAAGTAGCAGAGATGAAATAGACAACTGGACCGTATGTCTGGAGTGGAAATAATCCCTCATCTCCTAGGAAGCGCAGTCGAGTTTCAACTGTTTTGTCAACACCATTAATGCAACTGAAATGAAAACCAAATGGCTGGTGAAAGGAATCATGCATTTATTTTATAATTCTATGAGATTGAGAGAATAGTTGATGAAAGCCAAACTAGTCCTCGAGAAGTATATTTTTTGTAGTGCTTTTCATGTAGGTTTAGAGTGGATGTGCTAAGCAAAAGTAATTGAAGGAACGTTTCAGCAGTATCCTGATGTCAGCTTGCCTGCTTGTCACCCTAATTTGAAGGCTGCAGAAGTATGAAGCTACCTTGAAATTAGAAGGAAAAGAAGTGCTTTACAAGTAATAGACTAAATTATTTTCGTTAATCTCTTTTGGATGTGGTATCTTTTAAAGCATGCAATTCAATATTTTGTGCACAAAGTAGCATAATGCAGACTAACTAAATCAACATTTTAAGCCATATTTTATTTTGAAATCCTATTTATATTATGTAAGATTGTGAACTGATATATTTTATACTAATTTTCTAGAATCTGATTAATGCAATGAACAATGCAAACCTGAGAAATGCACACAGATGTTCGCACCTGTTCGTGGGAAAGTATATCTGTTGTTAACAGTAGTCTTATAAAGTCATGACTACATTTGTAGGAATAACAAGCATGGTTTATTAATGGAAATTGGCTTAAAGGTAGAAAATTAATAAATTTGTGCAGTTAAGGTGTGCTACTGTAGTCTTCCAAAACAAGCTGAAAAGCTGGCAGTGAAACTGCAAGTAGATTTTTAGTCAATAATCTAATACTTTCCAGTGGCTTCCACATTCTTATGTGCAGTGTTTGCTGACAGAACTCACATGCTTACATCTCCGTGCAATTCTATTTTCTCACCCAGTGAAGGGAGAAACTGGCATTTCTTCATCCAGTCTTGCATATGCGTAGCTGGGTTAAACAAGAAGCCTTAGTTTCATTCCACCTTACAGCAGGTACTTGACTGACGCGTGTAAATGAAGGAGGCAAGTCGTCTTTGTAGTCAGTAGAGACAGAAGGACACTTCCAGAGGTCGGTTCAAACGCTGGAGTCAGTCTCTGGCCATGCTTGCCCATCTTCATCATTTGCATGTGAAATTTACCCTTCTGTGTGGTGGTGCAGTTTTTTAATCACATTTTTAGCTCAAACACAATCAGTGTGATCAGCTATTAAAAGAGGAACTGCTGATTCTACCTTTTGAAATCAAACAGCTGAACATTGTATAGGTAACCTGCCTACTAAAACCAACAGTAATAGATTTAAAAAAAAAGCTTATATTCTGTTTCTCTTTCCTATTTTTTTTTTCTAGCTTCCATTGTCCTACAGAAGTGGTGGTGTCATATGAACCCCTGTTTGGATGGAGAGGACTGTAAAGTACTGCCAGACTATTCAGGTTGGTCTTGCAGCAGTGGAAATAAAGTCAAAACC
Organism: Pampusana beccarii; assembly: GCA_013399365.1. Taxonomy (NCBI): domain Eukaryota; kingdom Metazoa; phylum Chordata; class Aves; order Columbiformes; family Columbidae; genus Pampusana; species Pampusana beccarii. The sequence goes on along the minus strand of VWYH01006590.1, from coordinate 857,992 downwards.
ACAAAGGCAAGTACAGAGATGGCATATATTTAAAGGTGGTAGTCTGCTGATAACACTTGCTTGTTGCATTGCATCTGTGAGTGTGAGCACCAGTACCGGACTCCTCAGTGGTTTCGAAAGTGATGATTAATGCAATTGTTCTCAGAGAGGGAAATGCTCGGTCAGAACTGCCCCTTCACTGCCAGCCTAGTTAAGTTATTGGGGGCTGGAGTCAAACTGCAGGAGGCCCTGCTTCAGTTTTTAGTGAGCAAAGGAGTTACTCAGTTGTGACCAGTGCTAGGGCAATAATCATGTTCCAGGATCAATTTGTCAGTTTGCAGAATGACTACATGGATCCAAGGTCTTTACTACTGTCACTTAAAGTCAGATTCCTGCGCTGCTGGAAAGCCCTTTTCGCATTTGAAAGAAGCAGCCTGCCTTGGGAGTTGCTGAAAATCTTCACTGATGTCAGTGAGAACTGTGGGACACTGAGCACCTTTGGAAATGAGGCTGGTTCAGATAATTTCTAATTACAGGCCATCCTCTGGACTGCCTGTTTTGTTTAAATAAAAAACTTTGCTATGCCATCCTATTTCTTAATTAATGGTCAGCAGAGAGAAAATATCATGTCCTCTGTCTGCTTAGCAATATAAAATGAGTTCAGTCCATTGAATTTCAACAAATCAGAGTGTACTGCATATCTAAATATAACACAGGAGTCTTTAGCAGACAATGGCAAGGAAAGACATATGCTTAGCTTTTACCTTTACGGCCTCTTCTAGCTGGGAATGGATGTTGTTGATTAGGTTACAGTTCGAGTCAATAAGCAAATACTGACACCAAATGTTGTTTAATAATGGCTGTTTTAAGGAGTGAAAACTGTACTAGTTTCTGGATGAAAGAGAGAAAATGAGATGGTTTGGGTAGCTGTGGTGTGATATCGATGGTCTAAAGCCCAGTTGCAGAAATGGCACAGTAGCAGGCTTGCTGGAAAATCTGACCAATTCAACCATTCTGAAAAGCCCTAGTCCTGTTCTTAAGATCAGAGGAATTGTTAATAATCAATGTTATTTACCAAATGTCGAAGATGTAGTTTATGGTGTGCTGTCCAGCTGTTCTCCTGTGACCGATACTACACCAAAATGTTGGCCTGCACACTCCAGAGCCAGCATGGGTAACTGGCAGTCAGTTATTGAAAGGTATAGATTATACTCACCCTTTAAATTTTTTTCACAGGCACTGGCTTTTAACTGCTCATAGGTAGATAAAGTGTAGTGTCGTAGCATCACACTGGATGGTGAGACTGATGAAGAAAGGAGTTTTAGATATTGAATAAGGTAACTTCATCTCTGGACATGCTGGAAGAGAGCTGGCAATTTATAGCAAAAGGACCTTATGGGAAAAGAATAAGCCAGGGTTAGATATCCCTGATGCCTTCAGCAGATGTTAGAGGGATGAAGGGCAGAAGAAAGAACTTTATATTGGCATTGATGACTGAAGGCCTGAGGCGTCAAGTCCTCGTTCTTGCAGCTGTCTCTTCCTTCCTGTGAAGAGTTGCCTTTTACTTCATTGAGGTCAACTGACCACATGAGTCATGTAGCCTGTGTTCATGACTCTTGCTCTTAAGAGTGAAAAGAGGCACCCTGAGTCAGTGGGAGTTTGCCAGTGGAAGGGCAAATTTGGCACGGATCGTTTATTTTATTATCCATGACAAATATTGCAACTGGCAAACTACAGAGTATGGTAACGCATGCTGCTGAGTTTAGGGATGTCTTTATAAAGCTAGAGTGGGACAAGTCATTGTGTCTGCAATTAGACCTGTACAAATTCATCAACTCCAGTGGGCTTGTGTGGGTCTAACAGAGGGCAGAGAGTAGTAATATGAGTGCAAATGTTGTTACGTTCAACTCTTCCTTTGCTTTGCTGGGGTTTGGAGTAATGTATTTTGCATCGATTTTTTATCACTGTAGGAGATTTCTGAGGGGTGTTTAGTTGAAAGGATGAGCAAGCAAATGACACTTGTGCTTATATGTGAATAATCCTACTGCATTACTGACATGAGAATTGTTCATTTTTCTTGCATGGTTTTGTTTTCCTTTTCCTGCCCTGTGTTGTTTTAGATTTAAAGTTAAGGTAGAACTGTATTTTCTTACGCATGCAGTTAGCCACAACATAAGGGAGACCCTGATTCTGATTGCAACAATGTAAATGTAGATACGAATAACGAAGTTAGTGGTTAAACCTTACACTGAAAGGACACAAGAGGATCCTGACCGTTAACTAGTGATTGGCCATGTTAGAGAAGGGAACAGGCAGATTTCCTTAAACGGCAGATCCCTTACAAAGGTGGTTTAGTCCTTCCCTTTTTAATTGGTGTTTGCTAGAAATTATTCCATTGTTTGCTGTATGTGTTTTGTGTGTGGAGACTTTCATGCTTTTAAATATTTTGATTTTGAGCCATAAAAGCTTTTTCCATGCATTTGCCTGTGTTATCAGTAAATGAACACTGAAAAGTTACTTTCAGAGGCTGAGATTTACATGATTATATCCTCAAATAGTAGTGACATTTCTAAAAGCTGAGGACTGGTCATACTATCACCAAGTTGTTGTACTCCTGTAGCTGGCTTTTGGTATTGTACCTTTTAAGAATCAGTCTCAAATAATGAAGTTTGTCTTTGTTATTGTTCCGGGTTAGAAAGGACATGATTTGTCCAAGGTTTTGTGGCTGGGATTCATTGCCCCCAGTTGCGGGCATGTTTTCATCCAAGCTGAGTTGTTTAGGATTCTCCAAAGCCATGCAGAGAGGAGTGGGTGGTCTCAGACCATGACTGTGCCCCTCTGCAGGAGCAGACATCCCACAGGGCATCTTTCTCTCTCCTGTACCTTAAGGAAGCCCTGGATGCCAAGCTCTCATGCAGCTGCTTGCTGGACAGCAAAAGCTGTGCTCCAGAATCTGGCCTGGCATCTGTATTTCATTTGTAGGTATTTTGCCTGTCTTGTAGGTGGTTTTCTCTCTCTACCAAGATGTAGTTGTTGTTCAAATATAATGAGTAATGGTAACTCCAGATTCTGAGCAAAAACTTGTGGCACAGGCAGTATTGAACTGGAAAGAAAATAGAATGGAAGGAAAAATTCCCTTGTTACAGGGAAAAGGAAAGTATGATATAACTTTTTAAAAAGTTATTTTAAAAATAGACCAGATTGATCTAAAGTTAGCTCAATCAACAAAATGTGTATGAAGTGCATTACTAAAACTTTACACAAAGAGGATTGTGTAAACTGTCAGACCAGTAGTACAAACCACGCAGCAGCCTGGTTGTCTCAGTGCTGGGATACTTAAATCAGAGAGACACAGCAAAACCCCTGGGGACAACAAATGTTAAATTCTTAACATTTAATAGTTGGTTTATATCTAAAATGCGAGAGTTGAGATCCATTCCATATTAAATTCTTTTCTTTATGTTATGTAGCAAAGATGATCTCATTACTGTTTAAATGTCTAATAGATTTTTAAAGCTTTCTAAGACCTGGGATCAGTGCTAGTTGGGACAATGTCTTCCACAAGTTAATTATACACTGAAAGAGAAAATGCAATCTAATCAATTTTAAGTCCTCTATCTTTTCATTTTACGAAAATATTAGGATAATTTGAAGTATACAGAGCACAGGAGACTCCTGATGCTACTCAGTATTTAGATGAATAGTTAGTAGCTGAGTGGGACAGTTAAAATACGAAAAGCTGAAGAGCTTGTATCATCAGTTACTTCAGGGAACAAAAGAAAAACTTCTCTATGCTGAGTGTCTGTTCAGTTTTGTAACACAGCTGGACACTACAGAGCGGAGCTGACAAAGCTTTCCTCCTTGCAGGCTGCCTCTTCTCACCCATTTCCAGGGTGGCACATCTGATATGACCCCTCCCGATGGCGTAGCCAGACCCACTGGGGTTGTGTGCTGTGCGTGCATTAGGGCTTGCACATACATCCCTGGAGCACCTGGCTGAGGGTGCATATGGATGTAAGGGGAGGAGACCGCGGGGTCCCGTGGGAGAAGTGCTATCTAGGAGCGGCTTCTCCTGCAAGAGCAATACATCCCCTTTGCAGACCATGTTCTGTCTGATCACCAGTTCCCTCCTGTAAGATGGACCGCTGGGAATGCGTAGCAGTTTGCATGAATGGTCCTTTGGGGGATGTGAGTCGTATACTTGTGCTGTAGGCATTGGTGTTGAAAATTATGTTAAGCAAAATGAAGCAGAAGGAGATTTCCATGAGATGTTGGTGTCAAATGTGATAGTAAATGGCCATTTTTAAAATCTGCAAATCTCCCTTATACTATTGAAAAACAGTGTACTTAACATTTGCATATAGATTTTGTTTCTGTTCAAGGTATTTGAGTATCGCTGCTGCAGGTTCATTCATGATGTTACTCATGTGTTCAATTCCCTTGTAGCAACAAAGCACATGCTATCATTCTTGTTTTATCAATTCTGTGTAGTTAACTCTTTCCCCTTCTTTTATAGGTAACACGGTAGCAAAGGATAGACCTGTGGGTCACTACCAGGACGATGGCATGTGCAACTCTTGCTTGGCTTTTACACAGAGACCCTTTCTTGTGGTGATGCTGTTCACTTAATTCTTTGAACTTGCAAAATTAGTCAGCAAAAAGGACAACACTTCTCCTTTCAACTGTGGCTGCAGTTCCTGGACCTGCATTTTGCTATACAGAATGGTACATTTTCATTTCATAAGAAAATGCAAGGAGATTTGGTTCTGCCTGAAATGCACCTTGAATTCCCAAGGATCTGACACCTGGCAGAAATTCCTGGAAGAACACACCTGAACTTCTGCAGTGCATCAATGATAAGACTTTCTTAATGACTTTAAGATAAATAAAATTGTTTTACATCAGTTGAGATCATGAATGTAACCTAGGGAGTCATAGAAAGAAAATGCTTGCATTAGAACTGATATGGATGATCTTAAAGGTCTTTTCCAATCTAAACGATTCCATGGTTCTATGGATTGGTCTGGGGTACTTCTCACATACAGTACAACATAAAAATATAAAGCTGATCCCGATGGTAAGTGAATTGGCAGGACAGTATTAGCAAATTGCGTCTTGGTGTGTTTTCAACTGTGATTCAGTAACTATCAAGGTTGTATGAAGGTGAAAACATGGAACTTATAAATCAGTAGCAATTATTGTAGGGCATACTTTGGTTATGTCTGTGTAATTAAATTTGTTTCCTTAGATAGTTCTAGATAGTTGAACTTTTACATTCATAAGTTATGGCAGGAAAGCATGAGGAAGAGAGAAAATTTGAAAGTAGACGTAGTTTTTCTTGTCCTAAAATAAATCCATTCTCTAGGGGAATAGCAAAGTATACATATTCCTTGCCTCTTTGAATCCAGATGTGGAAAAGAATTTAGCCATTAGCTAGAAATATTCATTCANAAAAAAAAAATAAATAAAAAAAAAAAAAAAAAAAAAAAAAAAAAAAAGAGAGCGTGCTTGTACTGCATAAGGAAGGCTTACTGGAAGGAGGATAATTTGTTTGGATTTTCATAGCTTTGGTTATATCCTAATAGGTAACGTACTTAAAATTCATAAGCAAAATTCTAGATAAAAGTGAATCATCATTTTCAATTAGTTCTTGTTTAGAATGATTATAATAATTAAATGTCCAGTTCCTTGACAGACTGAATTTCCAAGTGGTTACATTTTGTGACAGATAATTGTTCCATATTATTGTAGATGCATTTCATACTTATTTTCTTATTTGCCTGTTACAGTTTTTTGTCATCAGTCTTCATATATTGAACAGTAAGTGGAGGTGAAGTCTGTTCCCCATTACATCATTTTATGACTTAAGATGCATTGGAACAGAGTAAAATGCAACGATGCAGATGGCTATCATGCAGACGAACTGCTGCTGACTCAGCTACTGAATTCATTGTTGTGCTTTATGTAAATATGAGGGTAATAATATATATCTAATTTTTATATAGACAGAAAAGGAAAAAAAGAGTGTGTTCTACTAATTTAGGGCATTGTGCATAAGCTTTCTAGTTTATGGGAACAATGCCATCAGCAGTGTGAAGCTGTTCAGAGTAATAATTATTAGCTTTTGATTTGCTGGAGTGAGTGGGAGTATCCAGCCAGGTAATTCCATTGAAGTCACTGGTGGAAAGATCTGGCCCTGTGTTTTTTGGTTTCTCTGGTTTAGTTCACTTTCAGTTATGTATTTGATTACAGCTGGGATCATAGTGGTCATTGTACTCAGTGATAGCTAAACAAGAGATTTTCTGTTCTATGCTTGGACAGCTGAACAGTCAATAGATTCTGCTTGCTCTAAAGAGCTCTACCTTCTTAATATTTTTTCGTTGTTTTGATTTGCTGATTAAATTTTAAAATTACCTTTACTATTTCTACTGTTTATGTGCCTATATATTCAACAATATCATTACTGACGATCATTTTAATTTACTCTTTGAACAAAATAGGTCCATAACTAGCATTTATTTATTTATTTTGCTAAGCGCTCTGCAAAAACATAGCAAAACCCATCGCTGAGATGTTTTAAGTGGACAAATAAGAGTTTTAAAGAAAAGTTACTATTTTTCTCTTCTTTTGCAGATAAATACAAAGAAAATAAGTCAGTTGCCAGTGGTCATACACTAGATTTGTTCTGGAATTGAGAACAGACGCAAAACTACTTATGTCTAATTAAGTCTCACCCATTCAAGACACGTAATCTACTTGCCCAGAAAGGTTACAGTATATCACACACCTTGCATTAGCTACTTGGAAGGTGCTTTCTCAAGCAGTGAGGAAGGGGGAAACTACAACGTAAGTTTGATAGCGTGAGATTATGAAATACAACTCAAACGGATGACTTGCCTTCCTAGATCCTCAGCCCATGACAGATTTTATATTCCTAAAGCAGCTTCATTTCAGAGGATCTTGGGTTGATTTACAGCTTTTTCTGACTCATTGCACAAATGCTGTAATATATGCCTGTCTCTTTTTGGAGAACTGCTGCTTCTTCTAATGCTGTTGTCTGGCATCTGACACCAGCATTGCCCTTCTGCTGAGCGATAGCAAAATTAAAGTCTTTGCCAGCAGCTCTGTTAGTAGGAGAGATCAGATTCTTGGTGTGTTCTCTATGTAAATGGCTTAGTTCATGTTTATCTGCTTGTTCTAGAAGAGCTGTTTTTATAAGCAGCATACTTGCAATCTTTTAGAAACCTCAGTTTGCATCCCACAGTTAAGCTTCTACGGGGCTAAAACCTGTGGGTCATCATGTTCAGGCTTTTGTTTGGGCAGGCACTGTCTCCCACAGTCTGGTTCAGGAAGTAATCCTCTTTGTATTAAAGTGGCAATGTTTTGCCATACAATTTCTAAAAAAGATTGTTGCAGACACTTCTCTGATGAGATATTATTCTAATATCCATGCTGAACTGATTTATGTCCTGATTGTACCTATATCTTACTTCTCAACTGTGTTCTTTTTTCCCCTCATTAGGTTGACCCTGATGTATTTTCCTTCGCCCAGGTGACATTTCAGTAGGCATAAAATAAGCATGACCTCTTCATCTCCTTTTTTTTCTCTATCTTTGTAGCCCTCTTTGTGTCACTTGAAATTTAGGTGAATCTTTTTTTTTTTTTTTTTGTAACAAGGATTGCCAGAATTATGCACTTTATTTGACATCTGCCATCACCGGTTTTCTAGAGTGTCATTAGCACTTCTTCAGTTTCTACAGCTTATGCTGCCTTTACCTTTTTCTTAGCTGCATCATGCCAGCGATTCACAGTCAGGAAGAGTTTCACTAATGTTCTAGGCTTGTTTTTTTAGCTTGTGCCTCCTTGCTGATAGTGTGTGTTCTTACTGACTCTACCTCAGAGAGTGGCCTTGAAGTTTGTGCTACTGAATGTCACCCACTGTGACTCTCCTGGGCTGAGGTCCTGAGGTGCAGCCTGTTCCCGGTGCTGGGCTTTTCCTTGTGTCTCTTTGCAAGGCCATAGTTGAACACTGCCAGGTCTGACTGGTGAGGAACTCCATCCTATCTTGTTTGAACAGAAAGTGCCATTGTTCACTCTTTAGCAAGTTCCTTACCATCATCCTTATCTTCTCCAATTAGGTTAGGAAATACCTGTGGTATCAAAATAAATGCTTTGGTATAGATTAAACTAGATTAATGGAATTTTCTTCATCTAGAAAATAAATTATCTTAACAGAAATCCCTGCAAGGTTTCTCTTGCATCCTACAACTCTGTTAAATCCACTTTCCATTTACCTTTGTTGTCTTCGAGGATTTGTGCTAGAATTTGCACCTAAAGAGAGTGCATAAGGCTTTTACATTCACTGCAAATTTTCTCAAGCGTTAATTTACAACAAACCCACATCAATAGAAAATGTTTTTGAAGACTAACAATTTGCTTGCAGACTGAGAAGACCCTGAGGTAAGAGAGCAGTTAAGACTTCCGTCATAAAGATAGATGCTTCTATAGCTATTGAAATACAGATGATCCTGTAACAAACTTTTAACTATTTAGGATAAATAAACGCCTCTAAACTGTAGTAAAGTCACTTAAAGGACTGCTTTTTGCTGCTGTGTCCCAAAGCACTGCATTGTGGTAATAATTCTAGGCAGACTCAGAATGGATCTGTTCACCTTGGAATTTGGAATGTGCTGGTTATGTTGAGTTCACGAGGATGCTTTTTTGAAGGTTATGGCTGCAGGGATTCTCACTGCATGGAAATGAGACTGCTACACCTGAAAACACGGAGTGTGTACTATTTTCCACTTCAGTTACCTTGGTGTTTAGTTGAGCAACTAGATCCACTTTGCAAAGGCAGGGTAACCTAGACAGTGATAAAGGTGGAAGTTTTTTCCGAATGATGACTTTGCCTTGATGAATAAGAAGCACATCTCCCATTGATTTTCTTTGTGTCTTTTTTCTTGTCAAACAGTTAGTCTTAAAAAAAAGAAAAAAGTGTAGGCAGTGTTTTCAGCTGTTACTTTAAAGTCTAGAGCCTTGTACATGTATGCCTCAGTTACCATTTTTTCTCATTTAGATAAAAATTCATCAAGTTTATCAGTTAGGATAAGAGCCTGTACCGATCTCCAAGAGACCTTTGCATTTTATAAAGTACTGTAGCTTTGTTATTGTTACGAGGACAAAGTCACCCACCAGGAGAAATTAATATTGCTGTTAGAACACTTCAGGTGCCATTCTACCCTCCTGTGTGTGTATGTGTGTGACATTCCCATTAATACTAATAGAATTACATACACTCGAAAGAAAAGCAGTTTTGGTAGCATAGATAAAAAGTTGGTTGATTAAAATCATTTAAACAAAATGATAGTCGGTGAAACTTTGCCAGAAAAATCACTATAGGACACGTCAAACATGGCGGCTCAAGCCTGTGAATGCGACTGTTGCATTTTACCAGCCCAAGATCTGTCCTGGAAATGCATATGGCTTTCTGGTCCCTTGAGATGTGATGTAAAAGGTGCAGACATGAGGGAGACTGAGTGGAAAGTCACCTCTGGCTTCACTCTTCTTGCCCACACCATGCAATGAAGAAAGAAGATTGTGTATTTGGTCTTTGTATGCCTCTCTGGGACTGAAATTCAGAGACTTATAGGTCTCTTCTAGCCACTATGAGTTTTTCATTTTGGAAGCAAAAGGAACAGCCAGACCACAAGTGATTAGGTGTCTAAACAAGACATGGGTTTCTAGCTGAAATGCAGGTACCATACATACATGTGCTCTCTGAAGATATGAAGTGAGGTGGCTTAAACTACTATGAAGGTTGTAGCTGGGGGGCAGTAACTTTTAAGCGTATATTAACTCTCTCATATATAGTTGTCTGCTTCAGCCATAACTTGCATTGTATCTGCCAACTATTGGTTATTTAGGGACATTGGATAATCCAGCACTAGCAGTAACTTCTTCATGTAGGGTATAAAAGGCTTTTATTTTTGTAAGTGAAATTTCGTGGAACTGACTATTACCATTTAGATCTTGGTATTTAGTCATTGAAGACTTCTCAGTAGAGACATAGGGACACAATGTTTTGTCTGCCCACTGGAGTTCTGCTTCACTATGTGACAACATATACTGTCACGAAGTTGCACAGATTGGTAAGGGCATTTACAAAAAAATGCATAAATTGTACAAACCTAGTATCCCTTCTGCTCTTTAATGTATGCACTGGGTGAAGATCTGGTAATCCCACTCATGGCTCTTGGCTATAGAGTCGTTATTTGTGTTCTCTGCAAATCGAGGTTGTGGGTGGATGTGCCTTCTTCACTTTTTTAATTTGAATCATCAGGGAGGTTTTTCAAAGAAATGCCTTCCAGTCAGGAAAATTCTTGCTGAGTCTTCTGAGTAGAGGGAAAGTTTGGTTCAGACATGAAAAGAAAGCTAAGAGGGACACAGTTCATCCAATCCCACAAATGATGTCTGCAGGGAGCCTGAAGAGTAACAAGGTTATGTTGGTAAGATACTACATTAAGATATTCCATATTATTTATATAAAGGGTTATTCAACAGACATTTCAAGGACAGTTGACCTATAGCCTTCATATGCCTGAGACCTTGGAGAGCCATGATAAATGGAGAAATAATTTTCATGCACCTTAAAGGAGCATCTACAATGCCATCCATCAGCCACCATGAGCAAAAGAAGAGGAACATCACAGAAGTGGAAAAGTAGCCTAAAAAAACCCCCCCAAAAATTAGATATGGAACCTGTTTGTCTGCTGTATAGTAACATACAGATCCACCCAAGCTCATGCATTGTATGATTTTCCAGTTTACAGAAACACAGTATTGTTTTCTTTACCACATTTTTTCGACAAATATGCCTATTGCTTGAAATTCACTAGAACAAGTGATTTGCAAGCAAACTGTCAGCTGTTTGCTTACCCTTTAAATTAAGTGGCCCACAAAGTAATCTACTACAGTGGTAAAATCAATGTAAAATGCATTACTCTAAGTTCCAACAAAATAAAATAAGTGCTTTGTAAACCAGCGCTGGTGTTTGCAAGACTAAACTCTGGATTCATCTGAAGCTCCTCAAGTTGATGAGTTCACACAGGTCCAGATGAATGCACAATGATGTTCTCTAGTCTCTCTTTTGAAGATGTGCCTGCAGACAGCAGGAGGTATTAGCAAACCCAGGAGGAATATTGCAGGGAGAGTACAGAAAGTGCTACCGCTCCTTTGAAAAACTTTCACACAGTCTTCGGAAAGTAACACGAAAACTACTTCGTTCTACTTTAGACCATGGCTTTCACAACCTATGGATTAGGCCCTACCCCTATAGAACGTATAAAGGTCTAACAGTGGTTAGCAGGGAGCTGAAAGCTTGCTGGCAGTGACTGATGCACATTTACTTGACAGAGACTGTGCAAGTTGTAATGTGACTGTGCTAAGTGTCTAAATATGTATTTCAGGTCCTGTAAAGAAGAGGCCATGGGGGCACTCTGCACTCTTGGCAGCCCAGATTGATGGGGGGCTGTGAAGGAGTTGAGATTTCTCTCCACATGGTGCTGTGTCCCCAGACATTTTCTCTGTATATGTGCTACGAATTCGTTCCAATCTTCTGACAGTAGGAAAATACAAACTGTTGAGAAGGGTGTGTGAATTCTTGCAGCAAGGGCTAAAAAGAACATTTTTTTGTCACTTAAAGCAAAGTAGACAAGGTAGTATGTCCCACAGGACACTAATGAGCCACCTGATAACACCAAGCGCAGAATCTTCCTCTTGACACGTGAAACACGTGAAGCAAAGATGACAGATGTACTGTCAAAATACAAATCTATCAACTTCATCATGTAAATCTACCCACAGATGCTTTACAGTAGAGATCTGACGGGAAACAAACATTTTAACTTACAGAGTAACCTTGTAAACAGGAACTTTTTACAAAAGACTCCAGTTAATAATTTATGAATTGTAACAGTGTCATGAGAAAAGGATACTAAGCATTGATTTTTGGCATTGAGTGACAACAAAGACAATCCCCCGGTTTTCACAATAATGATGCAGTCACTGTTCTAGTGTTGGGGTATATTGATATTCATAATGCATTTGCATAAAATCCCTTCTCTCATCTTTTCTATTATTCACTTTGTGCTCTCCATCTCTTTCCCAAATACAGTGAGTCGCTCCCTTAGGCACATAGACTTATATTCTGCAAGCGGGAAGCATCTCAGAGTCACTTCAGGACAATGATTTTTGCTCTTTAATTAGGTTTGTAAAGAGTTTGGTACTTAGAGCAGGAATTTTTATTTTCTTATTTATAAGTAATTTATTGTGACCTCTCCAAACGATAGCACTTGCCCTGTGTGAAGACAGTTAATTTTCCAAGATGTGCCAAGCATATTTTTAATTAGATTGGGGTAATCATGTCAGAAAAGGAAGTTTATTTTATGAAGCATGTGGATATTTGCATTCTTTTAGCAAAAGCTTTTTTTTTTTTTTTCTTTTTCCCCTCCCCCTTGAATGAAAATTAAGCCTAGCAGCAAACCAGATCTGGAGGAAACTTTTTGAGCTATTTATAATATCTTTCAGGCCTCTGTTCATAGAGCTGCATTTGTGGTACAATATGTTTGTCTACAACAAATGTATCCATATTTTAGCTTTCATTTTAGAAAGGTTCTATCCAAATATCTTGAAATATTTTTGCAGAAAAACCCTCAAAACATGGGTTGGGTGTAGCTCTGATTGTCATTATTGTGTCTTCGCCCCCTTGTGCCCTTGCCCTTTTTCCATTTACTCACCCACCAGGTTATCTCTCTCACCATAACAGGTTGTATTCTACGAAGGTCATAAAGACCTTCATGAAGGTGCTTCATAAAGATCTTCATAAAATTCTTTATCCTGGGTTCCGGATGAGGAATGGAGATCTGTGGATCAGCAGTGGTTGACTGACTGCTGAGACAGAAGTGTCTTTAGTGCAACTGCTGTGGCCCCAGCACACCAAAGTAAGTTCAGCACATTGACTGCTCGTGGGTCTGGTCACTCCTCCTTTCCCAAGGTTTTGCTTCCCAAATTTTGCCCCTCTGCTCCACCACTGAGAATGTCACACATTGGCAAGCGCAGAGGAGAGAAGAGCAGAAGTGTTTGGAACAGCAGGGGGAACAGGAAAAGCTACAGACGTCGATGGGCTTGAACTGGGTGAAAATGGAAAGCTGTAGCTGTTGGTCTTTGCTCTTGGCTCAGCATAGAGGCTTGGCCACATCAAAACCAGCTATCTACCACATCAAAGCAAAGCTCTGGCATTGAGCAATGATGTGACTAGTTCAGTTGCTTTTGGACATCCTCCCTCTGGGAAAATACCCTGATGGTCATGAATTGGAAGGCTGGTTGGGCCGTGTGGGGATGTTGTGCTGTGTTGTGTTGACCCGATTTCACGAATAAAATTCTTCCCCACGAGGGTGGTGAGGCACTGGAACAGGCTGTCCAGAGAAGCTGTGGATGTGCCATGCCTGGAAGTGTTCAAGGTCAGGTTGGACAGAGCTTTGAGCAACCTGGTCTAGCGGAAGGTCCCTCCCCCGGCAGGGGGGATGGAACTAGATGATTTTTAAGGTTGCTTCCAACCCAAACCTTTCTATGATTAAATTAAATCTTGGTTTATCTATTCAAGCATCCCACTGGAGTTCTAGAGTCATGGCAGGTAAAAGGAGTGGGGTTTTCAAGATGATCTAAAACCCCCATAAAGACTTTCGAAGATATTTTAGTTAATAGTTCTGATGAGGCTATTTCAGTCTGTCAAATCAAATCAGATTTTGCTCCTCCTTTAGAGATGTACATTTGTAGACCTATGTTTTATATGGGATTATGGCAATTTTAGAGATGCTATAGTCTGCTAAATTGCTACAGGTACACTGATGGGTTAGACTCTGTAAACCTATTCCAAACCATTAACATTCACTCTGTCAAGAATATTTCAGCAGAGTTATGTTCCTGGGTCATTGATCTGGTGATCCATAGGTATGTAGAATTACATTCTGTCAGACAAATTCTGAAACTGAGGCAGGAAGATGTCCTGTACTCTCCAAAAGTATTTTTTTACCTTGGGAGAATCTCAGTTCAAGGATTGCTTTGGAGATTCAGAGGGTTTTTTTAATGAAGGAATGACATTATTGGGCCTGCAAAAGGTGTTCTCCCTGCTTGATGTGTAGCTATATAAATGAATAAGTAGCCTCTGAAATTATAAACAAAATTCTTTCCTTTCTTAACATTTTCTGCCACGACACAGTAACCTCAGGAGTATGATTCATTATAATGTCAAATCTCAGAAAAATCAATATTTGATGCATAACAAGGTTATTCCTTTGTATTTTTTTTTCTCATTAACTCCATAAATGTCCTGATCTACATCATGGGGATCAGGTTGATTTTGGGAGTGCACAAGCAGGAGAATGGGAGAGAAGGTCAGCCACCTGCTTGAGAGAAATGCTGGATTTGGTTCTCTGTTAACCAGAGTCCTGCAACGGAGGTTGTATTTGAGATCCAGTTGCAGGCCGTTACATACAAAGAATGACAAGATAGTTGAGTAAATGCAGATAATCTTTTAAATGCAGTAGGTATCCTCATGTGCACATTTATCAATAGAAATTCTGCGTGACTGATGGAGCCCAAAGGTTTTCGATCAACGTCTGAAAGCAATTGCATCCCTCTGTGTTTTATTGCTTATGACAGCAAGGGCTAAGAAGCCCAGGCTGTTCCCATCCAGCTCCCAAGGCACAGGTCCAAGGGACAAACCAGACCGTAGTGTTTGCCTAATGTGCATTCCTGTAGCCCACCTGCCTACCACTCTCAGTTTGCTGTGTAATAAGTAGGTAATGTAAGATGCAAGCTTTGCCAACTTGTCTATCAAATATGGACTGTGTGCAGCTACCGTGAGGCATTACAGGATATGCAGTGGAAAACTTGGCTAAGTGGTAAAAGCTACATCTATACTCATTCCACCCACAATGTAGATCCAAATTTTCCTCACTTCTGTTCTAATTTCCCTTTCATTTTTTCTATCCAAACTGTGTATAAACACACATTCAAAAGACAGTGCAGAAGTACTTGTTAAAGCCTCCTGCATTGCGGTTGCATGGACTGAATTTGATAAGAGCTGTTTTTCCTTTCAAAATAGCATATTTTTTTTTCTTCAAGAACATTTGCGGTATTGTGCAGCAAGGGAAGTTCTTCATAACAGCATTTGGTTCTTACGGACAGGTGCTGCAGCATCATTTCCTATTAAGGATGGGCTTAAGGTTTGCCAACTGCTCCACAGCTGCAAGCAGATGCCACTGACACAGCAAAGCCATCCTGAGAGCGTCTGGGAAGCCGTGAGCTTGTGATGCTGCTCTCATTTACCTGTGACCATAGAGATCACATCAAGTCGCTGTGGAAATCCATAAAAGGCTTTCCTTTTTGTGAAGCTGGAAAGAATTTTACATTCTAACGCTGCAGCATGCGTGGCCCAGAATAACTTATATTGTTCATTTTGCTGTTTGTTTATAGTTCCTGTTGGGACTGATTCGGAGCAGTGGTAAACGCATGCTGAAGGCAGGCAGACTGGCATTTAATGTTGAGCCTGTGTCAAGAGGAAGACAGAGGTGGAGAATTTCCAATGGCAGAGTGATCAGCCACTGGCTTTAATCAGTCTCCAGCACTGGCTGAGCCAGTTGGATGCTGCAAAGCAACAAGGAATACCCCATATCTACCAGTACTTTGCTCATTTGCATGGCAGGGAAGTACTGAATGCACAACATTGTGCTGCCATCAGGTTGCAGTAAGGAGAAAACAGACAATGCCAGCTGAGAAGCAGTGAATCTAAATGCTCTTTATTTCTTTTATCCTCTCCCCCATGTTTCTACATCAGCTTGATCTTCAGTGGTGATTAGAGTTGCACTAAATGAAGCCAAAATGTAATATTTTATTACATGTGACCTGCAACAACCCTTTTGTTTTCACTTTGCTAAAAAATAAAGTTAGATTTGCAGAGGTTTTACTTTAAGACACATTACTGAAAATCTGAAAGTCATTTCTTTAACCTTATAGACCAACACAAACTTTTACTTTTTTGTTTCTTTCTTTGTTTGTTTCTGCAGCCCAAGGAGACTGTCTTCTGTGGCCCTACAGATGTCTCTGCAAATCTTAATAAATCCTCAAACTTCAGTTAATGTCTTATGTATATTAGTCCCATGTGAATTTAATCACCATTATGAGAGCCTACCATGGGTCATGGTCACAAAACCCATTTCCCTTGGAAATAATTACCCTCAGCTGCAGTATAATGTGTTAATAGAATTGCTTTAAAGCAGGATAGCAGCCCTATTAACACTTGTCAGTGCTCTGTGTATTTTCAGTATGTCTTTCTCTTCTATTGTGTATCATTAGAATGGAAATGGCTTGGATGCAGTAAATAGTCTGGTATACACTGGCAGCTGTGAGCAATGAACTGACAAGTGATTTATTCAAAAGGAGACATCTAACACTCCAAAGGCGGTTGTTTCCTAGACATCCTTGGTCCAGCTCTGCAGCCCTGCTGCTGGGAATGGTCGGGTGAAGTGGGCTGTTTAACTCCTCCTTTGCTGGCTGCTGCTTGGTGTTTGTGAGAGCTGCTGAACCACAATGTACAGCTGCATGTGCCAGTGACGGTCTATGGTGAGCTTTTCTTAGTTAAAATGACCTCAGAACTGGAAAATGAACAGAAGTGTGAGCAGGAGACTTCTCAAATCCGTAGGAGAGTGTGCAAGTGTCTCCGTCTGTCCCAGGAATCCTGGATCTGCCTGCACAATGTGGAGCTGCTTCATCTGGTTGGAGTGACCGTGTCCTCCCGTACCTACACTGCAAGGTAAAAGTGTGTGCTGGTGAGCCTTGGGGTGAAATCCTCAGGTGGCGAAAGTGACTGACCCTTGTGTCCCATGTCCTGTGAAAGAAGTAAGCAATGAGTGATAAGGGCAGTCCGAGAAAAGGGGAGAATTTGCAAATCATTTGGCTGGGTGATGGTTGCACTCAGAAACAGCATTTGTTTTCCATGGCATCAGCAATCTTCCTTCAGAAAACACTGGGTTCATTACATTATACTTGAAGCAATTGTAGAAAATACATGAGTATTGTTCAGTATATATTTGCATTGCTTTGCTTTTGCAATTAACTTGTTGGCATAAAAGTCATTATCTGGTGACATCTGGGAACCAAAAAAAAAAAATGTTGTCTGAGGCAAAGGAATTTGCCCATCTTTGAAATGGCCATTAAGACAAACATTTATCTGGGTTTGTGCAAACAACCTGATCACTTTTTTTGGCAATTTGAAGCAGCTGGCATCATCACTGAGCTTCAGACTCCCTTCCAATGCCAAAGGTTGATAAGTAATAAATGTTCAAGTCAAACCTGACCTAATGGAGGCCTCCCAGAGCTTAGAAAAAGCTCACAATATTTCAGCCACAGCAGGTGCATTCTGTAATCCTTTATTAAAAACTCCTGCCACACACACCCCCAACATGTGATGTGGTCTTATGAAGATTAAATCTGACATGATATGAAGTCACTACAACCTTTTCCTTACTCCTAATTAAAGGAAAGAAAGCCAAAAAAAAGGATGAAATACTTCTAAACAGAAATGTGAGGCAGGTGGGCAGAAATGATTGTGTCGTCTTTGGCAATCACTAGGCCTGAAGTTCACAAGATGGGGAAGGCGCTTGACCTCCTGTTCTTCCTGTGTGTGCATTTAAATTAAATTGTAGGCTTTCTGTGAAAGGTTACTGACATTGTTTAATTAAAAGCCTCTCTTCTGTTCTACCTGGATTTCTAATTCCAGTGCAATATGTGGGCACACGGTGCTTTGTCTTCTCAGGGTATAATTAGACTCAGCAATTCAGCTGTCCTGTTTACAGTGTAAATCCCCCTAATGATAAATGGAGTAGACTTATAGAGAAACCCTGATGGTACTTCGGACAGGGAGAGTGGATGATCTTTGCAAATAGCTGGTGGGTAGAAAGTAAATCATTATCTGCTAATAAGCCTTTGATTGCTGGGTGTTTTATACCACAGAAGATTAAAAAACTGGACTTTGCTTTGTGTTAGTCCTGGCTGCAGAGCTGGAGCATGAACGCGGAGTAACGGGTTTGTTTACAGTCAAGATTCTGACTTTGCGTCTCGAAAATCGCTTTGAGAGTTTGTGCTATGCTAGGTTTTTGGTGGTGCTGGTGACCAAAAGGCTTTAGAAACGGCTAGTCACAAGTGATAGGGGGGAGCAGGTTCAGCTATCTGTGTTATGAAAGCATGCAGTGACCTCAGTCAGATGTGAGGCCCTGCTTAAATGCTCCATTGTCAAATAACAGGAGACCTCTGTATCCCAGAAAGCCCCCAGTATCGGGAGATGGAGTCGATCAAGGCTGAGAATGAAGATGCGCTTTTACCTGTGTTCACAGCTGTAAAGCTGTTTCCTGAGGAGCACAGAGGCACTGGCTGTGGGCAGTGACTTCTGCGGAGACAGAAGCCGGGACCAAGGAGGAGGAAGAGGTCATTTGAGCTGTCACATTTCAGAGACCAGAGACTGCTCAGTGGGGAAGAGATGAGGAACATATGGTGTGGTGGGAGGGGGTGACAGTGGTACTGAAGAGCAGGAAATATAATGAGAAGTAAACTTTTGGTTGGGTGTCGACTTTAGGAAATGCTGTGGTAGAGGGCAGAATGAGTGAGAGCACAGATGTGTGGGCAAAGGAGAATCAAAGCATGTAAGGATGGGAACTGTGGGCAGGGATAAGTGTTGGGAGAGAAATCACCTTCTATCATGTGTACTTATCATGGCATATGTCAGCCTGGAGGCTGCTGGAGTTGTAATGTCAATTAGAGGAGCATTTTGAAAGATGGAAGATCTGCGTCCATATGTTGCTCTCCAGAGGAATAAAACTGGGAGCCTCTGCTGATCACTCTCTAGCTCTGATTTTGATTCAGGAGGGGATGGAGGATATTTTTCTGGCGCACAATTGTGAACATACAGACCTGGAAGGAGGGACAGGCCACTGGAGGAGATGGGGTGCTCACTGGGGCCACGGGAGTGAGATAGGAGCAGCTTCAGGAGGCATGAATTGGGAGGAAGCAACTGGTGAGGAGTTCCTTCAACAGGACTGAATCCCGTTTCTCCTTGCTCAGTGCTGCTTCCGCTACATGGGGTCTGTTGGATTGTATTACCTTTATCATGTAGTTACACTGTGTTGACATTGTCACTGGTGCAGCCGTTGCACAAAATATTTTTTTCAGCAATGTCTGATGCTGATCCCAGGTGTGTTTAGCTCACCAAGGAGACAACTTGAGACACTGTTTATCAGCACATTACCTGACCAGAGATCTGATAAAGGAACAGTTCCAAGTGTTTTAGTTTCTCATAGAGTTTACGTGTCTGTTACAGCTCTGTGAGGGTGGTTTTTCTAATCTATGAGAAATTAAAGATTTGAAAAACATTTTGGTCTCAAATTAAGGCAGAAACCCACAATCTCAACAGCTTTCAGTCTTCAGCTGGAGGAATTTCAGAGGAGGGAACTGGTTCAATTGATAAAAATGTATTTCATTAAATTGCAATTACTGCGGTTTGGGTTCAGACTTTTTTTAAATTTAAAAGATGTATTTGCTGATCATTATAAATTTCAAAGAAAAAAGTGTTTCTATATGAAATGCAGTCTGTTCCAAGTAAAAAACTATATTAAAAAAGTAGTTTAGATTAGAATTTTTTTTCCTAAGTTACAAATTTTTGAACCATCCTTTATCTACAAAACGTTTTGATTTAGGTTAAATGCCATTTTCTGATATGGTCACTCAAAAAATTCCCAGCCTGTTGTCCTCATGATCTGACTAACAGCACTCTTCAGTGGCTTTTTACCAATATACTGTTTTATGTATAATTATACTGGAATTAATGTTAAAAGAGAAAAGTTTTTTCATATGAAAATAACCTTAAGAGGGATAAAAATGGATATAGAATTGTAAATGAAATGCTCTGCAAAAAGGGAAAGTTGCACTGCAAGTAAATCCGTTCTTCACTTTCAGGTCTGAGATGGTAATAAATTGAACAGAGCATTACACAGACAGTGTCAGATATAAAATATATTAATCTTGTCAGAGAGTGTACTAACTCTCCCAGATTTATGATCAGGTGCACTTAAGTGCTGTTCATCTCATTAATCTTGATTTACAAACAGTAGCCTTCAGAACAAGGGGTCAGGAGAGACAAGAGAATCATAGATGTGTCACTTGGATAACTCACCTTCCCCAGCTACCCTGTACCTTTCAATGACATCCTTCCATCTTTAATTACTGAAAGGTCTTTAATCTTGTCTGTGTAGGGGCAGACTATGATGAATGTGAGGAGTTGCCTGTGCTACCCTGAGTGTGTTTTTAGCAACTGATGCCATGGATGTTAGTGGGAACAGCAAGATAATTGCATCTACCGCTAGCAGGACTCGATGCTGAGAAAGCTCAGTGGGAAAGGAATATTCCGGGAAGGAGAAATGACTAGGAGGAGAATGGTTGAGGGTAGTGAAAGGAGCCTTGAGAAAAAATGCAGCTCCTGAATAAACCACATTTTGAAGTTGTCTTTACACACAGACCATGTATAAGATCATGTCATCTGCAAAAGACTGCCCCTTTGTCATTCTTAAAAATATGGGGAGCTGGAAATCCAAACTTTCAATGCAAATAAAGCTGGTATTTCCACTAGTGGCTACCAGAGACAAACCAGCCTTCCTGCACGCTGTTATACTAGGTAGGATAACATTGCCCTGGACACTCGTCAAGGTGGCTGAGCTGGAGGAGGAGTAAATAAGCTTCCCAAATCTTGTAATTCATAAGAGAAATGAACAAAAGAATACACATGAGGAAGCTGCAAAACCTCCAGATGTGAAAAAGTAGGTGTATATCAAATTGTATTTAGCAGATTTATCTGTATTTATTTGTATTTATCGTGTGTCATAAAAAAAATTGTCAAGGATGGATTGAAGCACAGACTAAATTGTGTTCTGCACATTCTTCCTGTTCTTGCTTTTTCATACTTTTTGTAAGGTTATTGAACTGCTGGAGTATCTGTACATGTGGGCAAGTTCAGTGACAGTGTTGAGTGTTTAATGGACTTTTTTGAGCCTCTTCCAGTTCATCACAAAGGGAAGGGATACTCATTACAACTGATACGATGAGGAAGTTGGGAAGACTTTTGGAATGAAACAGTTATCTGAGTTGTGCATTTGAGTTAAGAAGTAAATCCACCTTAAGGAAATAATGTCTGAAGTGTACCAGAACCTGGATTTGCCTGATGTCCACTAGAAAAAATCATTCCATAGCTGTTGATTAAAAGGGGCATGTTTTCTTCACAGATCTCAGAGATGCTTTGTTCTGAACTTTAAGACCTCTCAAAGGAGCACAGTTGCCATGGGGGTTCAGGGATGGAAATTCAGACTTTGATGTGGTTGGGTCTTCAGACACTAATTGCTTTGAAAAATAGGACTGGGGCCTTAAGTTGGCATCAGATATTGACTGGGAGCTATGAAAAAGACTTGAGCACAAAACAGATATGCCCTTGGCAACATAAGCCATAGGAAAAACAGTTGTTCTCCATCCCCAACCAGCTGGAGCTGGTGTACAGCTCCCACATTGAGCTTCAGAACATGTTGAGTTATTATAATCCAGCCCAGAGGTGACAAATTCATGGATTACTGATGCCACCTAAGCAGCCAGACTTTGCAAGGTGTCAGACCCAAGGCACAGCTTTGACAAATGTCGACAACGTGCTTTTCACAGAGGGGAAGATGATGTTTCCATGAGCTGTTAAGGAAATCTTTCTTCTCATCCTGCATTTTGGCTGTGCTTGCATTCATTCACTTCAGCCTTGCTTGGATTCGGTTCAAGCCATCTGCTCCTCTCCAAGAGCTGTTTTCCTGGAGGTGTTCTGCCGTGCTGTTAGTGTCAATGGTTGTATCTGTGGAGAATGAGGACACTGACTGTCATCTGCAGACTGTTGGTAACCAATCCTGCAGCATCTCTCCATTTCTCCCAGTCATCTTGCATAACTAGTGGAGAGAAGGAAGGATTATGTGGATGCCTATGGGCTGCTCAAAGAACGGTGAACAGAAACTGTCTCCAGTCTTAGGTTTGCCAGACACCAGTAACAACTATATTGAGGACGAAATGTGTACTTGTGGTACATATTGTTATTAATAGTTTCTTCAATCTTTGTATCAAAGGCTGCAGACTGATTAATCAGGGCAAGGATGGTGGTGCCCGTGAGGATACCTTTGGGTGTCAGCAGAGCTGTCTATGCTGTTTCATGGGTTATATCCCCCTGTGTGATTTACAGGATGTCGGCCAACATGATACTGTCGGCAGGTAGCAGAGAGGTGGTAAGAGAAGAATGCATGTAAGAACCGTCAAGGATCAACTTTTGAAAAGCTGGAAGAAGCTATTTATTGTTGAAGGAAGCGTTTTGAAGACTTGCTTTTTTGAATACTTATTTTTAATTCTGGCTTTTTTAGAAAAAGGTGCTTACTTCCATTTGTAATAGGGTTATTTTTATTTTTCACTGACTTCTATCAGGCAGGAAAGTCATCAATCTCTTTCACATATAATGACTCTAATTTTTTTTTTTTAACTTGTTATGATCTGGCATGTGTGATGGGCTGAACTTAGCTGGAGCAGAAAAACATAAACATCAGTTTGCTTGTAGGTGGAAGTTTATTTTCCAAGAAGAGCCATGTTTACATGTTTAATAAGCTGACAGTTCTCCACAACTATTTGTTTTGCTGACTTACAGATTCATAGAGTGACATTCTCGGTAGATACAAAGGGAATAGATGGGGTAGGGCTACTTAAACACATCTAATGAATTTCTGGTTTGCCTGCTTAGGACAAGTTGAGGCTTCTTTGCAAGGCAAACCAGCTTCAACTGTTTCAACCACAGAACCTCTCGGTTCTTGTCTTTAAAAAGGGAAAAAAGGAAAACCCTGGGAACTACAGGCCAGTCAGCCTCACCTCTGTGTCTGGCAAGATCATGGAGCAGATCCTCCTGGAAGCTATGCTAAGGCACATGGAAAATGAGGTGATTAGTGATAGCCAAGATGGCTTCACCAAGGGCAAGTCATACCTGATAGGTTTGGTGGCCTTTATGATGGGGTTACATACTGGAACAGGTTGCCCTGAGAAGCTGTGAATGCCCCATCCCTGGACGTGTTCAAGGTCAGGTTGAATGGGTCTCTGAGCAACCTGGTCTAGTGAAAGTTGTCCCTGCCCATGGCAGGGGGATGGAACTAGATGATCTATACGGTCAGTTTAACCTCCGATCTCTGTTCACATTAGTCGGTAATTATTACAATGGTGTGCTACACTTGTCGTGCTTACGGAATACAAGATATCTGATTTTGCATTGAAAATATGATGCAAAAGATGTCTGCTTTGTAAGAAAATCCAGATAATAACACCGTTTTCAAAATAGAAATGAGTTTATGCGTTTTCCTATAGCTGAATGTCTCTATGTGAAGTTTCCACAGGGTGATAGGCAATTGATCAGTAATTTATTTAAGAGAGTCAGAAGACTTTCCATTAGGAGGACAATAAGCTGTTTATTGTCTTATTTTCCAGCTTGTTGCCTGGGGTTTTTAAAATTATTTTTGCTTTTTAAATTTTTAGTACTGCCTATTCAATCAGGAATGCTTTCTGGATCTGCAAGTGAAAAACAGCTAACTTCTCTTTTTCATTTGTCTGGTACACACTAAAATATGTCCTGAAGTGTAAATTAAGACTTTTTGATGAGAAGGAGCAAAGGTGAAAGAGTTATCTTTTCAAGGGTCAAAAGTGTCATTGAATCATGTCTCAACGATGCAAGCATGACTAAATACAACAACAAAACTGAAATCTTGTCTAGTCTGACTGGTTTTACTGGCACCTGATCTTGCAGTCAGCTGCTAGAGCATTAGGCTTCCCCCTCTTCTCTTTTGTTTAATGGTGTTGCAGAATGAGCAACTGGCTTCAGAACTGATTCAACATACGGCATAGTTGGAAGAAATATTTTTTGCAGATTGAGAAGGTTTAGGGTAATGGTATTCCAGAAACTTCAAACTGATGGTTTCCAGTTCCTGAGCCCTGGAGGGGTTGGATTGTCTCTGCTCTACTGGACTCTATATAAGGAGATTTGCATTTGTTCCTTAGCTGGGTGCAACTGGTTTAACTAAATAAAGTGTACTTCAAAGGGCTGGATGTTCTTCAAATGCCCTAAGACCTTCTTCCCACTGATATAATCAAGGCCAGAACTGTGGCTGGGAAGGAGCGATGGCCAACCACGGTTAGGAAAAAATTGTTCAGCAAAGCATCATCCGCCACGAAACTAGTAAGTGTTGGTAGTTGGTGCTTAGATCTACCAGTGCTTCTCTGCGTATGGAATGAATTACACTTGTGGTGAGATGTAACAGCAGGTTTTCAAGTCACAAACTTACTGTTTTTTAAAATATGTAAAGCATGAATTAACACATATAATGAAAAGCTGAATGATTTTTGTCCCTGAGAATCACTGCTCAAATTATTTCTTTGTTTTGTCAGATTGGAAAGGCATCACATTGTTTTATTCATGATTTCTCCCCATAGGATACCTTCCAACTTCATATGTGTTTTGCATTGTATAGTTTGGAATCTTTTCAAACTGGAAAGTGCAGACAAAGAGACTCCCAATTTGTTTTGACATTGCCTTGTGTATTTTACACACTGCTCAATGCAAACCCCACCCCTCAACACCCCACAAAAATAATGATCTTTAATTTGACTCACTCTATGGAGCTACAATTTATATAAAAACCTGTGTAAGGACAAAACCATGTAAATAATTTAAAAAATCAGGTCTAAATAAAAGTGCAGCACTATTCGTGCCTGAAAATTCTCAGAATAGCTTAAACAAGATCTTTCATGAATAGTTTAAGTAGACATGGTCCTCTGTTGGGACTGGGGAAATTGGCTGGATATCCTTTTTCAGTCCTCTTGTGGCTCTGTCTTCTGTAATTCCGTAATTCACTGCTTTAATTTTTTTTCCAAATAAGGAAGGATTGTTTTTATAAGAAAAGCTTAGTAGCAGTACTGCTTGCTTGGTCAGAAAAGCATGAAGACAGGATAAAGACAAATATGTCCAGGGCCAGACGTTTCCCACAAGTGTCAGCAGGACCTGGGTCATGCTCAGTATAGTGAAGGGTCACAGAGACACGAAGACTGAGCTGGATCTATGGGTATAGTTATCTGATGGTAGCTTTTGCCTCTTAAGGTCAGTCCACACGAATCTTATGTTTATACTAACATTATTGAGGAATAAGCTATAAAACCACAAAATGGCCAGCAGACTGAGGAGATGTCAGGTGGATTATTTAACAGACTCATGAGACCAAAGCACAGGTGCAGACTAACAGCAGCTGATAAAGTGCTGACTGCTAACGAGGGTTCCCAAAATGAACTGCTAATACTCCAAGGAGACCACTCCTTAGGTAGGAGCTGTTCCTTCTTGCTACCTTCCAAAGCTAAGACACGCATAAATGTTGGATAAAACTCTGCTAATCCAAGGCTGCGTGCTCTCTCTATCCTTGTGAAGCTGTGCTTTTTCCACCAGAGCTACATAATCCCCAGTGTGAGTGAGCATATGTTATGAAATGTTGGAAAGGCTGAAGATAACACCCCGTACAACAGCAGGCTTGGCGAGCTGGAACCATCAGTGCTGGGAAACCCCACACTCCCACTAGTAGAAGGTGGAGTAGGGAGAAGACGAGGTGCAGTGGTTTTTTGGGTTGTTTCTTGCTATCAGTAGGGAAAAGGGAGCGGGGATATGGAATGCTCACCACCATTCTTTGCACCTGAAGGTGAATGGGATGAAGCAAAGTGATTTGTGTGCCAGATGAAGGTGGTGTATGCTGAGTGTTTCCCTGCACGTTTTGCTCCTGCCTCCTTGGAGGAACTGGTTGAGTTTGTCAAATAGAAAATACTACACAGAAAGATGGATTTACTGTCTTCAGTAGTTTGTAGGTATAGGTTTTACCAGCAGTGAAAGTGCTGTATACCTCCCTAATGTGACAGAATGAGCTTTGAAAAAACAGATTAAACTGTTTTCTGTTCACTTAAGGAAGGGATAATTAGCTGGAAACAGAACAGACAGGAACAAGTCACAAACACTGCACTATCAGACGCTGCCTTTGATCGTGTTACTCCAAGGTCTGCAGTCACAAATTAGAATGTTCTATTTGTAGTGGATGGGGCTTCACACACATTATACTTGGAGTTGCCTGTTTCCTTTATTTCTTCTTCAAATACCTTTTCTGGTGCAGAGTTTCCAGGCTACTCTGGACTCAGAGAAACTGTGCTATCTCCAAAAGGAGTGAACAGAGGAAAGGGCAACTTTCCTGGTCTCCAGGAACACAAGATTTGCTTTCATTGAGCTTGAAGTTAAAAGCAGGCTCTCCTTTGTGCCTCATGGAACTGCTTACTCAGAACCAAAATCAATGTTTTAATCCTCCCTTTGTTGAGGCTTGTTTGTGTTCTATGTATTAAATGTCCCTTCTATGTGCCTATGACAGGCTGTGTGGTTACTGAATGTCTAATAAAAATAGAAAATGTAATCACACTTAGCAAATATGGTTACCACAGCTGAGAGTGGCAGGATACAGCCAGGAGTCCTGATAGACCTCTGATGCAGACAAACTTACCAACTTGTCTTGTGTGTTTTGGTCCATCCTTCCTCCCAGTGTTCAGTCAGTGGGGTTAGGAAAAGCTCCATTTCTGTCCCCTTCACTTGTCTTGCTCTGTCTAGGATAGTTTCTGCTCTTCATGGAGAGGTTGATCTCCAAAACCTATTGCTGAAGTGGGTTTTGTGTTTGTGCCCAGAGGGGTTAGATGTTGTTCCCCTTCCGTTACTCAGTAAATATCAGTCTTTGCTCTTCAGATTTGCTGTAGGTGGTGATGTGGAACGGTTTTCAGAAAAAGGGTATGTCTATAGGTATGTCCTCAGGGAAAAGTCCTGCTGAAAAGGGCAATGAGTCCAAAACAGGAGTGAAAAATAACCAAATTCCTTTTATATTATAAGAGGTAGAAAGAAGGAAAGTGAAGGAGAGACTCTGGGGCTGTTTTATGCTATTGCTTTTGAAACTGTGAAGGAAACCTCTTTACATGCCAGGATGAAGACTGCCAGGTCTGGGAGACAGCTTCGTTGTTGTCTGGTCTCTTGCAACTGGATCTGATGTCTCGGTGCCCTGGAGGGAAATGGAGCTGCTGAAAGGCTCTTTGCAAAATCTTGAGGAAAATGCAGGGAGGCTGTCACAGGGTAGAAGTCCCCACAGCCTTTGTAAGAATGCTCAAATAAATGATTCAAAAGGAAATTTCAAAGAAAATCAAAGGCAGGTGGCCTTCAAATATCAGGAGAATATGGAGGAGAATGCTTGTAATGCTTTATCAGCCTAGTGTAGGAAAAATTCCCTCTGGGACCAGTGTGGGAGAGGCTTGGGTTTGAAGTGCACCCATCTGTAGGGCTCAGCTCAAGCTGGGGGCATGTCTGCTTCGGTGCTGGATGACCTGTGTTGGTGGCAGGTAGGTCAGCCTGGAGGGTGACCATCATGTTTCCTCCAGAAAAGTACTGAACCCTCCATAATGAGTGTGTCCCAGGAACAGGTCAAGTCTACAGCCAGATCACGCCTTAGGTGTGAAGACTTCCCAAAATGTTAACTTGCTTTGAAATAGAAAATACTTTCTATCAAAAAAAAAAAAAAAAAAAAAAGAAAATAATTTAATAAAAATTTAATCTATATATTTAAAAAATAAAAAAAAAAAAAAAAGGAATCTGCTTTAATAAGAATTCAATCCAGGCATTTAGGTGTTAGCAACATAAAAACCATCCCCTCTAGGTAGAGGTGTGATAGAGTTCTTCATGGAATTTGTCATTTCACATTATTGATGGAAAACAAAGAGACAGATTGCATTCAGTCCGTGGGGAGATGCTGATGAAAGTGATTTTTACTGCTGAAAAGTGGGCTACATCTGATGGAAATAAGAGAGATGTAGGTTGGAGCTGTGGGTATGAGGTTTACAGCAGCTGCAGGTTTTTTTCTTGATTAGTTGTACCCATGAGCTGCCAGAAGGAGCACTGGGGCAGCTGCTATTTCATGCCATCTTCTGTGTGTGAACCCCAGCCCCCAGTGTCTCAGCTCTCTGGATAACACAGAAAGCTTCAGGTGCTCTCTGTATACAGGGTTTTTCACAGGTACCCACACACGTCCGTGCTCTGCATTGCCTGTCTGTCTTCAAAATAGCACTTTTTTGGGTGACCAGACCCCTGAAGAGGGATAGGGACTATGGCAATATGTTGACTTTGTGTCATTTTCCATTCTTTTTGCCTCATTACAGTCACAAAGATTATATTAGAAGCTGAGCAGCTCATAAATTCTGAGTTATAGCTGTAGGCAGTTCATGAAGGGGAAATTGGGACTGGGTAGTGTTTGAAATTTGCATATACACCACACCCACTGCTATTTAATTTGCATTTGATTTGCATAAATCATGGTTAAATAATACCCATGCAGTACTTTTAAGAAGTGAGGATTGTATTGGTTTGTCTATGATTTATATTATTTTTGCTTTAAGTGTAATTTTATAATGTAGAATAGTCTGGAGAGCATGCATTATGAACTTAAATTTAATTTTGTGAAAAACATCAGATAACACTTATCAGCCATAAATATCCAGTTCTCTTTGAAAATAAATGTTGTTTTCATAAAGATGCTAGATTAACAGCACTGCAGGCTGAACTCTGCTGTTTAGCAACTGAAAAATCGTGATACAATATGATTACAAACCTTCCCACACATTGCAATCGTAATGGCATGTGTCCTGAACTGAGTGGGTATTCCAGACACATGTCTGTACAATGGAATGTGACACCTCTTCCTTCAGGGACTATAAGTTTGAATAGTGGCTTAAAGCAGGTTCCTTTCGTGTTTTCTTCACACTAATGATCCTTCCAGGCTGAATGTAGGAGCAGAGTGGTGGTGTCTGTCCATCCCAGGATGGTAAATTGCTATAATGTAATAATCAGATCATTGTGGCTAGCGTCCCATGTGGGAAGAGAGATGCTAAAGTTATGTCAAGATGCTTTTCACATTGTGTTTTTGTTTGTTTTTAAATGTCATCTTGCCATGAATTCAAATGTAGAAAGTAAAATCACCTGCTACTGTTCATTTTGTGCTTGTCCCAGTAGCTCAGAAATTGCAACATCCTGTTTAATTTTTTTTTCCCCTTTTAGATTTGTAAGTGTTCTTTAACACAAAGACCAGTTCTGCAAAGGCATTTCTGCATCTTTAAGATGCAGAAAGCACCAAAGCTGAGAGGTGCTGTTGTCCTGTTGTTGCGTTTCTCTTGATTGGAAAGGCTTGGAAATCCCACTAAGCCCTACCCAGGAGAACCTTTCTTCCTCAAGGATCTGGGCCTGTGTGCTTCTCTGCATTTTTTAGGCAGCTAAACGTCTTTTAGCTCTGAGTATATCCTTGGTCATGCATTAAAACCCTCGGACTAACATGTAAAGCCATCCCCTCCTCCTTAATGAGCACTCAAAAATTGGAACCACGCTCTCTCTAATGAGAAGGAGCGAAGGCAGCTCTTCCCTGACAGCCCAGCAATAAATCTGCTCCAAGAGAGACACTATTTCCATAAGGCAAAACAGAGATCTTTGTGTCCCTTTGGTGACAGTGGCCTACAACTGTGCATTGCTCTCAGCTCCCGCTGTTTGCAAATACGAGCCCCTGCCCGTCGCTGCCCGCTGTGCTACCCATGGGCTGCCTGCAAGGCTGCAGTTTGCCTGGAATGATCTCTCAGCTAACAAATAACAATGTGTCACTCTGGAAACCTGAGTGTAAATTGGTTTGAGTCAGTAAGAAATGCTCTTGGTTTTTCTCTAACCTCCCTGCACCAACAATAACTTGGTTCTGAGCGCGCAGCCTGTTATTACTGTGAGCCTTTGACACACGGATGCGAAACCTCCTCTTAACCTGGCTGAGCCTTTGCCAGCGTGATGGACACCGAGAAGATTTCCTCTGCTTTGATCGGTATCAGTTTACTTAGGAGCACATCCATAATTGGTTGCTTTTCTCAGTCTCTGAGTGCTTCAGCAAGGCTTCTGGAAATGCGGGGGGTGCCTGGCCTGACCCGATTTTGTCTGTAACCCCAGACACCTGTAGAAATGTTCTCTTGAGGAGAGGCTGGAGATGTGCTGTTTCACAGGTTGTAGATAGTGTAATTAACAAAAAAGGGCCAAATTTGGTTTTGTGTACTTGTGATCCAAGAAAATTTCTTAGAACTTTATATACTTTTTGTTGCTTTATGGGATTCAAAAGGAACTTTTTCCAAAGTCCAAAGTATTACTTCCTCCTGGTGGTGTATCACCTTTTGATTCTTACGAGAGGCTTCCAGCTTTGCTGTTTTGTCTCTGTGCTCGTGTCTAGCATCAAAACCAGTGTACTTGCTGCTTTTCTTTGTCCAAGTTGCTCAGATCTCCTCTTTGCAAATTATACAAATAAGCACCAGTCTTTTCTCAGCTTGTATTTTATTGATGAGGAAATAGGTGTGTTTATGTAAGCTCAGAACAAACCCTTTAAGTCTATCTCCTTAATGATCTCAGTTTGCACTTGAACGGCTTTTATTAAATTCAAGACATGAATGATCAAAGGTGTGGAAGAATACAAGTGTTGGTTTGCCTGGCAGACTGCTGAGCAGGATTTCTGAATAAAACCCTAGTGACTTAGGAGCCCAAGAGCACCTTTGAAGATCTGAGCCCTCAGAAACAGCTGTATGGAACTCACTGAAAACAGTTGCACAGCACTGAACGCATGGCTCTGTGCCGCCTTATCCTTCTGCTAAGTCGTGCTGAGATGTTGTGCTATGAGAGGACTGAAACAGGAGAATGGGCTGGTTTGTCCTCTCTCACGCCCCTGGTCTGGCAGCTCTTGAAGGTATAAAGTGTCACTTGCTGGCTGTGGCACTTCTGAGTTTACTCAGGTTGTACAACCTTAAAATCCCCTTGTTTACCTGCAAGTGTCCTTGGTGTCAGCAGCTGCTGTCTAGTGCCCTGATGTGTGTGTAAGCCCACAGCGATGGAGTTAAATTCCTTTCTGCCCCCATCTGTCTTTTCACACGGCTCAGGCTGCGGCTGCACACACATGGGAGCCTGTGTGAGGCTTAGAAAGCAATCTGAAAGAAAGCCAGTCACTTGGTGTTTGCAAAGCAACAGGAACGTGCCAGAAACATGTACCCTTGCGAAGCCTGAATAAGAGAGAGGAAGACACCAGGTCAAGCAGGAGACATGTGCGGCAGAAGGGGAAGTGAGAAAGAAATCTATAAATATTCAATGAAGGAAGTGGGAAAACACATTCTGATTACAACTCTGGCTCTAATGTATGCAAATGTAATAGTTTCCTCCCCTACTAAGGAGTCATGTATTACATACATTACATGATGTACTACTGTGTAGCAACATAGTTTATGACTCCTAGGAGAAGAAAATCATAATTCACAGCCATTAACAAAAATAATAGTGCTTTCACCCAGAGGAGCTTTCCTTAGAAAGCCTGTACAGATTCTATCTAACCTAATTTAAGCAATGTCATGAGTTGGAACAGATCGCTATCAAGTCTGTCATGCTTGTCATAACATGGCACTTGAATAGAAGACATCCTTTCCCAGGAGAAATTCCTGTGGAGGAACTGTATTATTTAATGGAGTTTAAGATTCCTTTTAAGTTTCAGAGCTTGTTTATTCGAAAATTGTTCTAGTAAAAGGCAACTGTTAGGTAGGTTTCATTTAAAGAGAAATGAGTTTCCGTGTACACGATTATAGGCTGCTATTCCTCAAAGTTCTAATTAACTGGGAGCTCCAAAGGGGAAGCCACTGCAGAGGAGCAGAGCACGTATCATGTGCTTTGCATCTGGCTTGTATTTTCTCGGGGACAAGGTTTTCTGGAGCCTGTAGATGGATACCAGCATTTACACAGAGATGTTCCCCCATGGCAGCAGCCTGGCTCTGTCACACCTTCCCTCAGCCCTCCTCCATTTTGTGCAAGCAGTTAATTAACTTCCAGCTTTTAGTGTGTAACAAGGCAGCAAGCCTAAGAAGGAAATGACAGACCATGGTCTCACCCCTCAAAAAATACGTGGTGTCAAATGGCATCTTAATGAGTATGTTTTGTTCAAACCCTTGGAGGGTCATAGGCTCAGGCCTGCACCTGCTCATTTAATTTCTGGTTTAACACAGGAAAGATGACTGTTACGAGATGTAGAAGTTGACATTAGTTCCCGTTGCAGGAGCCTGTGTGCTGCTCCCATTGCCAGGCATTTCTATACACCATTTGTTCCTTTATTTCTGACTTACTGGGGTGACAAGGGAGGCAGATTGCGGGTGCTCTGCGTGGCACCGCGCTCGCTTCGTTAGGAGCACGTGTGGGCTGTCCTCGTTTATTGTGGCTGCTCAGGAACCTTCTGTTTGCAGAAACTTTGGCAGCTTGTCACAGCATGTCAAGATCTGCTCATCTCCCTGGATAGCAGAGTTTATGGATAATGCAGTAAATAGAGACGGGGAGAATTGCATTACTTACATTTAACTGATTTTAGACTATGAGAGAGAGGAGTTAAACTAATGCCTTTCTGTCAGCCTCTCAAAACATTTAATCATCTTTTTTGTGTCTCTTCACTTCCCTCATTTTTATTTATTTGTTGTACAAGACCTTTTCGTTTTACATCTCTCTGTTAAAAACGAGTTGGTAAATTTTTATTTTCAGATCCTTACGAGGTGCTCAGGAATACTTGAAAAAGAAATGTAATGAGAGAAACAGTGAGGAAGATGTTTAAGGAAGTAGAAATGGAGGGGTAAAAAAAAGATCTTCTGTTCTTCTCCCTTGTCCGCCTGCCTGTTTGCAGACTTCTGTGACCAGAACTCATGGTGACCTGTGAAAACTTTGGTGTCTAACTCTGAAGACATGTTCAAAGCAAAGCTTGTCCTGTGGCTCTGCTTTGGGATACCTTGGTTAAGAAACTTCCTTAACAGTAAAGCGCTGATCAAACCCCACTGAAGTCAATGGAAAGGCTTTCAGTAAAGGCAGTGGGCTTTGGCTCAGATGCTAAAAGCATTATCATCACTCTCTGCCTGATCCTCTTGATACCACTTCTCTCATCAAACCCTCTGACAGAAAAAGAGAGAAAATCCAGTCCCTGCTGGTTAAAAC
The DNA here is from genome assembly GCA_013399365.1 of Pampusana beccarii. Classification (NCBI taxonomy): domain Eukaryota; kingdom Metazoa; phylum Chordata; class Aves; order Columbiformes; family Columbidae; genus Pampusana; species Pampusana beccarii. The sequence goes on along the minus strand of VWYH01006590.1, from coordinate 824,733 downwards.
AGCAACTAAACACAGAGTTTTGACAGATCTAAACCACTGCTGTGGAGAAATCTCAGTTTTCTAGTGCAGAGGTACATAAACACAACCGCTCAAAGCTCCCCCAATCTTCAAAGCATCCTGTGCACCCCAGATTTCCCGATGAGCAGCTTACTCATGACCAGGAAAGGTGGTAAAAGCTGAAGAGAATTGCCTTGTGTCTCACTTGGCTCGTGGTGGGGGGCCAGGGTGCACAATCATGGACACAGGGCTCTCCCTTGAGGAGCGTAGGGGGAGCATGGGGCAATGCCCTGGCTGGGAACAGGGCTCTGGTGGAGGGAGGCTGAACGATGAGACAGTGGAGAGAGGTACAGGGGTATCAGCTTGGGTCTTAGGAGGGGAGAAGGGAAGACTGAGAACTGGCAAGCTGTAACCAGGGGATGGGCAGGGAAGCTGGGTTCATAGACTGAAAGGAAGAGTTGTTTAATGAATATTCAAGACCAAAAAGTGAGTAGTCAGAGTTGGTCTTATCTCTAGTCCTGGCATCTTGATACTAAAGGAAAACATAGCAGAGAGAACATGAATCCTGACTTTCTTTCCTATTTTTATTGTAAAGTCTCAGTTCACAGGTTCAGTCTCAGTAATGAAGAACCAACAGTCAGGTGGTGGACACAGGGGCGCAAACTGCAGCTACAAATTTTAAGCAGCTTCTAACTTAAACAAGGAGAGCTCAACAAATCCCTCTTGATTCAATCAAATACCTCCTTCCAGCCAGCAAGAGTAACAGGCTTTGGGTGTTGGATGGCCGTCCTGAGTGGATTAATAACTTGCTTTATAGTATCAGCAGAGTTTCATCTAGAAATAAATCCCGTCTGATCTCTGTGAACATGACATGAGATTATTCCAGCAAGTGCGGAGGCTGTGGTTTTTGCATTGCAACTGAGCGATGAGCAGGGCTGTGGAGGAAGGATGGGAGAAGGGCTGTGGCAGGGGGGCTCTGTGCTGGGTCAAGGGGTAGGGGACAGGGAGGAGGCAGCAGAAGTAAAGCTGCAGAGGCCAAGCACATAATATACCCCTGGGACAAATTGCCCTGTGGCTTGCAGGCACTTAATTGTAACCCAGCCCGAGCCCTGGGGCATCCAAGATAAATTTACCATGGAGAGGAATAAATCACACACAGTTTTCCCATTGTGTGTCCCCAGATTGCCTTAGCCTGAATTAACTGACTTCATGCGCTCGCAGTCCTGCTTGGTGAAGGCTGGGGGTGCAGGGACAGTCCTCTGCTCAGCTTGTTTGGTTTTCGGCTCCAGGATAGGCAGCAGTGTGTTGCAGTGGTGCAGTGATGTTGGGGTGAGCTGGGACAGTGGAAAGAATTGTAGGAGAAAATTTCATCTCAGAGGGAAGCAGTTGTGTTCCGCTCCTCTCTCAAGCTGATGCCACAAGGCTCAATTTCCATGATTCCTCCCATGGGAAGATCTGCACAGTGTTTTAATTAGCAATAGAAAGACATTTAAAGAAGCCTGAGGCTTTTTAATCCTTACCCATGCTCTACTCATCCACTACGTGCACTTAGCCTTTTGTTCTTGGTCTACATTTGCAGTTTCTGGTGTGCTCTTTGTTTGTTTGTTTGGGTTTTTTGTGTATGTGTGTGCTTATGTTTGGTTTTTGTGTGTGTGTATTTTTTCTTCACTCCTGCTTTGAAACACAGAAATGTAGAGCAAAATTTTAAATTATTTGGTTGAAAAAATGCATTTGGGATTTCAGCTAATTTTTTTTTAATTAACTTTTCTTTATGTGTGGCACCAATGCCTAGTTCTAGGTGTTAAGTCCTGTGTTATCTGTAGGCATAGCTCATTTAGAGCCCGCAGTGATGGCAGATGGAGTCCATGCTGGTGGTGTGGCTTTCCCTGGGATTTTGGAGGGCAGGCTTGGCCATTGCTGAGCATTGGCAGCAGGACTTGGTGTACTGAGTCCATACTGGACTTGTACGAAAAGGTTTGTTTCCGGGTACTGACAGGACCGCTGAGGTGAGTGACAGCCCTTAGCCTGCGAAACAGGCATTTTATTTTATTTTTTAACCTCCATGCCCAAATCAATATGAGACAAAAATAAATAAAAATACCTTCTTTTTTCCTGAATAAAAAAAAATATGGATTTTTCCTCGCTGAAGCACTTCCCTCTTCCACAGCAGCAAGTTGCTCTCTCATTCGGAAGTACTTTCTCAGCCATCAGTTAAGTAAAAATGTCAGAGGCTTTTGATCTGATTTGTGCCCTCTGAAGGGTACCTGTGCTTATTTTTAACCTGCCTCTTGCCTTGTTCCCTTTGTCTTCTTGTGGAGCTACTCTGTCAAGCCCTCCAGCGGAAACTGGTCAAGAACTTTGTCTTTTGGTCTCTTATCTGATCCTCCTGGATGGTGTTTTTGACTGTTGGGACTGTTGCTGTTGTTACCTCCCTGTTCAAAGCTCTTGGTGACTGGGCTGGTGTCATCCCTTCTCCGCCTGCAGCAGGAGCTGAGAAAAGGCAGGAGGAGGAACATCCCTTAAGGTGGAGGAGGAGGTGGCTGTGGTCATGGGAGACTGTGAGAAAGGAAATGGAAAGGGAGCAAGATGGGCAAGGTAAAAATGGGAATGAAAAAGAAATGGGTCGCTCAGCCCAGCCTCAGTGGCACTGGCAGCAGTGAGGATGCTGGTGGACCTGTGCAGGTCACTATAAGCATTCAACTGGACTTGGCCAGGGTGTGCTTCTGCACCAAGGGAAAAAAGGGAGTTTTGGGGAAATTAGTGTAATGGTACAAGCAAGTGAAGCTCAGTACGTTTTTCCTATAATTATGATCCTCAGGTTGGCAAAACCTCAAGCTTTCCTTGATTTGTCCGTCAAACCTGATCAGGACTACACACCAGGATTTTCTTTTGTTCCCTTTTTCCTTTCCAGCTATAAAAATATCATCTTCTCTCTGTCCAAGTACAACGGGTGATTTTCTTGTCAGTCTTTAAATTGGCCTCTTTGGGAATGCGCTCTAAGACGATGATGTCTACATTATAGAATAGAGACAACTCTTGCCTTGCCAAAAAAAAAAAAACCAACACAAGAAAAGAAAAATGGTGGTTAATGGAATCCAAACTCTGTTCAAAAGACATAATACAACAACAGGCTACAGACAGCGAGCTTTCAGACTCTGCCTTTCCTTAGCGTCTCAGTTATGAGTTCTTCAGGAACTCTCAAGCCAGATTAAACCCTCGGAGAGATTTATATACATACTTATATATGTGTGTGTATATATATTTCTACATAAAACACATGAGCCTGTAAAAAAAATCATAAGAATCTCTCTATTGACTTCAAAGGCATTTAAATGCACGGTAGTAATGCAACTATATATTTGTAGCTGATTGGAGGATTTAGGGTCTCTCTCTCCGAACAACTCATGAAGGCTGTTTGAGATTTCAGCATTACTCCAGGTAGCTCTATTAAATTACAAACCCTGCTCTGATTGCAGTTCTAGTCTGCCTGTGCTGCAGTCTTTTTATTTCTGCCTTGGACTGGAAGTCCCAGACATAGTAATGCAGGATTAAAAATGGATCATGCTGCTCCTGGAGCAAGACTTGTTTACTGCCCAGAGGAACCAGGGGGTTGGGAAGTGACAGGTCATTTTGAGGGAAGGGAGTTAAAAAGTCATGTAGTGTGACTTGTCACTTGCTCAAGGGACCTGGAAGGTAACCCAGAGTCTTGAGGACCATTTCTGACAGCCGAGAAGTGATGAGTCAGTATTGGGGGGGTGGGGAAGAGCCAGGAGATTCAATAGTGATATATTTTTAACGGTTCAACACAGGGAAAGTATTTTCAACGCTTCCTGCTAACATGTAAGTTTCAAAGCATTCATAGGTAAATTAACACCTGGCAAAAGACAAGGATGGTTTCTCAAAAAAAAAAAAAGTGTTTTCTGTTAGTAAACAGCTTACTAAAAAGGACAGGCAGAAATACTAGCTCTTCTTGTTTGAAAGATCTTTGTGACTTTGATCAAGTCAGACGACAAAAGGATCTCCCACAGGCACAGTTTTTTGTTACAAATACACCTGGGATTAAATTATTATAAGAAAACAGGCAAATGAGAACAGAAGATGCATTTTCAGTATTTTCAATTCAATGAATATAGGTGTAGGCACCTTTACAAATAATAAGAAATACAACACTATTAGGGCTCTTTTATTATTCAGGCCAATGTGACTTTTTGTCACTGTTGTCTCTGGGCAGAGGCAGCTACGTTCTATTCAAGACATCTAAGACCTGGCCTTATGACTGTGCCTTATTTGAAATGAAATGCAGCCTATGAAACTAAAGCATCCCATATACATCTGACTGTCATCAAACCAGCTGGAATACATAATAAATTTTCAAGCTGTGGAGAAGGTGCTGAAAAAGATGCAGCAATTCATATTTTGAATCTGCTCTAAATTGTACTGTACAAAGGAGAAAGAATAAAGGAGATTAGTGGAATTACTGTGCTTGATGGTACATGTGGATTTGTGGATGAAGTGTCTGTTCCTGAGACATGAATATTTAATAATCACTTTTCTGAGTACAAGATGGACATTATTAATGGATAGGAAAGTGTAGGATATTGCGATGGAAGGGGAGAAAGGATGAATTGCATGTAGTGCCTTATGAGACAGTTGAACCGGCTGTATGACAGTGGTTGTATGAGTGGCAATGAGGCCTTTCCTAGAGCAGCAGAAAGGCTCCGAGTCTCACAGGCAGCATCTTTGGAGCAGCTGGTGTTGGGCATTGACACAACTTCGAGGATCAGAGCCAGAATAAGTAACAGAAGCGAAGATTGACTTCAACCAAAAACAAGCTTGAAGGCAAAGTATACATTTGTGATATTATACTAAGTTTGTGTTATAACACCAGTGCAATGCTTTGACATTCAGTGAACATTGAAGTGTGATGATGCAGAAACCAGGAATTTTAATGAAATGGTCACAGCTAGTCAGTATCTCAAAAAATATTTATACGTTTTTTCCCCACTTATTTTTCCAAAGTTCAATTAAAGCTTAGATCTACTTAGCTGTGTTGCAGCGTGGTGGAGATAACAGGTAACAGCATCTGAAAAGCTGGAGCCAGTTCTGTGCTGGCACAAGTCCGTGGAAGGCAGGGCCAGCTCACACGATCCCATCGCTGGGGCAGATCACTGGTGCTGCAGTGGCAGCACAGAAACAAACCCTCACTGTTTTTGTGTAAGACTGAGGTTGTGTGTGTGTTCCTCCCGCAAACCATAATTTTTTTCCAGTGGTAAACATATTCATAAGAGCTCTGCAATATTAGCAGTTTTGCCTGAGCATCTGTAAAATGAGCTCCACAAGACGAAAACCTTGTAAGTCAACACAAGGCTTACAGGGCTGCAGGGTACGGTCTGTGTCATCGCTGCCCTGGTAGGCTGTTTGGCAGGAAGAAGGTTTCCTTGTCTGTCTTTCTGAGCTTAGTTTTAAATAGATTTTATAAAAAAAGAGCAAGCTCCTGAGCCTTTTGCAGTCTCACCATATTAGATATTGAAGTATTGCTAAATCCTGTTATGCAATGGAAGGCGAAATAAAACAAAGCAAAATGAAACCCCTAAAACCAAAAGAAAAACAAATCTTTTCTTGGATTTCACCTTCTTCTTCTGCTGGTAGTGAATGCTGCTGTGAGACAGGACTGTTTTTCTGGGGGAGAGTCTTGTCCGTGAATGGCTAACCTATGTGCTAATCCTGGGCATATAGCTTATATATTACATCCTAATCACAAGATCAGATCTTGTTTTCTGCAGAGGATTTTTCCATTCTATTGAGCTCTTAAATTCTTTTTATATTAGCTGATTTATGTCTTTCAACCTGAGCTATATCGAAGCCAGCTTTTAGCACTGTATATTTACTTTGGTTTGCATGCAATTTGCGAATGATGTACTATACTTTTATATAGTTAATTTGTTCATTTCTGTGTATAATGCATCCATGAACTTTCTGAATTTTGAGCTGAAAATATGATAAGTGGGTTATATTATGCAGTGAAGGAGTTGTTATATGAAAACACTTCCATATCATCTATTATGTGCTAGCTTAATACAAAATGATATTAATACATGAATCAACGAAGTTGTGTAATAGGATTCTCACGGGAACATGAAGCTAATGTTTATTAAAGATGGAAGTTCCACATTAAGAAGGAATACTTTGTTTTATTCATTTATTTGATAAGCAGCTCAGCTGCCTTGAATAGAAAAATTTCATTGTGTATTCACAAGGAACTCTCACATATGCTTCTCATACTTTTCACAAAGTTCATAAATTTGATAAGCAACAATCATAAACCCCAACTACTGGCTTCCAGTATCACTTCCTTTGAGCAAAGAGAAACTCGGCAGCTTTGGAAATGACTCATCAGACCATGTGCACTTGTGTGTGAGCTGGGCTGCTCCAGGGGTAACAACTGGTAGAGCTGGGGGAGATGCTGGGTGGGATGCTGGGTGGGCCTGCACCACTTTGCTTGAGACTCTTGTGCGTCAGTGTGGTCCAAGCAGCCTCAGTGTTATTTTTGCCAGGTTGCTCTTCGGCTTATTTCACCTGAATCCCAAGTTCTAAATGTTCTACCACCCCACCACCTCTAAAATGTATTTCAGAGCAGGCTGCAGACCCAGAGCTGCTAGGGATAAAAGCAGTAAGGGGGATATCTGAAGGTGAGAGTGTCCTTGAAGTTTTGTGATGTGTCTGGGTTGAATGTTTGTGGTCAGCTGCCATGTTTTGTGTCTCCTTATCTACTGAATAAAACAGAAGTAGTTCAGTTGTTTAAAAGCAAACAAACAAACCACCAAAAAAAACCAAACAAACCCAAACCAAAACAACCAACCAAAAACCACAAAACAAACAAACAAAAAACCAAACAAAAGTCAAACAAACAAAAAACCAAAACCCAACCAAACACCACTGCCACAAACCAAAACAAACAAAAAACCCCACACACAAACAAATGAAAAAACAGCCTGGGAAAACTACCTGACTGATAATGGTGTCTTCCCTGCCAGGTAAGTATCCTGGTAAAGCTCCCCTTTAAAATCACTTGATGAGCAGGCATTAGAGTCTGAGTTTCTCTAAGAATGATCAGTAGCCAAGAGGTTTTTTGAGTAATATGTTTGATGAGAGAATGACAGAATGATTTTTTTTTTTTTTTTTTTTTAAGAGAAGGGAATCATTTAGATGCTTTAATGATTTACAGTCTGGCAAAACCACCTTTTACTGGTTTCCTGTCTGAATTGACAACCATCTTTGTTTCCTTTTTCATTGCAAGGGGCTACAGGCACCTGAATATCTAGAAGAACCATGGATATTCTTGAAGGAAACCCTACACTGCTGGAGGAGCTAAGAAAATAAATCCTGCAAGAGAACAGCCTGAAATGCTGTACAGCCAGCCAGAGAAAGAAAGTGAAGCTTTGGAAAGTACAACACTGGAAGAATTAGAGGGAGATTCAGGTAAGCAGCACATGCAAAGATTTTGTGGCACAGATTCAGTCGAGAAGAGTTATTTGTTGAACAGTAGTGGGATAATACAAAGAAAAGCTTGTACGATGCCTAAAACAGGGTAAGAGAAAAGATTGACGGCTGTATGATGACAGAAGGGGAGAGAAGTGTGTCTGTGTGTGAGAGAAGTATGGCAATCAATATTAAGAACTGCACCCACTTTCTTGAGAAAAATAATAGGATATACAGGAAAACACACACAGGTTGAGGGAAACATCGAAGAGCTGATGAAAGAGCCCATGGGAGTCAGAGGGAATCTCTCTTCTCCCTTGCCAGGTAGTTGGTAAGAAGGACCCTCCAGAGAGCTTCTGGGCCAGAAATCTGGCAGTTTGCTTGCTTAATATGTCACAGAAATTAAATGATAATTCCATTAAAAAAATAAAATCCCTGCTCCTCTTGGAAGCCTTAGATGTAGTTGCTTTGGGGCCATTGAGATGGAAGTCACTCTGAAGATGTTTTGCAGAGGTACACAGCAAGAAAGATGCTTTCTTGAAGCAGGCTTGAGGAGTGGCTGAGTCGATAGGAAATCACAGGTTTTTTTGTGCAAGTTTATGTTCAATTTCTCATCCCTAGCTTGCCACAGTGTGATGGATAAGCATCCAAACCACAGAAAAACCTGAAACAAGGGAGCACTCCTATCACTAATGAAGACGCATCATCACTGGGCTTGGTTCAAAGACCATTAAAGTTTCCAAGTGGTTCCAATGGGAACTAAAAAAGCCCTTTTCCTGAAGAAACAGAGGCATATATTAAACCTTAATTGGGAACAGTCTCCACAAGGATTTTCCCTCTGAGGAAAGGGAGCTTTTTACAGATATAATTGTTTTGGAGGGAATAATTATTCCACGGATGCTTCCTGAGGTGAGTTATGGCTCTTTTTATTCTTTTTCCTCTGAAAGTGGAACAGCTGTAAGAGTCTTATCAAGGACCAGTGGCATTACCTGGCAATCAGGGGCTAGGCTGCTGTTTCAACCTATATACACAGCAGTGGGAATAATTTTTGTACAGTTTCAATGAATATTTCTGTATTATTCTTTACCCTGCAGCACAACACAGTTTGTAGCAATTGATTGACTTAGCTGGACAGTGAGATAAAAACCTACAAATAAGACTGGTTGGAAGCTGTTCTTCCGCTGTGATTAGATGTAAAACAGCCACAGCTAGGACCATGTTTTGCCTGGGGTTAGATCAACAGACCACAGATTCTGGGGTTTTTACATGTTATTCTTTACTCAGTTTCAGGAAGGCTGGAAATTATCATCCTGAAAAACCCTTCAAGTGATGAAGCGTGAGTGTCAGTGTCAGCATCAGTGAGAGCTACAGAATAATCACTTTTTCCTCCCAACTGGGGAGGCGTTGCAGGGAGATGATATGCAGGAGGGAGAGGCTGACTAAGATAGGAAAGAAAAAGGGACATAAATCTGGGACGGGACAGAAAGAATGAGGTGAAACATAGCAGGGAGGAAGACAGATCCCTGGGAAAAGAGCTGTCATCTGCAAATTGCTCAGTGGTCAGGTCCTGCTTGCTGTTTCAAGCAGCATCTGTGAAATTCTAAAGGTCCCTCCCCATCTCTTGCAGGGGAAAGCTGTGCTTGAGAGATTGCCTGAATAAGGAATGAGTCAAGGCTGATGGTTCTTTAGCATAATCCAGCCCTACCGGAAGAGTTACTGCAAGATGTGGCGGAGGCGAAAGACACTTGAAACGAGATATCTTAAAATAATTTTATAACTAATTTGCAGCAAAATTTTCTTTCATCATTTCCCTCTTTTCCACCTGACCTCCCTGTTTGTCTTATCAAATCTTGGCAGAGATATTTGCGTTGAATAGGGAGCTGCTGTGGAGAAACTGTGGTTTCAGTGCTGTAATAAAGCAGTCTTACCGCAATGAATTTTAAAGGCTATTTTGGCTGCCTTGAGAAATGCTAATTTATGACTTGAATGCATCATGTTTTTTGCAATTAGCAGGACATCGTCTAGAAGTTATGGAGCATCTTAGGCAGAAATAGACATTTGTCTTTTTTTTGAGTTATTTTTTTAAAACAGTTCCTTTCATTCAACCAGCAAGTTAAATGCTATCCATTAATAAAATGGCTTCTGCCTTCAGGCTAGGAAAATTTTGCTAGATGTTTCTTCAGAGTTGATAGTATTGTCAAATGTTACCCCCTGCAAAAAGTTAAACTCATGAGCAGGTTGGTAGGTTTGTATCACCAGTACTACCCCCACTGGGCAAATCCATAAGCCTCATCCTGAGACCTAGGGAAATTCAGTTGCGTGACTTGCTAATATAGCAATTGCAAAAATAGTGGTGTCAAATGTTACGTTAGTACAGACCTGAGTAGCTATCTGTATCACATAGCATTGTTAGGTACAGTGGCAGACAATGAGATTGGCTTGAATGTCACACAACTGATCAAGCAAAACAGTTTTCATCTCAAAGCACTCAGATCTGTCACATTTCTTTTAATGAAACCCACAATTTTTAAAATAAAAATACTTGGCAAAAATAGAATTTCAATAATGAATCTGAAAATGTATTCAAGCAGATATCAATTAAATTTTTCATTATGAGGAACAGTTTTTCTTGAATTTTTCGCAAGATGTTCAATTTTTAATCACTTATTTCTGGGATTTTTTTTTTCTGGGAAAATAACTTTGAGAATTTTGGATAGCAGCTGTGTATAAAACCTGAATCATGATAAAGAAAACATGTTTATGAGATCTTTACGATCTAAAGCACATCCACAAGATTACATGCCTTTGTGCTAACATTCTTCCAAGTGTACAAAACAATTCTATCTCTATTTTTTTTTTTTTCCTTAAAAATGAAAAGTTGTTGGTTTAGTACTAACTGCTAATCTATTGTTTTAATGCCTGTTTCATTTTAGGTTAATGTGGTTTCCAGAGAACAATTCCTTGAAAGAGGAAATGTGCACCCAAACCAGGTGGTTTGTTTAGGGCATGGAGAACTCCAGGTGAAACAGCTGGTTTTGTGACAAGTCAGCCTCAAGCCTGGAGGACTTGCTGGGTGAGTCATATGAAATACTACTTGAGTGTTAGAAGACTCCTAATAAAACAGATAATTTCCCACAAAATGCTGCAACCTGTGTGTTGTGAAAGCTGCATGTCCTCTGTGCAACACAGAGAAACATAACCTGGCTGGGCATACTGGCTTTTGCAGGAGACATGAACCTCCCATGAGGCAGCGAGGATAGCTGTTATACCAACCTACAGGATTTTGTTCTTGAAAAGACACTGAAACTTTATGCTCAAAAATTCGGTTTTACAATATTTTTTCCATCCCGTTTTGGGAGGAGAGGAGGGGAAAAGCTTGTTATTTTCCCAAGGACAGAAATTCTGAATTAAAATAACTGCATTGTATTGCATGTCATACGAAGGGAAAATCAAGGCTACAGCAACTGCTTGATACATTATGATCAAGCTGTACATTTACCACAAATCCATCAGAATCACCCAGCTTTGAATAAGGCTCCGCTCTTGTTGACAGGCAAGTTTTCCTGAATTTGCTTTTAAAACCTTTCCATTAATGCTTGGTGCTTGCACACTAGGAGATACATACTACTGGAAGCAGAAAAAGACATGGGGTGAAAGACTTAGCCATGAAGAGGATTTTTGCTTCAAACGTTACGTCCGGAAAATGGTGAGTATGGAGGAAACGAGTCAGCTGTGCAAGGCTAACATGAGCACTTAATCATTTGCTTCTGCTCTGTCCTACTGTCAATTATTGCATGCATATATATATATATATTTATATATATTAAAAAGAATATGCTTTCTGGCCCCTTAAAGTTATGGAATGGAAATATTGCCCATTTTAGTGTTTGAAATAAACACATTATCCTTTGCTTTCCTGTACGGAGTTGTGGCTATTTATAATAGGAATCATTCATAGTTATTACAATAGCATTTCTCCTTGCCACATCCTGATTGGCCAAGATACATTCTGGTTTGCTGTTAATGCACATTGCCTCAATGAATACCTTCATGAGGCAGGAATAAATGAAAGCCTAGCGTTAAACTCACAACTGCATTCAAAAGCATTTCGTTTATCAGATTCCTGCTGTGTCTGTTATGTGCATATTTTGATGTAGGCAAGTGTAGTAATGTAAAATGTGGAACATGCAAGCCTTAATGATGGCTCTGGCTCAGCATTCACCATATTTACAGCAGCAAAAAATCCCATTTTAAAAGCAAAATATGACCTCAGGAAATATAAGGTTTATATTCCTGCCAACTCCTATTGCACTTTCCCAGGGAGGTGTTAAACCCATTATCAGTCATCATGGACAAAATCAGCACTTCCACCTTTCAATGCAATTTGATTGAACCTATGTAGTGAATGACAGGCTTGAAGTAAAAAATAGGTACTTTGCACTTCTGTCCACATGTACATGGAGCCCATTGAGATGAAAGGTTCAGCCTAAGCTCCACATATTATTAATCATGCAGGATTGCTCCATAAAGCTGGTTTTGCTTTGCTTCTTTGAAAGCCTCCTGTAATTGTGGCTTCTACTCTTTTCTTCCTAGGTCTGTAGTGCATGTAGAGAAAGACAAATTATGATGTTGAAAAATGATGACTTCCTAAATTTTCCAACAATTTTGTGACAGAAATAAAACAAGGAAATGTCTGAATTGTTTACAATTAATTCAGCTAGATATGGAGTAAGGGTTTTCAGCATTTCTTGTACATATGGATTTTAGCATTTGGCTATTTTATAATTGCATTGGTTGGAAAACTTGGTACAGGGTACATCGTCTTTCTGTTGTTTTCACAGAAATAAAACGTAATACAGCAGGCTATGGTCTGCTCAGCTCTGCCAGAGAGATTCCCTTGCTATGTTTTATCGTTAAACCCTCGAATCAGAGATTTATTTGAAGTAAAACCATCAGGAGTGCCGGTTTGCCAACAGAAGCTTCATTTCAAACATAGGCACCCAACTGTAACAGCAGTATGGATACCTGATGAAGTAACCTGGAATGCTTCTTTGGGAACCAATGCCTACTGTTCAAATGCCAGTGGTATTTTGCATACCAGTGCTCAGCTGCCATGCTCTGATGTTACTCACTTGTGTAAGTATGTTACTCACATGTCCATGCAAATCGTTAATGCTGTTAATGGTGGGTAAGTAAAACACCAGCTGAACTAACAAACTGTTCGAGCTCTAGTGAAGATGGGTGGTATGCAGCTCCAAAACTGCCTGGGGCATCTGCAGCTTCAGGACAGGTGAGTAAGTTTTTGGACTAAAGAAGTCAGACAGTAGCTGGCACAGCACTCTGGCAGGGACACAATGCTGTGAAGATCACGTGTGGGACTTGCAGCAGACTTCAACGGGATCGAGCAGTGAGTGTCAATGTTAAAGGGCTTTTTTGAGAGAAATCAAAGCCCAGTGGAAGTGTTGGTTGATAACACCACTCCATCACTCCTCGAGGTAGACAAGAAACATCCTGTTACCACCTGACATGTAGATACATCCCAGTGCACTTACACTTGTACTTTAAAGACTCTGTAAGCCACAGTGGTACAAAGAAGTCCCAGCATCAGAGAATGAAGCCCTGAGGCACAAAGGGCAGATCTGTACTTGAAAAGGCTCCTTTGTGTTGCTGTGCTGGCAAACCCTCCTAGAAGGAATGAGGCATATGTAATGCCTCACAGAGCAGGGAGAGAGTTTTTATACAGGGATACCCAGCTTTGTATGCCAGGACTTGTGTGGATAGCACAGAGGGTTCACAGAAGATGTTAGGGTCACTGAGTAACCTTGCTGTGCGGGCAAAAACTTCTGAGTGGCTTAGCAGAGGCAGGTATGAGGAAAATAAGCTCTGGCCAGCCTTCGTAGCCAGGCTAAGACCTCGCTGCCATTTGTGGAGATGCAGCAAAGTACCCTCTCAACAGCAACTTGTGGCACAACACCATCTGCTCTCATGAGGCACTTGTTCTTATTCCTACACTGTTTTCTATATTATCCCCAGGGATATGAGTCTCCTGGGTCCTTTGTTGGATTGAAATTTTTCCTGATAAAATCATTTTAGTTGGAAGAGACCCTCCAGATAGAGCCCAACCATTAACCTGGCACTAAACCATGTCCCTAAGAATCTTATCTATGCATCTTTTAAACACCTCCGGGGATGGTGACTCAACCACTTGCCCAAGCAGCCTGTTTCAATGTTTTACAACCCTTTCTGTGAAGAAAGTTTTCTTAATATCCAACCTCAACCTCCCCTGGCACAGGTTGAGGCAGTTTCCTCTTGTCCTATCACTTTGTACTTGGGAGAAGAGACCAACAACCTCCATGCTACAACCTCCTTTCAGGTAGTTGTAGACAGCAATAAGGTCTCCCCCAGTCTCATTTTCTTCAGGCTGAACAGCCCCAGATCCCTCAGCTGCTCCTCATCAGACTTATGCTCCAGACCCCTCACCAGCTTCATTGTCCTTCTCTGAACTCACACCAGCACTTCAAGGTCCTTTTTGTAGTGAGGGGTCCAAAAAGTAACAGAGGATTGCTGCAATCCTTCCCTACTAGGTAAGAATCAAAGTTATTCTGCTGACTAAGAACCAGCAATCTCGTTGGGCATTAGTCTGCATAACCACGTGGTCGTGCCTCTTTTTTCTTCTTGCACAGCTGGAGAGCCAGACAGTCCTTCAGAGCAGAAGCTGTCTCCAAAGGGTAGGTTTCCTGAGGAAAAGGAGGTAACTAAGGATATTTCCTTTTGAGTATCTGTGCAAGTTCCTGTCTGCTTTTCAGAACCACAATTCAGCAGAAGCAAAGGAGGAACCAAACTGGTGACAAACAAGCCAGAGTGTACCGCTGCTCATTTTATGCAGAGCTCAGAGCTTTTGGGTTTGTGCCTGCAGAGTCACCATGTTTTAAAAATGGTAATTTCTGAGACCAATCTAAAAGGCTAATTGTTGCTGTTACTGATCTGCTTTAAAAGCCATGATTAAAACCAAAGAGAACAGTCAGAATTCCTGCCAGCTGTGGAAAGCTTTGTGGCTGCCTTGTCCCAATTACAGGGTTTTTTGTAGTGAGCATGCTGCATTAGCATAGCTGCAGCTCCCTTCTAACAACAGGCAATCACGAGAACCATTTAATGGCAGGCTTTGGAGCATGTCTTTCTTTTTCTGTACAGGGCTAGGAATGAGGGTTTCTGGTGTCCTTAAAACATTTTTTTTCCCCCAAGTTTAATAACAGGTTTGGAAAACAAGAGTCAAGGTTCAAGTTTATGTATTCACTATATTTATTCCTTTTTCCAAGACAAAGTAGTTGTCCCAAGGTTTGGGTGGCAAGTTCTATTTATGCATCCTAAGTGACACCACGCTCTTCTTTCACAGGGAGGGCAGAAGGAGGAGAGTGGAGAACTCACCTAAGAAGTTCTCAGAAAAACCCTCCCGCTCTCCATTATCCTGAGGCCACACCCAGAGACTTTAAGAGGAAGGAAACAACTGTGAGCAAATATGGTTAATAACACCCAGAGCTGACTAGATCACAGCAAAAAGGGAAACTGGACTAGAGACGATTTTATCTTCCCTGTCCGGTACTTGTCTTCAACAGCCAGCAACTCAAGAAACTGACTCCAAAAACCAGCCAACCAATTCCCCAGTAGCCCAGGCTCTCCATGAGAAAGCTCTTCAGTAAAAACACTGTTGTCATGGGCAAAGGAGTGTTCTAGGAACAACATGTTGCAGTTACGGAGTCTAGTTCAGTCGTATTCTACCCGGGATTTGATCCAAAGCCCACTGAGGTCAATCAGAACCTCCCATTGACTTTATAATGGCTTAAACTCTGTTTAGTTGGAGCCACTAATCCGATTTCCACAGCCAGTGCTACTGTCTGTGAAGTCCCAGTGCTGATACACAAAATCTAGCTTGCTGCCAGCAGTAGCTTCATTACAATTCTTATTGGTCTCAGCTCTCTCTGAAGCAAATATGTTTGTGTATCTGTAGCCACAGAAACTTGGACAGAAGTCTTGCAAGGTAAGCTAATTTGGGCCTTGTCCATTGTGAATGGAAGACCTCCAAGAACAGCCTGGGACATGGGTAAAATTGACCATAATAATTCAATAGAGTGGCACTCTTCTGCTCAGTGCTGTTCCAATGGCTCAGGGCAGATTCTTCCGCATGGAGAGATATCATGTCTTGGAAGGTGTAAGAAAATAAGTCAGTAGAAATGATTGAACACTTTTTCCAAAACAAGGGCCACTACTAACCTGGCTTATTATTAATTTCCTCAGTTATTTGAACAGAGAGAACTGCAAAGTCTTTTAGTAGTTGGTAGTGTAGTACTTAGCAGCCAAGCAGGGACATTGTACCAACCCATGGACAGGTGTAGCCTTTTCCCCAGAGACCTTACAGACTACACTTACCTGTGCTGGAGGCCAAGAGTGTATTATGAGTTTCTCAAACCAATTCCTGGTTTAGATGTAGTTTTATCTTCTGGTCTGACTGAATGTATTTGAAATTTCCTCTCCCTTCTTTTGATTATGATTACTCCCAGGAACTACTCTGCCACCCAGCTGAAGGCACAACTCTACGGCTCAATAGTGAGTGCTTTTTCACTTAAAATTCCCTTCCTGCAGGCATTTAAGGTGTGAGCTTGATTCTCTCAGTGTTCATGAAGAGTGAAAACACTTGGGGATTCAGCAGAACTGCAAATAAATTCATTTAGAGTCTGAGGCTAATATTGAATAACTGCTTGATTCAGCTACAATGTCCATCTAGATGTGAGATGGAGTACACCAGTATTTATTTCTTGCTCTCCAACCTGGCAGTGCAGAACCATAGTAAAGAATTGCCCGTAGGTAGCACTTAGTGTACTTAAGGGATCCTTGGAAACGAAAAGGTCTTTATGACTGGAAATCAATATACTTCACAAAAAAAGGGTATCACTTCCACAGCAAAATGGCCATTGAGCTTTGTAGTGTCCTTTAAGTTATTATAGAAGTTACCTGTGTTTCAAGATTTCCCAAGTTTCTTTTGTTTTCCAAGAAACTGGAGATGAAACAGCCACTATAAATCCTGTAAATCCAAAAGTGCCAGGTGTATAACAGCAAGTAGTTTATCAACTTCTGTTTATCTGGAATTTCTTAAAACTTGTCAGATACAATGATGATCAGCACTAACTTCCTACCAAACAGGTCAATAGAGGCTTCAGTCTCTGATTCAGATGCCAGATGAGTCGTCCATGAAACATCCATTAGGACACAGACCTCAGGTGCGAAAAAACAACAAACAATTTCAGAGACTTTCTAGAGTAAAAGTAATTTGAACCATTATCACCTGCTTGCTCAGAAATAACTGATGAAACCAGTGATATGATTTCTTGTGATGGCCTGCCTGCTTCGTGTTAGGAAGATACAGCCTTGCAATGTCTTATTAAATGTTTTTAACCCTGTGGCATCATACTAACAGAGAACTGTTATATCAGGTGTTGTGGCATCTGTTTTCAGGATGGGAGCAAAATTCTGACCCCTGAACAATGCTGGGAAGGATGTCATGCAGGGCATGGAAAGGAAATTTTTATCTGGAGGAAATGTGTATCTGGTGGTCCTGGGTCTTGCTGAAGGTAATGGGTGGTCCTCAAGTGTTGTTTGTTGTACGATGTCCTGCAGACCCAGGAGGTTCAGAGTAGCAGTGGGATAAGCTAATGCCATAGTCTGAAACCATGTTTGTCTATTGAGTCATCTGTTATGTTATTAAAATGTGATGATTAGAATCTATGCATTACCAAGGAAAAAAGACAATAATTAAAGTCCAGACACAAATGGGAGTTAATTCTGCAAAACCGTTTTGTGCAGAGGTATTTGAGGGTTTCAGCAAAGTAACTCTTTCTGCTTCCTTTCGAAAACCCCTGCTCTACAATGAATCTTTTGAACTCTCTGGAAAGTAATCTAATTACAGTTAACACTATTATGTTCTTCGGTGCTTTGAATAGAGCTGTGGGTAATAGTATGATTACTCCAGAGTAAGTAGCTATGTGGTTCAGTCTGACATTTCATATTGATAAAAACACGAACATTTTATTATAAACAATGGATAAGGGAAATTATTAATTTTCTAGGTAATACAACAAAAGAGGGAAAAACACCATTGTTTTCTCAACAACAGGAGAAACGGTTTCACAGTATCACAGTATGCTAGGGATTGGAAGGGACCTCAAAGATCATCCAGTCCAATCCCCCCACCAGAGCAGGAACACCCAGATGAGGTTACACAGGAAGGTGTCCAGGCGGGTTTGAATGCCTGCAGAGAAGGAGACTCCACAACCTCCCTGGGCAGCCTGGTCCAGCCTGGTTTGCTAGAATCTGTTCTATAAATACATTTAATTAAAAAGTTGTATTTCTCTTCCCATGCACTCTAGGAGAAAGAAGGTGAAACCTGACTCTCTTTGTCATGAAATCTTCCCATATACCTTCCAAAATAAATTTGTATCTGAAGAATAAGACGTTCTGGTCACTTCAAGGCTTATAAGCCAGTCAAGTTGGAAATGTATTGCCTTTGTTTCATTTCTGATATAATTAGTCACGTGTTGTTGAATACTGACGTTAGATGGCACAATACCCACCATCAACCTTTCTACAGAAATGAAAATGCAATTGGAATTTGCTGCTGTCCCTGAAGCTAGTTTTGTTGACTCTGTTTTATTTTCACAGCAATCCTGTTGGTGAATGTTCTGAGACCAAGGAAGTTGAGTAACCTGATGTAAGTGTAACCCACAATCCTATAGGCACAGCTGCACAGGCAGTTTGCCTGGTACTTTGAGTCACAAGCCAACATCTTTTGGTAGTTATGAGATGTGTCAGGGAACTGGGCTGGGGGTGTTTCAAGGGCTGGCATCACAGAAGGATTTAGCAATCCCCGTTCTTCCCTGTGGGACAACGCAGAGGTGGTATCAAGGTGGAGGGGAAAACCCATCAGGGGCATTCCCTGCAGCCCTTGCTGGTCCACAGCTCCTCAAGCACCACAGTCGCAAGACAGCAGCCTTATGAATGGTTCATGAACTGCTCATTGCGGATGTGCTCTTTCCAGGCCACATCTTCTCCCACAGCCTCTTTTTTAATTGTGATCTTTCCCACCCTCCCCTAGTAGACCGATTCCGTTTGCATCAGGAGCATCTGCAAAGGGACTTCTTGGAGGTGTTTGCACAGAGTCTGGGCTCACGCACTGTGAAACATGTAACCGAGTAAAACCAGACTTTGCTGAAATTGTGTTTGAGTGGAAGCAAGCCTGTCTGCTATCTGAGTAGATGACTGACACGTTGTATCTCCCCCTGAGAAAGCAAATATTTTTTCTGTCAAAATGTCTGTAATACAATCCATTCTCACTTCTTCCTTGGTGTAGACGCAAAAGCCTCTATGATTTCAATTGGTGCCGGATTTTGTGCTCCAGCTAGTATTAGAAATCCAAGAACATACGACACTGTACTCTGGAGACAACTGGAGCTATTCTTTTTTAAGGTCACAGCAAATGTAATAATGCCAGCAGCTCATAGTGCTCTTCATTAGGCTGTGTAACTTTCCAATGCATCAGTCATTCAGTGGAGGGTGTTTACTTACTTTCTTTAAGAAGGTGACTGTTGTTTTTTTTTTATTGGTAACCTAGTTTAAATTCTCCTTTATGGGATAGATGTGGTGGACCCCATCGCAGTGGCGGGATTTTGCTACCCTGAGGAGGTAAAGCCAGCCAGATATCCAGAGCATCGGGCATCCCCCTGTCCTTCCCATCACAGGGCTCGACACTGGGATGGATGATAACTGAATAGGTGGAATTTGCTCTTGAAAATGTCTTATCCTCCTTTTGTGCAGGTCAGTCCTATACTAAGGCTCAGCTGCACCCCAGGAGTTCCTGAAACTTTGGAAAGAAGGCTTCGGTTTGTTGTAAACCCTACTGCAGTATTGAGGTTAACTATATACCTGATGCTGTAGCACTGGAGTAGATAAAGCAGACTGGATTCAGTTAGTGAGCCTAAATTGCTACTCACTTAGTATTTACAACCAGAAAAATCTTTGGAACTGAAAATGCCAGGCTGCATCTGCTGTTGGCTCTGAAGGATGTAGTTCAGGCCTCAGGTTTGACTCCCCACTGTTGTCTTGTGTTTGGTGGACAGAAACTCAGGCTCTTCCCATGGTCTGGGTAAAACTCCTGGGGGGAGTTAGCAGAAAGCCAGTCAAACAGATGAGCAGCAGCCCATTAACTGCAGGTGAGGATGAGTGTTGGGTATTTTTGTTCCAGGCCGTGTCTTTTGAGATGTTTTGTGTTTGCTTGCCTTTTCTGGCCCCATATCACCATTCCTGTGGGGGGTCCTCTCCCCATCTCCTGGGTGAGAGCAGAGGATGCTCTCACAGCCAGCTCCACATGGGGCTTCCCAACACAGACACTTTGCTTACCTTCTAGGTGCCTTTGCATGCAGCAGTTTACATTAGGCTCTTTACTGTTATTTAATCAGAAATTTAGGCTCAGGGGTTTGTTTTGGGTTTCTTTGCCCTTGTTTTCTTAGTATTAGTCGCTAGCTCCTGGGAGCTCACTGCAGACAGCTGCACTGACAGCTCTGGGCTTTGGTGTGGTGCTGGTGCTCACCGAGGCTCCTTGCTCACTCTTAATTGAAGGTTGGGGTGAGGAGAAGGTTTGGCTCACACCCCTCATGAGATCTCGTGTACAGAGAGCTGTGTATGTTAAGCAGGCAAAAAGAGCAAAACCGTGCCTGAGGTTTGGCTTTCTATCTCCAACCCCTCCTTGGGAAACAGGGCAGATGTAAAGGTGCTGTACAAGAAGCAGAAGGGGAGACCTGGCTGCTTCCCAGGGTAGGGATTATATATTAATACATCAGACTTTAACAGCTTCTGGTTACACAAAAGCCAACACACACAGAGCAACAGAGGGGCTGGGAAAAACATTGGTTTTCAACACCTTTGTGATCCTCTGGCAGCACACACATGTCCCCGACTGCATGTGCAGGGCACTCAGAGAAGCAGCCGTGGGGCCAAGGGGAAAGAAGAAAGGAAACTGAAACCCTCAGCTGCATGTCACGGCAGTGACAGCCACCATGTTGCTGCAAGCCGAGGAGCAACCCTTCCCACTGCAAAGCACAGCGTGATGCATGTGAAGGACAGGTAGGAGCAATGCAAATGGAAGCATATGGATGTATGTGCTGGAAGATGGTCCACGGCCGACCTGCCCCACCAATTTGGATGGTGAAGTAGTCAAAGCACTGCAATTGTACTGGACAGTCTCCCTGAGAAACAGCACTAAGCCAGGAAGGTTCCTAACCTGCCCTGTAACCATTCACAAGCTGTTCTTATCTATTATCAAATGTGTGAAATCTCAGTAGATGTGTTAAACTGAATTAGTGCCCAGTGTGAATGCACTCAGGATAAAGGTTGTCTTAATTTCGTATGGTTTGGTCACATTGGAAATGAGACAATTTATTGCAGGTGAATGGATAGTTGACAATTATATGAATACACTCAAGCAGAGACAAAGAAAATGTCATTTGATTTTATTTAGCCTTCACTAACTAGGTTACGTTTAAAGGCTAAGAGCGCGCACACAAATGCTTGCACTATTGGGCTAATTTTAGTGTTCACCAAGTGTGCTCACACAGAGATTTTAATGCAGCTTCACTAGTCCACTTTTCTCCTAACTTTTATTATTTTGGTAGAGTTTCTGGTAGTGGACGTGGCACAGGGCTCTCACAGACGGGCCACACCATGCTTGCAGCTCCCCTGAGGGCATCCTGGTGTGTGCCCGTGCTCCAGGAATCCCCCTCCCCAGCCTCTCTGCTATTTGAGAGAAAGCACCAAAAGGCAAGATGGGAAGTGTTTACATACTAGTTAGAGGGAAAGAGGAGACCAGAAAGACTTTTAACGTTAAAAAGAAGTGATGTGCTGGAGGAAATACCTAGCAAAGGTTGGAAACTCCTGCTCCTGGCTTACTGGATCTTTTCTTCTCTTTCAGAGATGCCTGTGATGCTCACACATCTGCCTAGACAAGTTGTCATGGGAAAGCTGACCCTGCCTATCTGTCCACTCTTTTATTTCTTGCTACTCCAGATTAGTGCCAATTCTCAGATGTGGCACAAAATTGACAAAATCTTTGAACAGCCAAGCATCAGACGTTGGCCACTAATACTCCCGAATTTATGGGTGAGTAAACTATCTGGGAGACATGTTCATCCTGTGCTGAAGGTATAAGAGCTGATGCATATGAGGGAAGAGCAGGAATTTATTGCAGTGGATCGCTTGTGTGAAAGCTCTGGGTAGACCCTGCTGCCCAGAATGCAGGAGTGACTGACTAAAGGTTTGGTGCTGTTTGGTGGTGCCGGTGTTTTTTCCAAGTTACTACTTCCCTATTCTGTGATTTGTTTATCACCCTGGCGCCAGCTGTCCAGTCTTTCAGTTCTACAAAAGCTGATAAGGCTGAAGGCTTTCCAGTTTAAGGGATAAAACGGTTTTACCCTCCTCTTTCAATTTTACCAGTATGAAAGGTACTAATAAATGCAGAGGGTGGGAGGAGAATTTGGGGCTGGGGCTGCCTGGGGCTGAGAGGCATCGGTTGACCAGAGGTGTTGGCACAGGAATGATCAGCCACAGCATTCCAGTAGGTGCTGGACTCCTATGAATGACCACAGTCCTTCAGAAACCAGCACAGGAAAAAAAAAATACGTGCTTTATTTTAGCAAAAGTTGGCTCGGAATATTTTGAGTCATCTGAACCCTGGGGAGAACAAAGTGAGGGAGAAGGGTAAAGCAGGCAGACAATGAAATGGTTGCCATACTTCAAAGTGAATGGCCTTCCGCTTCTGAATGACACGCAGTTGTGCCTGATGCCAGTGGTTCTCAGCACTCACCTGGCTCGAAGGAGAGCAGCATGTGCTTTTTGGGGAGCAAACAGATGGGAAAAGGTTGCTTCAGGACCATGGGCTGGGTCTTTTCCTGAGATGGTAGAAGATGCTCGTATGCACAGGTTGATAACAAAAGGAGATGTGTGTTGTGTAGATCTACTCTGCAGAGCTCTGCTTAGTACAACAGCACTTGTGGGTATGCGACCAGGAAGGCGAACAGCTCTGGTATCGCATCTATTGTCTTACAAGTGTGGCAGGCATCCACACAGCAGCTGGGCAAGCAAAGAGAAGAGCAATTTTCTGAATGCCTTCTGCTGAGTGGATGCAGGGCTACAACACAGCACAAGCACTCCATCTACCTGAAGTGTAGACCCACTGTTGCCAATCAATTAGCCTTAATGCCCTTGGAAGTTTTAATTCAGATAGGAAACCATGTTTCTGGCTGTATATGTGAAGCATCTCTTTGTGGTGGAAGTCTTTTTTGGGAGATTATGTCTGTGGATGCCAGAAGGCACTTGGCAATAAGTGCTTTCTGCATTTGGCTCCCTGCACAGTCTTCATAATCCACTCACTGCCTGGAGATGGTCTTTAGCTGCAAAATTCAGATCCCCATCTTAAAACACTTTGCTGTCCTGGAGCTCTAAATTCCAGAAGCTTAGGTTTATCTGCTCAGTGTTTCTCCACCTTGGGAATTCGGTTTGGAACTAGCTGTTAATAAATTAAATAGTTTAGCACATTTTTTTTTTTTTTTTTTTTTTTAAATGCTTTTGCAACAAAGGCCCATCAGGGGATATGAAGATAATCAGCTTGAGGAAAATCCTGAGAAACCTGTCAGCACATCTCCAAATAGGTCACCTGCCAGGCAGCATCCCTGAAAATTGTATGGGGTGCCTCTGAGATACCCTCCAGATTATTTATGGTGTTATAATTCAATTCAGTGGTGGCAGGGGATCCATGATGGTGGCTGTGAGATCCTCATGTGCTAGATATTTTTGGAACCTACAGAGGAAGCAAAGAGAGTATTTAGGATTGAGTAATTACAAGGGTTAGGATTTAATAGGGAATTTATACTGCAGTCTGTGGCTATTAGTCTAGCTAAGTAACTTCTTATGGAGGCATAGTAATGAAAGCACTCATCAAACAGGTAGCTAGGATGCTACCTATAAATAGTCAGTAAATGATCTATGGGAAAAGAGTGCAGATATGCTGGGATGATGTTTTATGACTGTCTCTAAATTATGGAGATAGATGTTCTAAAATATGAGTCTGCCTTATAGGCAGCAGCCTTTTAGGTCTGTAGAGCACACAAAGGTTATGGGTTAAAACCAGTGGATTCCTTCCTGCAACAGACTGAGAGCAGATTTTCCTTGGGTCATTTAAAGGAAATGGGGGAAAAAAATCCTTGTAGCTGAGAGAATAGCATGTACTTTAATGTAAATGACTGAATTGCTAGCAAAGCGCTTTCCCAGAGAAAGAGCAGTAACTCTTGGGATCAGACCGTCCTGCTGGAGGAGTAGATGAAACATGACTGAGCTGAAAAAATGAGCAGTGCGTTGCTTTGGTTCAGCTACAACAGCAAAATAGTGAAACACTTGTAATACGAGTGCTCTTACAAACTGGCCACATTTACCACACCTCCTTCAGAGGCATTATTGGTCTTTCAAACTTTCAGCTCAATGCAAGCCACCTTAGAATCAAAATAAACATTCCTCAGTTGCTGAAACCATGAAGTTTCACTAATCAGGGCTTCCTGACTGGTTTGTGAGACCTCTGCCTGCATTTTTTTGTATCTTGTAAGCTACTGAAAAACTATAGCTCATTAAGGGTTACTGTCTTATCCTCACCTCTACCAGTTCCGAATGAATAGAAATCATCTCCATCTGTTAATCCAGTTGCTGAGGAGAGCGGGGTAGCATGGATGGCGCTTCTGTGTTTGGCTGAGGTGGGATTTCTGTATCTGGCTGCAGAGGACGCTATTACTGACCTTGTCAGATGCTCTTAAATTGAATCATGACTTTGCTGAATTCTCAAGTCATTTTGTCAGTCCCACAAAAGAGTGGTTTTAGTCTGAATTATGTGCATACAGCTGAGCAGAGCCCTCTTCCCAGAGCAGTTTGGGAGGCCCTGCTATGTGCTCAGCAGCCAAGGGCACGTTGCTCCTTTGACAAGTTGGTGGTGTCTCCTTTTGCCTTCCCTGCAGAAGGTACCGGCAACATCTGTTTCCTATTTAAATTCAAGGGTATTACTTTGATAAACGGTTAAATGCAATCCTGAGGGCAGGGGGATGTCTTACTGTCCTACCAGGTCTCAGCAGCCATGGTATCTGTTATTATCTGTGTGAGAAGCCCACAATTCTAAGCCTGCCAGCTGTCAGTAGTGAACAGAAAACCTAATTTATCTCTTGGAAAGCCATGAGCAGACATGCTTTGGAATGGAAAGTGGTATTTAGTGGTTGAGGTCCTGCACTGAAATGCAGTTAATCTAGGTTCAGTTCCTGCCTCTATCACAGGTGTCCTGCAAGCCAGGGCAGGATTCAGCACCAGGATCCAACCCCCAAGGATGGGGCTGCAGAAGTGTTTAGCATGCTGTGTTGCTCATTTAGGTGCCATGTAGCCATAAAGCCCGCTCTTTGTCACCTCAGGTAGCAAAAAAAGGGATGGGAGACCATCTGCTCACTCTCCTGCTGGGACACTGGAGACTTAAGACAGAAAATAAATGGGGTCAAGAAAAGGGAATAGGCAAGATAGAGACTAACTTTTCAACTTAAGGAGAAAGGGACCTCCGGGCTCTTTTCTCAGCTTCTGGGAAATGATTTGCTTTGGTTTTTTTTTCCTGAAAATATACAGGGAAATTTCATCTTTAGCAGGAAGATGGAAGCCAACAGCAAGACCTCAGAAAACTGGCCATATGTTCAACCTGTCATGGTGGGGCAGTCTTGGGACCTGTTTTTGGGGGAGAACTAACCATGTTGGAGCTACAGCACGAGGCAGGTCCATCTCCTGTTCCTCAGACTAGGCAGCTAAGTGCCAGCAGCTCACCCCAGAACCACACACCCTGAGATGTGCTGAGTCTTGGGCACCTCTGAAACCTGATGGTGCCAACTGGACATTCAGGTTGAACATCAGCTCATCAGCTTGTGTTGACATGATCTAGACATGTCTCAGAGGGAGAAGGGCCCCAAATCTATGTCTAAGACTCTGAAAATAACCCTTAATTTTAATGGAAGCAATGATATCCTCCAACAGTCATTCCTGGAAACCACAAACCTGATAGACAATGACAGAACTGAATGGCAATTTATAAAGAGACCTTGTGAGATAGTAAGGATCCCTAAATGGAAAGCTGTGCTGTATTAGTAGTATAATAAAACAGCTTTATTAGAAACTATCCATGAACTAGCTGTTCTCTGGACAATCAAATCATCCCACTGTCTACTCACATTGCTTTTGTCAGGCTGGAATACTTCAGCACACAAGTAAATAAGTATAATGAAAAAGTAACCCTGACATGCTCATTTGTCTGTCCTGTCACCACTGATCTATATTTTTGAGGATATACTGAGATGAATGGCTGCAAGAAGACCCTGGTCATGTTATGAAAAACACAGGCTGTCCTTTTAAGCAAGGTGACAGATTTACCTGAGGGCCAAACGTCCCTCAAATATTAATTCCTACCTGTTTTGGAGAACAATAAGAGTTGTTTCTGGTTTCCTTGTAGTGTCTCTATGATAAAGAAAATATAACTAGATGTAGCACTAGCACTATTATGTACATAGAGAAATGTGTGTATATAAACACCTGTATGTTCCAGTCCCTGGTGCATTGCCACAGCATAGACAGCTATAGGTAGCCTGTAAACAGCTGTAGGTTGCTGAAAGACAGCCATACGTTGCCTGTGGACAGACAAAGGTTGCCTGTAGATCAGCACATTATATCTGTCCTGCTTTTGAGAGCTTTATCTACCCACCATGTGTTGCAGCAGCTCCAAGCCTACTCTCAGCTCAGGCAAAGCAAACTGTCTCAAGTCCAGGCAGCCAGCACCTATTTTTTTACAGTCTTGCATTAAAAAGGCAGTGGGCCTAGGAGAGAACTGTAAAGTTGAAAACCTGAATTTGTATATTATCATGAGCAGGAAATAAAAACCAAATGTATATCTGGACCCAAGTCTCCGAAGATCCATCATCACATCTGGATTTCTCCAGTGGTGATAACATCTGTATCAACGGAAGAAAAACTAGAAGAACAGTTTCCCAGTATAAACTGGGAAATTTTGGTTGTTTAATACTTACTGTGGCAGGGGCATATTCCTCTGCCATGCTTCAACTATGCACCAAGAAAAGTGACTCTTGTTCCTCATTTCCTCCCTCTTCCTATCTCTGGTCACTATTAATCATGAGGCAATTACGTTCTTTAAGATAAATCACCACAAGTTTCTCTTCTGTAAACAGACAAACAGCTTTTCTTTGTAAAGATTGATTTAGTTGCCCTGCAATTTCCTGTTTAATTAAACAGGATCAGTCTGACAAATGCAGGTTTTTAAGCACTTTGTTTCTAGCTTTATTGTCTTCTCCTCAGAATATACAAAGGATGGACTTATTTTTCAGGGCATTGAGATGGGTAGCTAGGTTAACACCAGTCACTTTGCCCTTGGGCATTGATTAATATCAGCTATGTCAGATAATTTCATATAAGGGAACTGCCAGAGTGATTCTCCACCATCCGTTGTAGCCCTCAGCTGCTACAAAATGAGTGTCGAACCTTCCTGAGCCAGAAGATGTGTTTTGTCCAGATAGAGAACATATTTTCTTTCTGCTCAGCTGTATTGAACCCTGCTCAAAGGGATGCAAACTTTGTTGATCCATATCACAGATCTGCACGTTGGGTAGGTGAAAAAGAGGCTCCAGAGCTACAACTTCTTCAGGGAAGTAAAGGGTCTCCTGAGATGGGACAGGAGCCGAGAAATCTGTGGGCACAAAGCTGAGGCTTGTCCTCAGATGAGGTTTGGGCTGTTGGGTTAAAATAAGTCTCTGTCCCCAGACAAAGCAGCAAATCAAGGATCTGGGCTGTTAGACTTCAGTTTGCAGAGAAGACTGAGGGTGACATGGCCATAAGAGTGGGAGATACAGCCCATGTGGACCTGTTCATCATGTTGTTCAAAACCAGGGGCACCTGGTGAACGAGGCTGATTTTTAAAGGGAATTTCTTTGTGCAGGGGGCAGTGAGGTACTGGCACATGCTGCTGGAAAAGAGGCTGGGGCAGTTGGATGGACAATGCAGCAGAAACACTGGGTGTTATTACCTGGGGGAACTGGATGGAGGAGGAGGAGCAGGAGCACCGGGCAGGCAGCTGCGGGGGAGCATGTGCCATAGCAGCAGCGCTGCTCTCCTGGTGCCACCGCTGTGCTAAAGAGGAGGTGTGCCCTTCTACATTGATTGTTGTCTTATCTCAAAACAGTCATCAGGATGAAGTTAAATGGCCTGGGAAAACAGTAGACTGTCACATTTTTATTGGCTTTCAGATAAATGTTCCCTGACACTGGAGCCATCTGCAGATTCAGTCCTGCCACTCCTTTCGTTCATGTCTCTGTTTAAATGATTTCTTGAAAGGACAAATCCAAAGGATCATATATCCCCTTTCAACCTCTTCCTTTGCATCCACCTGGGAATACCACTGATCACCCAATAGACTTATTTTTCCCAAATACTTAGTACTACTATTACAACAACAAGACAAAAGTGTCATGATCCTACTGCTTGTTCTTGAAATGGTAAGAAGAGCAGGGATTTTTCTGGAAGACATTTTCTTAATTTTTCCCTTGGTGGTTTTAAAATGATGCTACTTAGCTGTGACACCTGAGCTAACCCTACCTTGTGTTGAAAGCTGCTTGTATTTTGTTATTAGCCCTGTTCCAGAGTAAATAGTTTGAGATTTCCTACTGATTCATATTAATCCCATTTCACATTTGTGTTGTGGTTGTAAGGTTTACCAGAGTAATTCCCAACGTACATGGAATTAAGGGCATTTTAAGAGTTTAGCAGAAAATGGTGGTAAAACTTCTTGCAGAGATGTAAGCTGTGCTTTCCCAGATGCCTCTTGTCCCTTTGTCATGCAAAGGCAAAACCCCAAATGTGCGTGAATGTTCTGCAAACACATGGCCGCATGTGTGACAGGAGTAACATCATTGGATGAGTATTGGTGCTGACTGGCACATCTGTGGCATCACTGCCTTCCAGATACAGCTCTGGTCTGCAACACATCATAGTCCCACCAGCTTGTAGTGCCCTCTCCTCGTGTTTTGCAAGGACCTCAAGCATACCAACATATGAGCAGTCCCTCATCTGTGTCAGACAAGTTGTGCCAGAGGAACACCAGCATATCAGGGAGGCAGATCAGCATTGGCATGGAGGTGGCAATAACCTCCAGGCACGGTAAATTCACCTCCTGGCACAATGCGGTATGGAGGATGTCAGGCCACAGGGTAACGCTGAAAAAAGTGACTCTTATCTTCCCAAGAGTCCAATCTCTCTGCATGAAAGCAAAGGTGAAGAGGTGACACAGCAGGAGCTCTCAGGATGTGCAGGGATTTAGCAGGCTGTGGAGATCTGGCCCTCAATGCTGTGGCCGCTGGAGCTGAAAAGGAGCGTCACACGTCTCTTTGAGGTTTTCCTTGCTGCTTACCCTGCTGAAACATTTTCTCCCTCAGGCTAAGTGGTTCGTGGCTCTTGGCTCATTGCTGTTACAAGACATTTATGTTTCACGGCAGATGGCCTACTGCACAACTTGTTCTTTATTTTAACTAAGGTAGATCAGCAGGCAGTGGTCCAGTCTCAGGTAGCTCTGCATTGTGATTTCAGTATTAGCTCACATTTCTTTAAAGCAAAAGAAATAAAAAAAAAAAAAAAAGGGGGGGGGCACTGTGAGAGAAAAATTTTCATACAAGATTTGTCAGGTTTTATAGTATATTTGGCACTTATTTTGTGAAGGCCAAATATGATGTCACAAGCACTTTCAGAGAATCATTAAAATACAAAATAATGAGTGAACACCACAATGCTTTGTGACTGAATGCATGAAAATGCACTGACTTCAAGCTAAGCTGCATGGAATTTGACCTTGGCACAAATGATGGCTTTTCTCCACCTGGTTTGTGACCTGTGCCTTTTCAGATGGTATGTAGATTTAATTTACAATGCATTTCTATATACAGAGGAAAAGTGCTACAACTTTATCTGTCCATGGAGTCCCAGCAGTCTCAGCTTGCCAGATGTTCCTTACTCATTTAAAAAGTGCACTGAGCTTTGCTTAGTATGATAATTTTGAAATGCAAAGAGTATGGGGAGACATAATGAAGAGTTAGAGTTAGCGGCTGTAGGGGTAAAAAGTTTCAAGAAAAAAATCTATTTGCCACGCGTCCAGCTGCATTACCATAGCTGTGGGCATTAATTGTTGTGCAAACACCTACAGGTCACTCTGAGCATAAATTATGTTTTGATTTCTTAAAGCCAGAAACTTGACCAACAGCCTTCATTTAAAAACAGGAGACCATGCTGCAGGCAAAGTCTTTATTTTGACTCAAAGCCTTGCGATTACCCAATTGGTTTTGCTGCAGCAGCCATTGTAACTGGCTCCATGGCAAGATTTGTCACCTGTTGCACCAACCCATACCACAGCTGGTGGGAGTCACTGTCCTGACCACCAGCATTACTTCTGAGCACAAATCTCCCAGACTTATTGCTGGGGGACAAAATTTTTCTTGCTGCAGATGAGAGAGGGTGTTAAGAACAGTTCTTGCAGACATGCCTTCCTATCTCTAGGAGCAGTAACACCTGACCTGGTTCTCCAGGGACTGACTCTTTTACTCAGCAGTCTGGTTTTCGCTCTATTAGTGTTCAGCTCTTGCTCCTTGTAGCAGCCCAGCCAGGGCCAGGCATCACCCTTCGAGCAGTGAAATTCAATGCTGCCTCCGGGAGCTCTGCAAGGGGCTCTGTTGGGTGTCATGCGACAGAGCAGGGATTTAGGGAGTTGTACTACCTACAGGTTGGGGAGCAATTGATGATGAGGCTCACTCACTCTCTTTCCTCATCAGAGAGGCTGGAGGTGCCCACAGTCCCTTGCAGTGTTAAGGCGGATGGAAAGTATTGAGAACATATTCACCCTTACCCTGCAGAGACCTCACCTTGGAAGCTTCACCGTGAGCTTCCATTTCACTCCACCCCTCTCCAAGTGAGAGTTTTACCTCTAGGGGAATAGCTCACAGTGTGACAGGACCCTCCAAGGGATGTGGAGTGGTTGAGGGACAGCAATGATGGCCACGGAAGGGTGACATTAACCGGCTGAATGATGATTGTGTCACTCCAAGGTGCACGCCATGTGGTGAGCAGGCAGGACCGTGCTTCAAAACTGACCGTGACAACCTAGACTCAGGCAATGGATGGAAGGAGAGTTTTCAAAGGTAAGAGCATTGGCAACTCCTGGATAGACTTATTGAAAAAGAACAAGCTCAGTAAAAAAAAAAAATAAAGGCATTTCATTTTCACCCAGTTCACAGACAAAGATATCCCAGCTTTTTCACCACTTAAAAGACAAACCCAGAGGTGATGTTTCCTAAACAAGTTGAAATCTAAGAATCGACATAGTTACATGCATATTTTACTCTTAAGGAATATTGGATATCTTCATTGGGAATCAAATTTCTTAATGTTTAAAATACATTCACTTCCCCCTCAATAACTTGCTGAAATAGTAAAAAATTCTCAATATTGTTCAAGTTTGTAGTAAAATATTTTTCCTATTTATTTACAGGAAGGTCAATGTTTTATCCCTGAATTTTCTTGCATATAATTCGTTTG
The DNA here is from genome assembly GCA_013399365.1 of Pampusana beccarii. Classification (NCBI taxonomy): domain Eukaryota; kingdom Metazoa; phylum Chordata; class Aves; order Columbiformes; family Columbidae; genus Pampusana; species Pampusana beccarii. Next base: position 793,512 of record VWYH01006590.1, on the reverse strand, counting down.
AATGAGGTGGATTCTATGTCATTTTTAATCTTCTAAATGCATCTATGTCCAAATTATAAATCCCAGAAAGGAGTGACCTATATTGAATTCTTAGCTGCAACTTTATGGCAGAACAAATACATTTCTCTAATGTGCAAACTGTTAAATGTTTTCTTATCATACTAAAAGTGTGAATTAAATTATAATATGATGAAAAAGTAGCAGTTTGCAGTAATTCCAAATGTGGCAAGTCTTCAGTAGTGCATAAAATTATTCAGTGAACTGTGGAAAACATCAGAGCAATTCTAGCCTTAAAGCTTTTCCTCCAACAACCAAAAAGTGCCAAAAACAAGCAAGCATAGCTAAGCATTTCATCTTGGAAGCAGCTTATTGAATTAATAAGACAAGTCAATTAATGTAATGCTCTGTTGCTTCAGGATAAAACATGAAAAGGAAAAATATGGAGCTGTTTACTGTAGTGAGATCAAGCAACCATGAAGTCTGTAAAGCTAAAGTTGCTCATTTCTGTAAATCCTAAGGAAATGATCAGCATGGGCATTGTATAGACTCTTTATATGTAAGTAATCTTTGTGATGCAGATCTTCTGCTGTCCAGACACTGGTTTTAATATCAATTTGCTCCTACTATGAGCCTGGTTTGCCTCTATATTGCATAAACTTGGAACTGAATATCCAATATAACTCACACTGGGTTACGTTTGATGGGCTCACCTGTGTCTGAAGGCATCTTGGTGCTAACTGGTGAGGAAAGTTACCACTGGGGTGTGCAGGGTATTCTGCATGCGTACTGTTTTATACTCAGTTTAGGCTGTGCATTGGAGAGCAGTCAAGAAAATCGAGAGCTGCAGATAGAAACTGTCTGTATTTTGGCAGAGCAGCCTGTGTTTAAATCATGGCAAGGTTCCGATAAATTGAAAGTTAAGGTTGGTAATCTTTGCTTTCAGGTCAGTTCTTCACTTTTCATTTAACTTAATGCTAGGCTTGTATGTGCTCAGAAATCCTGATTGTAGGTGACTGTGAAAAAGTGCATGAGAAGGATTGAGTCAATTAGTGATGAACAACTGGTTTTCCTATGTAGTAGACCAAATCTTCCCGGAAATCCTCATTATTCAGAATTTGGGTTTGATTTTAAATAATAATAATATCCCTGATCAAGAACTTTACCTGTTATAATCTCCCATTTTTCAATTCTTCTACCCAAACCACTGCTTTTGATTGCAAGGGACTAATTATATCAGTTTAAATAGGGCTGCTGTGGGTTAATGGGGACTATAGCAAGAAATAGACGGTTGGTAGACATGAGTGACTCAGTTATTCAGGCACAAGATGACTTTCATCGGTCACAGCAATTTGTGGAGAACAACTCTCCTGTAGCTGTTCTGGTCAGATTCTGTTGGGACCGTACGTCAATGGTAGAATGGGAAACTGAAGACAGCAACATACTGACCAGGTTTACACTCACTTCATGTGGTGTGGTTGGTTTTTGGGGCTCTGCAAGTGTCAAGGCATCGAATGGTATAGCTACAGGAGGTGCTTCAAGGCGGACTTACTGTAGTGTCTAGGTAGACATGTGGAGTATTTAAGGGAGGACTGTATGGACTAGAAATCAATGGCAACTATGTGCCAAACCATTTTTAAAGTTTTTGCCCCCAGATCTTGAACAGCACTGACTGTAAGAAATGCCATCAGCCTTATTTTCCTTCCCAGCTTTATTCCATGGTGGAGAAAGGGACGTATTGTGATTCTGTTGTAAGTATTTTGTGGTAGGTTGCTGCGAGATGCACAGTTGAGATGTTATTGTTGAGAAAAAACACTGTGGCATGTTGTGAGAGCTTTTGAGGGCTGCCTTTAACTGCAAAGTCTCATAGGTCACACGTAACAAGCAGCCCCAAAATCTACAATATGAATAATTACTGGGGGGGGTGGGAAAAAAGACCTTTTTAACTCAGCAGTGGGGCTGCAAGGTAACATTATGAACCAGCAAATACTGTGGGTCAAATCCACTTATGAGGGAAACTGATGTACTTTGACAGGAAACATGTGTCGACCCTTACTATTCAGTCCTCTGGGGTGAATTCAGTAATCTCAATCTGGAGAACCTTTCTAGGAGGCAGATAAATCCATGCACGTAGGTAACTTTCCCGTTTTGCTTGTGTCCATACCTTTCTCCTAACCCTGCTGAGCACTGGTGAACTATTGCTAGAATCTCTGTTGAGGTCAGTGACTGAAGGAGGAAGATTAGCATTAAACATTAAAGTATCTAATATATATTTTCCTTTGTAAAATATGTGAATGCCTGGAGTATCAATTTGGAGTTGGCTGTTTCTGTTTCTATTGCCCAGGGATGATGTTGACTGTAAGATGTTGCTGGAAAGAACATTGCGAGGTGGCAGTCGCAGGTTATATGGACTCAACATCTATACAGAAAACGGTAGGATTCAGCCAACCATTTTGAAATCTCCCTTCAATTCTGCTCTAATTAGAGAACTAGAAACATATTTCAGGAGCTAGAGCTGTAAACAAATCCAAATTGTCTGATATTAAAAAGAAAAAGATGAGATATAAAAGGCGTTTCAGTTATGGAGATAGGTTGGAACACTGTTTATAATCCCACAGTGAAGCAAATGATGAGATTAGCTTTGCTGAATAAGACCAAGGAATCTTATCATCTGTCTTGTTTCGTGTGTCATGTAAAAGAACAGGCTTTTGTGTAAGCAGAATATCATTTTCTCTTCCTAGGACAAAGGCGGGGTGGAGATGGGCTGAAAAGGAGATAGGCTGTACTAATATTTAGAAATCAGGTGCTGAGACAGTACAAAAGCTAACAGAGAGCATTATATCGTAATAATCACATCTCAGCACAGTTTTGTAGAAAAAGGCACTGTAGGGTTGTAACAGTTTTAGGGCTTTGGGTGCCAGAATTTCCTCCTGCCCTTGCCCTTCTGAGTCTTCCCTTTCTCCCATGTCATCTCAGGTGAAAGCAGTGCAAGGGCATACCAACTAGGGATACTGTGGATTTTCTATATTTTTTCCATCTAAGTCACTGTTTGTGCTGTTTTGAGCCCATCAGTTCTTTGAAGGGAAGGTCAGAAGTAATGAAGTCAAATGAATGAAGCATTCATTGAAGCTGCCTCTTGAAGGCACGTATCCAGACTGCGATACTCCTTTGTTGCACTAGCAGTTGCTACTTAGCTTATATGTCTTTGAGAGTCTGTTGGCTGAACAGAATGGGAGAAAATAGCCAAGCTGCATAAGGAAAAGCATCATAGCCTGCTTGTTCCTTTTGAGCAGCTTTGAACACATATGCCACCCAACTCTGCTAAAAGAACAGGTAATTGTAATGAAATTGTATGCCTTCCTCAATAGGGAAGCTTTATTTGTACTGTCGTACTGTGTTGCAAAGTCGTAAGTGCCACCATTAGTCAAATTCGGGCTAGACTTAGACCAGTGCAAGTGTGTGGACGTATAAATCTGCTGACAGTGGATCCAGTGCAGCTCCTTTGGTAGGTGCTCGGTGCTAAATGCTAAACTTGCCATTGGCAGAGTTAAAGAAAAGCTGGAGAGTGCCTGGAGGCAGCACTGAGAGGTGGAGATGGCTTTGTGATGTGTCTCCTCTCCTGGTTACTTTCATTACTAAGACTTAACCAGGTTTGAGGATGATCCATCAGTTATTATTCCCAAAGCAAAGATAGTGGAAGGTTTGACTAAGGGCTTGAATTTAATAGCCAAGCACATTTTGTCTTTTAGGATTTAGGATTAGCTGATCTTTAACATTAAGTTGGTATTGAGGTTCTTCATGTTGCAGAATGCTTTGAAGGTTGAGGTTTTGTTTCACAGATACTTTCAGGGAAGGTTTTTTTGTGTTTGTTTTTGGGTTTTTGTTGTTGTGGTTGTGTTTTTTGTTGTTGTTGTCTTTTTTTTTTTTTTTTAAGCAGAAGAAGGACACAAAAACTATTTGCCTTCAGCCTGTAACATTTCCTAGCTGTTGCTCTGCTTTACATCAGTGTCTGTGAGATACTAGTAGGGCCTTAGGGACTTGGTGCCAGATTCATGAAAACTCTGGGCCACTTTACAAGAGATAACATGTAGGCCCTACAAGTCTAGATAGCAGAATCTTTCAGAGAAAAAAATGTAACTGAAAGAGCACTAGGAAAAAAACAGAGCCCAGAAAAAACAGAACATGTCTGTGCTTGGAACTCATATTGTGCATTTGACAGCAACTTTGCCTGTTCGTCACTCTCTGTTTCAAGTCCAAGAAAAGTCTGATTGAATCAATAGTGATAAATTTTCCTTTCACAGAGGCATAAACTAATGGCAAGCCCTCAACAGTCAGTGTGCAAAGTTCGTGGTTCTGGTCAAGGTATATGAGACTGTAGGAGAACTAAAAAAAGGACAGGTTCAGTGAAGGTGAGGAGCTGACAATTAACTCCGCTGCTGCAAATCAAATACCAGTAGCATCTGCTTCGTACACTGGGGTACATTTGAGATGGACCCTGTGGCCCTGAGCTGGGAATTGCTGGTGTGGGCAGTGCAAACACAGGGAGCTGCTGGCACAGCACCTCCACCGAGGTCAGGATCTCGCCTTCTAAAGTACACAGGGAAAAAAAAAAGAAAGGAAAAAAGATCACATAAATCACTGCTGTTGGGGGGAACAGCTCCCTGAAATGAGTCTTGACAGCACAGCTGCTTTTTTGTAGTCTGTGGGGCAGTAGTAGTGGTAGAGGACTAATAGAGATGGATGAAAATAATTAAGTGGTTTGAAAGAGAGGGGATGAGATGAAATGAAAATGAAATGAAATAGGAAATGAAGAGGAATGGCAGGTGGGAGAAAGAAATTGTGTATTCCCCTGGGCAATATTTTAGGTTATGGGTAGTTTCCTTCAAATCTAAGTGGGCCTCTAGCCCTCATTTCTAACTGAATCAAGGACAGTTGTCTGACAAAGAAAGCAGATGATAAATAATGGGAAGTGGGTCAGTAACATGATGCACAAATACGTGTATTGTTTCTAGGCATAAAAATCAGACCATATTGCCGCATGGTGGCAAAACGAATCTAATCTGACAATGAAAGTTTCATGAAAAAATGTCATACCCAGGCCTATCAGGTGGGAAAGACCTCCGGACATATCTGAGCTGCACTCAGAAATTAGAGGTTCTTGGCTACTTGCCAAGCAACAGCAAAAGTTTTATCAAGGATCTGCCAAGTATGCAGATCTTTTCTTGTTGGTGTGGTTTTTTTTTTCTTCCCCATGACTTAGTTACTCCCCTGGCAGTGGTGCTTGTATTTTTCAGTTGAGAAGAAGTTGTTTGTGCTTCCTGTTGTCTGGTTCAGGCATTTTCCTGTGTCAGCGAATGTCTGCTCTCTCGTCTCAAAGTCAACTTTTACCTGAAAATCGTTTTATCAGATGGGCAACTCTGAGAAATTGTGACCTCCAAAAGAAGGACTGTTGACACATCTATTTCTCAGCCCATCAGGGTTAAGCACAGCCGCTTCTCTGCCTTTTCTCATCCCTGCTCTGATCAAAAAGGCTCAAAGCAACTTTTAGCCAGGAGCCATGAAATCAAACTAGGGCAGGACTGTGTCAGTGTGTTCCTGTGGGAACAGGTGTTGGAGTAGGTCTAGTGGTGGTCTTCCATGCATCAGTGGTTTGCAGATCCCAGCTGAAGGGAGTGATTGTCCACACCTGACTGCAGGCACCCTAATTCTGCTCTCTGTGACCTGAGCTAAGCCAGGGTCAGCTGTCAGTGAAATTTCACTGATGTGAACTGTAGATGAACCATCTGTGATGACGACCTAAAATCCAGGAGTCCTCAGTTCTATTACTGGCTTTGCTGACGTTCTTTACCATAACCTTGGACAGGTCTCAAATCTTGTTAGTCTTGGTTTCCTATCTGCAAAGAAGAGGATTCAGTTTCTTTTCCTCAGAACAGTATAGTTTTATAAAGTAAAAATATTTGTGAAGTGTTTTGACTGTGTGAGCATTTCAGAGAAGGAACCATAAATACGTGTCAAGCCTATGATCTGAATTCAAACTGGTGAACTAGAAAAAGTGTTGACAGCCTTAAACCAACTGCCCGGTACACACAGCTCCTTCTGTCTACCTGAAAGATTATTTATGGAATGTATTTCTATTTTTCTCTGACAAAAACCAGAATACCAAGCAAAGAAGAATGAGTCATTCCATTGTCAGGCAAGCTTTAAACCCTGCTTACTGGGGTGTGACTGACGTACTGATGAAAGAGGACCTCATTTTAGGCCACAGTATTAATCCTGCCACCAAAGAAGAAACAAAGGCTGCCACCTTCAGATGAAGCGGATGTGCTTTCCAAGCCAAGGTATGTTTATCTCTACAACTTCTCTATCATCTGTAATTATCTTTGGACCATACAGTGGAATAGAAAAGTGGCAGATGGGGAGAGTTAGGAGCATGAATTATTATTTTTAATAGGAGTATATACAAGCAATACACCACTGAATGTATCTGCAAACTCTGTTAGCTGTCGATCAATAGGCCTGATAAAAGCATCACTCCTCACTAACTATATCACCTACAGTAATTTTTCATGAGACTTCCTCTGTGTACCAGGTTTGGGTGCACATCAAGCTGTTCATAATTGTTGGCCATAGCAGTGGACGTACTCCATGGGTCTTTTTTCTTCAACTGTAATGTGTAGCATTACTCAAAGCAGTATCAGGTCATACCACAATGAGCTTTTTATTACCAGAGATTTTCGGACAGAAGCACATAATCTAGATTTTCTGAATCAATAGGCAGATGGTAGCTACTTTTTTCTTTTTTTTTTTTTTTCAGTATTTTTTCCAACTTGTACATTTTAGATTTACATAACTTGGTTTCACACATCTGAGGAAGAAACACTGACATAAATCTAAGTTTATCTTTGATGCATTTACAAATATATTTTTCCCTGACATGACTCTGTCTAGACTTCTGTCAGAAAGCAAGAACGGTAACTTTCTCGTCTGTTGATGTGAATACCTTTCAACACTGTGCAGAGAATGGCATGACTTTCAGTTTTTCATGAGAATGTGGGACCCATCTACTCCACCACTGAAACGTAATGAGTTTCCATTGGCCAAGGTGAAAAAGCAGCTCTGACATCTTCCCACTACACACTTCGCTACTATGCATATCACTGAAATACATGATCATCATGACTCCAGGCTGGTTGAATTTTTTTTTATTATTGTTTTCAATTTGGTTAACTGAGACAATGAAGGTTAGCTGCATCCAGCTCTTAATTTGACTTCACGTTTTATTAGTCATTATTTTTGCAAAGGCCTTAATTCCCCTCTAAAACATTTTAATTAAAACAGCAATTTCTCAGTGCCGCACTTCATGAACAGATTTTGCAGCAACTTCAAAGAGACGCAGATGTTTACTGAATTTGGTGTGGTGATATTTGAGGCTGCCTACTGGCGAAGAAAAATTCATAAACATCCCCAAGAAACTTTGCTGTGGAAATGACAACATTTCCTTCTTATATTTTAGCAAGTCTAATATTTCCGAATCTCAACAGGCATAAGCATTGTTATCTCCTCATAGTCTGAGCCGTGTCAAGATACATTGCTATGGGGTATATACCTCTCAATGGTGATACCTCCAGCTTTGGCAAAGGGTATAAGAGGCCACGGGTTAGTTTGTTGTGTGGGGGTCATCTTACAGAATCTCAGTAGACTGGGAATAAGGAAACCAAAGTTCAATTTCTGCTCAATTTTCCATAGCTCTCCAATGTGATTTTGAGTGGCCATTTAGCTTCAGGTGCCTCAGTTCTCACTGTTAAATGGATGATATATCTTGGCTTTTAAACAACTTAGACCCTGCCCCAGGAGATAACTCTTAGTGCACCAAGGGCTACCTAACTCTAGAAGGTCCTGGGGTTTTTAGAGTGCTGTTCTAGAAGAATTGAGAAATGCTAAGGATTTATTTTGGAGAAGTCTCTCCTTGTTTGTGGCAAATGAGTCTGAAGCTGGTCTGATGATCTCGTTTTGGGGCCACATCTGTCTGTGGGTGACCAGGTAGGCAGTGGTGCTCTTCAAATGGAGATGGTGGGATCAGGGACACATGGTTGTGGCAGACCGTGTCTGAAACACAGACCAGGGTCTAGGTATCTTCTGTGGTTTAAGCCGGTGGCTGTGGCCAGGAAATACGTGGCCCAACCAGCTGGGTCACCAGTGAGGCTGGTTGCCATGTGCTAGGACCTACAGCTGGCAGTGAGGGTGGTGCTCCTACTTAGTCTTTCTGTGCACAGAAGAAAAACAAGTTTCTCCGCTGGACACTTCTCACTTTCATATCTTTTTGAAGGGGAAATAATAGAAGTACTTGGAAACAGCATATCCATTTCCACTGTGAGCATCAGGCACGGACCAGCACAGAAAGCCTGCATGGAGTATGGCGTGACATGTCATGTAGCTGCTTTAATACACAGTGTAATTGCAGTGACAAATTTCTGCCTCATAAAGCCTCAGGGACTGAAGCGGTTTCCCTGAAGGAGAAAGTTAGTGGGAGAATTTTGACCAACTCCTGGTCAGGAAGTGGAGCACTTCCTCTGCATTGGATTAAATGTTATCGGCATGGCCAAAGTGAGAGACAGGTAAGCAGGCTGAAAGGAAATTGGAAATATTAAAGAAATGAAGCAGGACTGGATAGAACAAGTTTTACAATTCCCTATTCCTCTTTGATTTGGTAGCATTAGGTGTACCAAAGGGTAGATTGCGCAGAGTTATGCGTGACAGCGAGATACTTTTCCACACGAATAAAACCCTTGAAATTAATTGGACTGCTCACAAAAGTGCCTGGGAATATGAACTACGCTTGCACATTTCAGCCCTCAGATTTGATCTTTCTTCAGCAACGCAAGGGCCAGGCTGCATGGTGAACAGCATCAGCTTAGCTAGAAATGTGAATTGAAACCACTTGGAGTGAGATCTATGTCTCTGTGGACGCATCCTTGCTTTAAAGCATCTCATCTCAGCAGAATTAACCTTAACAAGAAACAGATTAAAATTAAACTGAAAGAAACTATTCCTGAAACAAAAGCAGGGCTCGGACACAGTTTGCTTTCCACAAACTGTTGTGCATTTGTTGTGCCATGGAATTGCCCATACATATGCTTTTAGTTGGTGGCAAATGCTCTTAATGTGACTTAGTCTGGTCTGCATCAAGGGAAGCTTAACTTCAGGTGGTGCTCCCTTGTGTGTGGGTGTGCCTGAACATCCAAGCTGTCCAGAGAGGCATTCGCTTAAGCTGAAATGCTTGTTCACAAATTGCAGACGGTCTCGTTAATAAAACCAAACTGTAACTAAAAGCCCTCTTGCATGTTGATCTGGAAAGAAACGGCTTTGTTGTTGTTTCAAAGAATTAGTGAGCCAACAACGCAAAGCTTTGGAGTTGGTTACCGGGTTTTTACTGTAGTCTCTATGAGCTATACAAAGCCTGAAGACATTGTATGTACAGTACATCTTTAATAAGAAGTCTACCAAACTCCGCCAAATAATCTTTTAATACATACTGCACTTCACTCAGTAGTTGTCCGTCTCTTCTTCACAGAATATCTAACAGCTCTAAAAATATTTTCTTGGAAGAGGATAGAATTATCATCGTTATATATCAATCAAGTATGGTTAATGAAGCAAAGCCGGCATGCTAGTATTGCACAAGGGGAGAAGCCTCCAACACAAAGTGGAACAACAAATGCCCTCGAAATTCTGCCGAAGGGAACAGGAAGCTCTGGATGCCACATCGGTAGTATTCATGTAGCTCTTAGGCGTCCTTGTACCGCAGCAGGTTTGCTTTGCCTCTTCACTGCCACATTTCTCTCTCAAACAGGTAAGAATCTTCCAGATCATTACAAAAAAAAAAGAGAAAAAAAATTACAGCAGCTGCAGCAAAATGTGGTACTATTCAATTTCTTGAAGACTGAGGCTTTTATTTCAAAATATCATATATTAATATATATATATTTCTATATATATACTTTAACTGGTATAAAGTAAATTGTAGATCCAAACTTATATGGTTGTTTTTACTTCATAATCTCAGAAACTCTACCAAAGGAACCATTTTCTTCGTTTTTATTTTCAGCTGTCAAAAACCAGGGGCATTATTTCCACTGAATACTTTCTTTCACACAGTAAAGCCACTGTTGTTAGCTGGTAAACAGTCAAAGTGCAAATAAGAAATCCATTTGGCTTGTAAATGCTGAGATGGTTTTAAACTTTCAATACTTCGTCCTCATAAATCAGCAGGGCTTTCACTGTCTCCATGCAGACGGTGCTCTGTTAGGTCCTCGGATGGATCTGCAATAAGAGTGAGAACGAGTCAGTTACATAAATTATGAGACAAAAGACAGACTTTGTGGCACTTTGTGGCACTTTGCCCTGCTCATGATATAGCTGAATTTAAACTGCAATATGCTGGGGGGTTTCTTTTCTCTTAGGACTGCAGGGATTCAAGGATGTGCAAGAGGCAGACCCTGAGTGAGCTCCTGCCTGTGGCTTTGGAGCTCCTGGATGTGCATCCACCACCTGGGCTGGTGGTGCAGGAGATGCCAGGACAGCTTTGGGCATGGGGCCGTGTTCACCCCAGCCTTCCACCCTCCCCTTCTCAGAGTGGTGCTAGTAGCTTCTGCTAGACAAGGACATGGAGATGGATCTGACTTTCAGGTTCGTTTGGACCCCCACCAACCCACTGAGCTGAGCAGGGGCAGGATAGAGGTGACTAGTTGTATGATAGACTGGCAAGTTTGACCGACTTCATCTACTCACCTTGGGTGAGATAACACGGCCTGCAACAGACTGTAAAACCATCGCTTTTATGACTAACACCACAATTGATCTCAGTGAGAGCACTAATGGCTTGAAGAGGAAACACCACCGCCCAGAGGTTTTTTTAGGATGTTGAAATAAGAATGACTGACCAGAAACAAAACTAGCTCTCTGGAGGAGAGGCATTTGTTTCTTTCCTGCACTTGATACACACAGATGAATGGCACAAGGAGTTCGACCCTTTGCTAGATTACTAGGTCAGCTATGAAACTCAAATTGATTTGAATACGAGCAGGCTTGGGCATTAAATCAGGGCTACAAATTATTAGTTAAGCACTAGGTGATATGATGAAATGCAGAGGTAAGTCTTATAGCAAGAGATATTTACTATCTTGTGCTCTGCTGCTTTGAGCTGACCTCTTAATTACAGAGACTGTTATCACAAAAATAGAGGGGTTTCTTCACTGCTCTAAAGAAAAAAGCTTAATCTGTAGATCACCTGATATATTACCCTAGTTGGATAACTTAAAAAAATAAAATAAAACTCTGGGTTCATTTACCATTTCCTTCCTTCCTCCAGTTCCCATTTTCTGCTCTCCTGGTTTGCCAGACAAGTGACCCTGCTGGGTTTTCTCTCCTGGGGATGAATATATCCCTTACTTGTTTGTACACTGTCTCAAGAACTTGTGTGTTTGGTGTAGGTGCAGAGAATGACACTAGGACCACGGTGCCAAGGGGCCATGGGCACCTCGGGTGCTATTTCCTTCAGCATGAGACAAGCAGTGGCTGCTAAGAAATGTGGTACTCAGGTCCCCTGGGACAATGGCCTGCATGTCTCTGATAGCAAAATGTGTGCTGGTACTCTGGAAACTGGGGGGTGGGTGGGCTGTAATGGTGGTTGCAGGCTGTGATACCAGAGACATGCTCCAAGCTGAGCTGCTCTGGCAGTCCCCAAGTGCTCAAAGCTTTGATTTCCATTGTTCACAGTATCAGCAGAAAAACAGCTTGTTGAAGTATTTAGAGGGCTTAATACATGAATGGCAGGTGTCATTAGTACGGATTACACAAAAAGAGCATTTTGCAATGCAGCGCACACATGAACCGGGGCAGAAAGCCCTGGGGAAGCGCGCGGCGCTTCCCACAGGCCCTGCAAACCAGGGTGCAGAAAGGCCTGTGTAAACACCAGTCCAAGAGCATGCGACTGACTCCCTCGCTTGGATGGGAAGTGACAAAACATGGGATACACGAGGAGCCATGTTTTCATGTTCTTCAGCAGCTCTGATTCTTGCAGGCATTTATGTGCCTTTGTGGGCTCTATCTCCCAGCATCCCGACTGAGACCGTGCTCTTGCACTGGTGCCAGTAGCTCTGCTGAAGTGTAGTGATGTGATTTCCAGTCAGGTCCCAGTACAGCTCCAAGGTCCCCGTATTTTTAAGGAAATATTGAAACTTATGTTCTTAACAAAAAACAAAACAAACAAAAAAATCCCAACCAACCAACCAAACAAAAAAACCCCCATGAGTGAATATGAATTAAAAAAAAGCATTGAAACTGCTCCAAAAATTGAATTAAAAAATTATTTCTTTCCAGTGTTTGTCACCTGCTCAGACCACCAACAGAAAACAAATCGATTTACAGAGGCTGTGAGCTTTATATCTTTGGCTTTAACAGCTTAATTGGTGAGCTATGCTAAAGAACTAAACACAGGAACAAATGCATGAAAAGGAAGGGAGGATGTGCTGGCAAAGCCTTCACTGAGAACCAGCCATGAATTAATACACTACACTGTAAAATTTCATATATTGTGTATATACATGTGTTCATATATATATATACCTACGCACATGCTTATATCTGATTTACTGTGGGCCTTGAAGAAAGTATATTCTTATATATATATATTCAATAGGTATTTTGATCCTGTGAGTCATAAATGTGAATGTTTTCCTCGACAGGACAGCAGCTGCCTAACATAAATGTGTTTAGTGCAAGGAAAAGCCTTCATTAAAACAGTTTACAGCCTATGGTGACTTGCTCTAGCTTGTTGGCTAATCACCACAGATATATCTAGGATGTTGACTGATTTGTCTTGTTTCTTCTGCTTTCTTAACTTCCTTAACTACACAAATTAGACACACATGGCCCAATCTTGCAGCCTGGACTGGGATCAGTACAGATTACAGTGTAATCTCTTTCTCTGATGCCATCTGAAATGACAAAACAAAGAAAAAAATGCCTGTTTCAGGATCTGATTGCTTCTATTATTTTATATTTATGTTGCTAGACTTGATGCAGCAGTACGGATTCAAGCAAACTTTCATGGATTATGAAGAAGAATTTTTGCTTAGAAAATGAAAGAGACAGTTGCTAAGCACATCATGTAACGTTGCCTTTGTCAATTGGGTTCTGTAATGATATTTTAAAGCAACAAAGCAAAATTCTACTGGAAGCAGCACCATAAGGTACTCCCCTCATGAGCTAATTAAAATAACTCCTGTGGGTAAATGAAGAAATATTTTTTCAGTTATGAGCACTCACTCTGTAAGTATTTAATTTAAATGAAATACAATAATGCATACTGAATAGATTGGACCATACATCTGCATATTAATGAATCTGCTAAATTTCTAGCAATCACTTCTAGATGCAGGCTATTGCCTAAAACTAGTTTATATGATGAGGGTTGAGGGAGTTAAGAGCAGGACAATTCCACAGAAAAAAGCAAATGCAGTTTCTAAATTATATAATTTGCAGACAGACTGCAGAAGTACTGAATTATTGTAATTTAACCAAAGTATAACATTCTTTTTCATGTTGCTTATTGCTTCTTTAATATCACTTTCTTCCATTTTAAATCTCTAATTCAGTGAGAAAAATGTTGGCTCACTGAAAAGGACACGTAGTAGCTTCAATTTTTTGTTTTTAATTGCACTGCACGGCACATAGAGAAGGGCACGATCTTCCAGTGGTGTTTCAGTACTAAGCACAGAGTGGTTTGTAGCACCAACCACACTCCAGGAAGAAATCGTTCCAAGGAATCACAGTTCCCTCCACGATTTCTCCTTTGGTCTGGGAGATGGCAAAAAGGTAATATGCACCTTTTTTCAGCGGCCACTTACTGCCTTCTGCAAGGAAAACCTCCTATATTAATATGTATCCTAGTAATTTAATGTGGTGGTGAGATTAGCCATGCCAGAAGGTGCCATTCAAGAAACTAGAGCTGTGACACAAATCCTGGGGTAAGTCATATGGAGGGAAAGAAAAGAATTCAGAAGGCATGAGAATCAGTTGGGGTAAAATCTCCTCCTTCAACAAAAGGCCTAGAAGACATGATAAATGACTGGAGTTAGAATTGTAGAAAAAGGAAGAAGTCAGGGAATCATGACACTAAGCTTCATGTCCCTGCGAATTAGTAGCTCAGTATGAGTATGTAAAACTTCTTAATAAACAGGGAAATATTTCTTGCAAATTTGCTTTTTTTTTTTTCCCCTTTTCGTTTAGTAGGTTTCCAAAGTTATTTTCCACTTCACTGAAAAACAACTTTGACCATTTATTAAAACTATTTTTACTTGACAACCATGTAATTTTCTTGGAAAAAAAAAATCAGTTGTGGTATGAAAATAATTTAATTAAAATTGTTGAATACAGGTATAGGTGGCAGTTTTAAGAAAATGGTTTTGAAACAACTGCACAGTGCAAAAGAAACCTAGAATCTATTTTTGAAAAACACTTTTTTTTTCCCAAAGGTATTCTCATAGCAGGAGAAGTTTAGCCAGCTCATTCATGCTCTTTCTCTTTACAGCCATAACTCCGCATTTTCCTAGCAATTCATGGTCAAAGTTGTTACCTGAATCTCCAGCATCTAAAGCCAATGTCACTAATGGGTGCATGGGGCTAGAGCTGCTCTGATGTAAGACCTCAAATGCAGATTTGGGTCCTCAGCACCATCTCATGCTACAAAGCACCTGTACAGCTGATACAAACATGGCCTGGAACAGCAAAAGAATGGATACATGATGCAGCATATCCCTTCTATTTAATGTTCTTTCCTTTATCCACTAGAAAGGGATCAAGAGCTATTCACTAGCCTTTTTTTCTGAGGTGAGAATATCTGCAAGAAGGTGAATTGGTGATTCAGCAGCTCCAAGCTGCTGGTTATCAAGCCTGGACTCAGCTGACCAGCCTGAATCCATGCAAATTTTCCCTAAATTAAAGCCAGAAGTGTTGGGTGGCTGAGGAGGTATGCGGCGATCTGCAAGACTTTTACAGCAGACATGAAGATGGAAAAGGTACATGTGAGCAATTATTCGTGACTCTCCTTGCTATTAAGACCTCCTAGGTAGAGACAGAAAGACAACTTACTCTGGTGGTCTTGATTTTATTGCCAGTTGCACACATCCATCCAGAATTATCAGGTAATGTCTTACATTCCTCTCCTTCTAGGCAGGGCTCCATCTCACACCACCATTTCCCAATCACTATTGAAGCTAAAAGAGAAAAGACAATGTTCACACTATGTTATGATGAAAACATCTAATTAAGTAATATCTCCAGGCTCTACTGCTGCATTTAAGAGGCAGTGTCCTTTCTAAACCCTTCAGTTGAAATTTACTTGCAAGGATTTCACATTTAATTACTTCGTTTGCATCCTAGATTCTCTATGATGGTGTACTGCTTGCCATAGCTCTCTTATGCACGAGATCTATCTCCCCATGGCTGCAGGGAACGCTGTGATGGCAACAACACCGCTTCAGACCAAGGGACCATCCACCCTAACAGCCCGTCCCTGTGAGTGGCCAATCTGATCTTTATGGACATACGGTACAAGGCAAGTCAAAAGAGATTTTGCCCGGTATATTATCCACGTCTTCAGGACTTGTGGCTCAGGGTATTCCAGAATAACCAGTGTCTGCTTTGCTTTCAATACCTGTAGCTGGCTTTTTCTTCCACAAAGCTGTGCAGATTTTTTTGAAACCATGTAGACTCTTAGATTTCACAGTATCCCACGGCAGGGAGTGTCACAACTAGACATAGAAGGTAAGCTAACACTGAACAGCAGCAGAAGTTCAGTTTGTTGAAACATGATTATGAATTGTCTAGAAGCCATATTATCTCTAGCAGTAACTTTTTAATTTCCAAATGTTTAACATTGTAAATAGTGACAGTGTTCGGATCTTGTTGTTTGGATTTAATTGGCACATATGTTTACAACCTTGAGTGTACCTTAACGAAGTTTCTTGTCTGGGAATTGGTATCTGTCTATAACCTTAACCGTATCTTAATGACATTTTTTGTCTGGGGATTTTGATAAACTTTAGCTCATCTTGTAAATTGTGAGTAGCTGGTGCATGAGTGGCTCTTTCTGTGGTTTGTTTTCCCTGGCAAGAATTCATTTCATGGTTGCACTCATGAAGCCTAACTGTCAAAGCTTCTCACACACTCCAATAGAGATGCTTAACCTTTTCTTATCTCCCCACATAGCTGCTTCAAGCCCATAATATACCTTTGAAGCAGCAGACTACCTTCTATCACACCATTGAGCTCTGGAAAATGCCCTGTTGTGCATGCATTGATTTAAGGATACTTCAGAGTTTATAATCATCTGATGATCATCTAGCTCTCTGTGTTGTCTTTCCTATTTCTTCTCACAGCTTATACCTCTTTTTTATGATGTAATATATAATTTCTCCATATGTACAATACAAAAAAACCCCTCACCTTTACAGATGCACTTGCAAGGTTGTTTAATGATTCTATTCACACATATTTTCAGAAGTGTGTCATTAATACTGGTAACAGTGGAGAAAAGAAATATCCCTCTTTGTTATGCATGAAAAGGCACGTGAGGGCTGAATCTCCTCTCTAATAATAGATTGTGCAGTAGGCAAAATGAAAAACTATATCCTGCTAAATACTGGCCTTCATGGCTATTATCAGAACAGAGCACCCTCAGATAATGCGAGGAGAATCCTGTGATATGGAATCAAAAGCGATGATCATAATTATTTACTAGTAGTAGTGCTGTAGCATTAAATAATAACAGAGATGGACCCTATGGTGCTAAGTACTAAACCCCACAAAACTGAATGCCCTGGCCTAGGCAGTTTACAATATAAAACAGAGATATGAGATGAAAACAGACTGTGAGTCAGCATGCAATACTGTTCATAGCAATTAAAACGAACTAAGTACTTATTGATGCTGTTAAATACAGCCCAAGTATTTGGGTATCGACCTTGAAAAATAATCAAATGCAAAGTCAGTGCTGAACCCTAACGTGAAACGATTCATCTAATAGTGTCCAAGTTTTAGTGTGTGTATACATTTATATATAAATGTGTAATCAAAGTGCAGTTGCAACCACAAGATAGCCCACCCAAGGCTCCATCAGTCCCTACTCAGTATAGCCGGGCTGGAGACAAGGCTCCTTTTGTAAAGGGGGCGACCAAGGCCATTTGCAGATGAAAAACCTCCTATTTGTCTCTAATATATAAATGGGCAAAATCCTTTGTAAGTCTGAAGCACTACAGTTTGCTGTGGTCTAGTCCTCAGCAACACACTATGGCAGGGGCATCTAGAGCCCAGTGCAAATTATTTCCTTTGAGTCTTCTGTTTATAGGTTTTCTCTTCTATTAAGAGCCTTTTAATCTTTAGGACCGGTTGCCCTTTTTGGGCACTGCCGATCCTTTGAGGTCTACTTGATTTCAAAGTTTTACACCTCCAGCTCTGTTCAAAGAGGCAGGAAAAAGCTTTAAAATGAATCACAGTTTGATGTGTTTGAGATTAGGTACACCTGTATGGGGGGGTGGAGCTTCCCCAGGGAATACAATTCAGCTTCTCTACATTTAGCTTTTGTTGCTCTGAGATGTGCTGAAGGAGTTACGTGAGAGAGAGAATTATTCAAGTTAAGATGCTTTCCCCCCAGGCTGTTTGCATTGAAGATATCCCAGATCTTGAGGAACTGGAGCTTCTCGGTGACCCGAACTGCTAATTCTGGATGAGAACTACAGACTCCTGTTAGTCACCGGGCATCACAGGCTGTGAGTGCTCAAATCGTGCTGAATTAGATGCCTGTAATGTTTTGGAGTGGTTTTTGTTGTGCTGTTCTCACTGTCTGGGGAATACATGAAGTATGGAGCTTTTTCATGCAAGGCTGATTTGACTGAGACAGATACCCTCAGCCATGGGGAAAGAACAAGGATACGATATAAAACAGGCTTGACTACTCCTGCTTTGTGTTTTGGTTTGGGGCTTGTTTGTTTGTTTTTTGTTCCCCAGCTCCTACTAGTATGAATATGGGATTGCTTATATCTGAGTCCTTTTCATGAAAATGCCTCTTTTAAAACAATGTTAAACTCTAAGCACAAAACTAATGGAGCTGAGGAGAAAAGCAACTTTCTTCAGAAAACTCTTGAGGTTTGTTTTTCTAGTCCAATTCACACTGGTTTTGTTTTGTTTTTTTAAATTTTTGTTTGCAAAGCTGTAGAAAATTTTTATCAAAATATTTAACTTTTAATGTATTTAGTCTGCATGGATTAACAGACAAAGAAGCACTTGGTTGAAATGGCATTTGCTGATCATGTGTACCAACCAGAGAATTAAACTACAGAGATCTGGCAATCAGATTGAATATAGGGAAAGAGCAAGAGACTAGCTTATGTTTGCTGGTGTTTACACAATTCAATTGCATTTTAAAGTGAATTTGTTCCAAACATAGTGCCCAGAGCCTTAGGTGGCTGCAGGGAACTTCCAGCTTAGACCGAATTCAGTGGGCTTCAGCCTGCGAAGTTCATAAGAACCTTTGCGGGTTGCATAAGGGCAGTGACCTCTTTTTTACTTGTTCTTGTGCACCATTTGGAGCGCAAAGTTTTGATGCATGAAGAGACCTGGCTGGGGATGTTTTCCCCTTGAATTTCAGTAACAAATTATTCTATTACAGGATGACAGTAAAAATGCACTGAACACCTTTAAATATCTACACTTAAACTGAAATCAAATCAACATGGAAATAATAACCATTCCATCATCTTCCTCTTGAATCAAGCCAGATTTGGAACAAAAATACACAATCCATTTGACTAAATCTTCCTTATTTGTTGAAACTCCCAAACTTGCTGAGTTTTGTATTTCTTAGTCTTCAAGTCCTTGCATTAAACTGCAGCTACTCAGTTGTTCAAAGCAGTGACTAACTGTCCTCTTATAGGTGATTAACAGGACATGGGCAGAGGGTGGTCTGAGGGAAAATGCACACACACAGCCCAGAAACTTGCAGGCACTTGTTTGTGCCATGTTAGCTGCTACAGTGTGCATTAAACATGCAAAGACTTTTATTTTTTTTTTCCAGGTAGAATTTTCTTTTAACTTTTCTGCATGTGTATTTAGGAAATTGCTTTAACAACATGACAAACTATATATGACAATAAGTATAAAGGCATTATATTTAACAATATTAACAATACGACAATACTCACAGCGTAATATATAATTTTAATTCATGTTTATGGAAGACTCTGAAATATGAAAACAGAGCAAAGTATCATCATGCATTTTTCAACAGTTTACAGGGAACATGCTATGTATTAAAACGTTCCAAGATTGCTTCTGCATTTACCATTATAAAGCCACAGCAGTTATCTCTTTTTTGCCTCTGATAAAGTGTACTCATTTTGTTCATATAGAAACAGAATACAAAGCAATACAGATATTAGATTGTGCTTCCTCCTGATCATAGGTATCATGTTACTCCAAGGAATGAGAAACAGAGTTTGTTTTCAAAACCAGTATGACACTCGTTGCAGGATGGGAACATTTTTACTGTAAGTATAAAGCATTCCATTTTACTCTAGTTTCCACCAGAGAAGATTGATATAAATAAAATTTAAATAGAGAACACATTTCACAGATGCCAGCAGTGAAAAAGACTTTGTCAGCTTAATGAAAAGATATCAATTTTCTCCACTTTATTCAATAAATTGTGACTCATTTTCTAAATGGATTAGATTAAAGGAAAGTTCAAACTCCCCATGAGAGACTCTTGCTCTGATGGAGACTTTTGGCAATGGGAATAGCACAGAGGTAGGTAGAATCTTTCAGGTCGTTTTGTTTGGTTTGGTTGGTTTTTTTCCCAAAAACCCTGATATAAACTAGAATAGGAGAATCTGTAACCTGGTGCTCACCTATTCTTTATAAAACAAAATCTCAGAGAATTGAATGAGACGTGAAGTTTCTCTTACTTCATTGGGATGTCATGGGGTATGGAATGAATTACGGGGGTGGGAACACACTTTCTAGGAGGATGAGAAAACCACAGTGAAACAACATGTCATTTGAAGGGTTATGTATTTCATAACCAGGCTGAGATACCATTTACTCTGGGAGTTGTAAAGCAGTAGTCTGATAAGTTAAAGAATACAAATCTGAAACAAAAGATTTCAGGTTGAATAATGCTGTCTAGGAGAAATACAAGATGCTTCCTACAGGGAGTCCATCAAACTATCTGCTTTAATTCAATCTTACTCAATTTTAGAAGCATCAATCTAATGCTCACACAGTGTAATACTTTGCAGACATTGATAACAGACCTCTTGTAACTCTGGGAAAACTGACATTTCTCCAATTTAAAATACAAGCACGGTGCAATCAGTCTGGCAAGTGATGTTTCGTATCTCCTAATTGCCTCAGATCCAGTCTTGCTGAGTTAATTTAATATTTTTTAATTGCAGTAAACATTAAAAAGAGATCATCATATTAAGTTTCTGGTTTTTTTTTTTTTTTTAGAACTTTCTCATCTTTGCAATATTCTCTGGGTTTTTGAACAATGTTTTATTAATTTACTGTCAGAAACTCTAGAAAGAATTGAAGGTTTTTATATTTTTTCCCATTCATAATTCTTGATTTTTCATTGCAATATATTCAGCAGCCAGAGTAGGATATTTTTAAGAGTGTAATATGTGTCTGAACAACCCTGTGGGCTGCACTAAAATATATCCATGAAATATGAAAGGGCAGATTAGACATAAGGAATCCATGAACAACTTCCATTTAAGATCTGCACAGACTAGCAAAAAGGGTGCTAATTCAACAGCATGACAAGACTCACTAGTGAAAAAACCACTTACATTGCTATTTTCTAACAGTTGGCATACTGTTAGGTAAATTGGAATAAATGACATAAGCATGTTGTATACTTCCTTCATCACAATATGACTAATGGAGATGGTGTTGGCTAATGGCCTGAGAATCAGAAACTCCTGAGGCTTATTTAATCCCAGCTCTTCTTCTGACTTTATTACTACATGTAAATCATCTTCTTGCTATATCAATTTTCCATCTGTAATTTTATTTACTTAAAAGGATGAGTTATTTTTGCCTTATTTCTTTGGGTGTTCCCCTCTGTCTTTACTGACTTGTTGAGCTTCAACACTGTATTGCAACAATTTGGGACTGACCTTTTTTCTGCATTGATACAACTAGAAGAATGGTGTTTTGGACTGAGACTGGGTTTCTTAGCTACTGTGATATTATTATGTTACTATCATTATATTATATTATTACATTATACTGTGATAAATTATATGAAGTCTGTGTGCTGCTGGAGGTTTTTAAGCAAGTGCTTGACTTTCGGCTGAATAGAGATGGTCTGTTAAAGAGCAGATTTCATACAAAACAGCTTATAAATTGCAAAGGAATTTCCAGCCCTCAGGGCTGCTCAGCCTGGGTGGGTCGTACGCTGAAGCTTTTTGATTTTTCTGTGTCCCTCTCTTTGCACCTTTGGAAACAAATGTTGCTTAGACATACGGCCAAGGGGCATCCCTAACCGAAGTAGGATCATGATTTCTCATAGGTGGTATCTCCATGGTGAGTGAACGTGCATTTTCATTTCCATGAGTGCATTAAAAATGACAGTATTCAAGTCCTCTGAGTACTTATACAGTGTGTATTGCTGTTCAGAGGTAAAAAATCTCTGTTTTGTTGGCTAGGTACACAGATGAAAACATCCATATTTTAAGGAGAACTGTAGGACTTGCATAATTATCTTCTGAGTTAAGTAGATCTTGGAGATCTCAGCAACACTGAATACAGGCCAATAAAAGCAATCAAAATTTTGCTTGGGCTCTATAGTTGAACGTGTGAGATCCTTAAAAAATTCCCAGATTTTAAGGTAATAAAAAAATGGAGCCACCAGAAGCTGTTAGGTTTGGAGGCCTCTGGATTGTAGCACTCCTTCACAGAGATGTCAGCAGGTCCCAGGTCAGTCAAATTGTGCTTGGCAGCTGGCTCTCAACCACTGTATGGTTCTCTTTTGCTAATACTGTACCCAAAGGGCATTTTGGCTTTTTTAATTACTCCACATGCCACATGACCAGTGCTTGACATTTTTTCTCTGACCGTTATGGATCATAGTTGATAGTATAACTCAACCTTTGCTGAATTATCTATCCGGAAACTTGATTTCTACAATGAAAGGCAGAGCAAGCCTCCACAAAACAGGTTTTTGCAGATATCTACGGCAGAGAGAAAGGACATTAAATGATAAAATAAGCCACGTATGATAAACTTCTCTCCCCAAAAGTGCTTAGTGTGTTCTATGACCTTGCAGAACGCTAGGACACAGCCTTACATTTTTTTTTTCTTGGAAATTCTTGAATTCGTGCCCAGCAACACGCATCTAAGGCAAGTGCTGAACTGTCCACCTTCATTTATAATTTTATGCATGGAAGTTTATTGGTGTTCAACATAACCTCACTGCAAAGACAGTGGGTCATTTGAGAGCAACCTGCTGACACTAATGAGTGCTAATGAGACTAATGAAAATATGAAATGTTCGTATGCAGGGAGCTGAAATGAATGCAGGTGACTAAGGATCCCCTCTCAAACTCTATGGGGAAAAACTGATCTTTTATAGTTTAGGGAGACCCATTGCTGCTATTTATTACTGAAGTTTGGAACTGAATATGTCCCTTGCTGCAGAGTAAAGCTGAGAGCAGGCTGATAAAATATTTGTGCAGCATAGCAGTGTTATTTACACCCTATTTGAACTGCTTCTAGATAGCCTAGTGAAAGCTTAATCTTATTGTTATATTTTTAATGAAATGCCAACTGCAGCATAATTACACATTTTTGGAAAGACAATATGAAGCTGCTTATAAATATTCACGCATGTTTCAGACCAGGATTGAGGACTGGTGTGCCATCAAAGAAGAAAAATGTCTTCCATGGAATGTTAATTTCTCATTACTAATAATTCATTAATAAAGTAAATGAATGAGTTGAGATGCGGAAAGAGAAGATCCAGGCTGTGAGATGAGGATGAGGGAGGTACACAGAGGTTTGTAGGTGGCCTTGCAATGCTATTCCTCCAGCGGCTGCAGGGATGCTGTTTTAGATATAGATATAGATAGATATAGATGATGACCTGCTGTGGTCCTGATGCTGCTGTGGGGACATTTGCTCACACAACCAGTATTGCCAGGAAATGACTGTGTTGAACCGAAGATATAATTGCTATGACATCGTCCCTCACGATGGTGGAAGCGAGCACCCAAGAGGAATAATCTTTGTCCGCTTTTGCATTAGAAACCAATGATCTGCATTTTGGGTCTGATGCAACAGTTATGAAGAAATAGGAAAAAAAATAATCCTCAGGTTTTGCAGGCTTTGGACCAAATCTGGTGTCTGTAAAAGTTGCCATTTGCTCAAACGTGAATCCCCTGCATCGCAGGAGGTTGGGTTTAGCGAGGTGGAAGTGAAAAGCTGCAAGACGGGCTCTGAAGGGTGAAAGTCTATTAGGAAATTTTGACTGAATTAGTTGCCAGAAATATAGCTTAGCAGTAAAGCACTCTACAAAAGCACAGTAAAAATGAATAAATTATATAACCGTAATGCATTTATAAGGCATAACAAAGCACGCATAATATATCGGATAGTTATCAGTTATGAAATTAAACTCTGGTGTACTGCTTGGGTATAAACTGTGTAGTATTTGTTTCCTGTTGTTTCCAGTCCACAGAGAAGATTGCTGTAAACAAATAAATAAGGAAAATTCTTCTGTTGAATATTTAGAAATTAATAACACATAATATAATTATGTGTTACTGGTCAATAAAAACACCTTTTAAAGTTTTGTATATGTTTTTCCAGGGGAAATTATTTTTCTTTTTTTTTNTTTTTTTTTTTTTTTAAATGCAAGCTATGACCTATTCACTTGCTTTTTTTTTTTTTTTTCCCCTGTGAAGAATACTATTTCTCTGTGCTTTAAAGACCTAAGTCTGAATCTCTAATTTTAGAAAATGTAGAAATATATACCAGAGGTTCCAAGTATTTCCCTGTAATAGTGAGGGCTGTCAGGTAAGTACCTGCTGCTGAAGAAAGTGTATGAGGACAGAAGTGGCAAAAGAACTGAAACACAATGATCAGAGATCAGTGTCAGCAGTAAAAGGGTGATGTTTCTCCTAACATGTAGATATCAAGGAGTTTTTGGAAAAAGAGACTGCTAAGATATGTGAAGTACAGGAAGCCATCTGCTATTCTTCCCTTAAAAAGGATGAGAAGACGATAATTATCAGAGCTGGAAAATTCCTGAATCAAAACACTTTGTAATTTTGAACTCGTTATAAGAATCTAATGTCTTTAAAGGGTCTGAACATCACCGCTGGTCTGAGCCTCTCGCTGGGTTGAGTGTAACTGGTAGATTCAGCAATACACTGAGGTGTGGGATTAAACACGGATTTCAGCCATCACTTCAGTGAGCTAGGTTTGCAATTTTATAGGAGAACCTTTCCTTGAGGTGTCATCCTTTTGGACAGGCTGATCCTGTTACGTGAAGATGGGCTTGAGATGTGAGCAGCTGTTTGATGGCATTGTCACAGCAGCCAGACACGACTCTAGAGGGACCTTCTTGTCCTTCTCAGTCCCATCAGCACAACCACCTGCTCATGCAGTCATCCTTATGTCCAAAATACCCACCATCACATCTTTGATCTGTCTAGCAGCTGTAAAGCTGCCTAAGTGCTTCATGCCTGGTGATTAAAACACTTCTCACGTAATTACGGTTCTTCTGTGCTTGACCTAATGTCTCATAATACATTCTTGGTATGTCTCTTCCCTCCCGCCCCTGAAATGTTCCGCCTGGTGTGTCCTGCAGCCAAGTAAAATACGTACAAATCTATTATCCAGCAGACACATGGAGAAGAACCACAGCCTTCACTACCTGCCTGTTGGCAAGTAGCCGTTTGATTTTCAGACTAAAGTGATGTGCGACAAAGCCCTGATGAGCACAACCCATGGATGACCCAGGGTGCTCTGGGAAAGAACAGGAGCAGCCCATTGCTCCTGTCTGTGCCCACCAGCTATTTTCAGCCCACATCAACTACAGAAACATGTTTATGACAGCCTGTTTTACAGCTGGTGGAGTGTTATTTAACCTCCCTGCACCCAAAAACCTCACACTGCAAACTTGGGTCAGGTGCCCAGGGCTCTCGTTGTAGGGATAATTCAATTTGAAATGACAAACTAAGGGAGGTTTTGTTGTCCTAATGATGGTACTATGAACTTGCACGTGGTGTGCCATTTTATGCACAGTGGTACCAAAAGGCAGAGCTTGTGAATTTTTTAGGAGCTGGTTTTTTAGATATACAATTATCTCTGCTGTAAAGAGATTATATGGTCCAAATTCACTTCCATGACTTGGGGGCTACTGTGATATGAATAATACACCTACAGAGCACTTAAATCTCCACAGTCCAGCTCTTCAAAATTTATCTTAGAATGGCACAGTTTAAAATCTGCATGGAGGAAGCTGTTTTCAAAGGTTAAGTTAAATGAGTCAACCTGCCACTCGACAAGGTAATTACTGATTTATTAAAAGCGTTGTATTCATTCAAATCTCTTTGTTCTGTGATGTAAGACAAGTCTAATTTTGTTCTAAAGATTAAAGGAACATTTGTTTTTTGTAAACAAATCCCTAGCTACTATTAGAAATTATATCACACATAATCTTGACATGATAGATTTGGAGATATTTCAGCGCAACAATGCCAGTACAATCAGAACAAGAACTGTGAGACTAAACAAAAATTGATTAATTGAGCACACGATACTTTATATCTCATATCACACTTAATTACTGCTTCAATACGCATGGAATAAGAGAAGTAACTCAATTATAAAAGCTTATCAGCAAGACTTAAAAAAAAAAGTGAAATTCATGAATGGATATTGAACTGACCTTAACTGAAAAGCTTTTCTTTGAAATTATGTTTTCCTTCAGTGCTCACAATACTTATTTACTCTGAAACATTTTACAGTGCTGAGAAGTTAATGGGCACTTGAAATTTCATGGCTGTGTTGGCATTGGCACAGCTTATGTCTTTTTGCCTCCATTCAATTTAACCTGGAGTTTTATTATTTAAAAAATGAAAATTCAAGATCCACTTACAGGTGTTTTGTTTTGTTTTTTACCTTGGAAGAGTCCTGGATTGCACTTCTAGGTAAGTCTTTGCTACAAATAATTTATATGACGACCTTACTCTGTTGCCCTTAGAGTGAATAATCCTGAATTTATACAAGGATTATTATTTCTTATGTTTGTAATACACAAGATATGCTCTTGAAAAAATAACCAGATGGAAGGAGCCGTGAGTCCAGCTACTTGAGGAATCTCATGCACGCTCCGGTCAGATGATTCTTAGCTATCTAGCTGTAAGCTCTGTTCTCATCACTACAAACAGGAGTTTAACATTTTATTTTTCATAAACATCTGTCCTTGTTCTACTTGATCTCATTAAGGCTCATACAAAATGAATGGAAATGGAACCTGAGCACGCCCAGAGCAAGTTCTTTTACAAATCTGAGCACGAATTAGAGCAAAATGCTTTGCAGAATATGTTCACTTCTGTCAGCTGAAAAATGTAGGCAAGCAGAAGCCCTCCAAAGATGAATAGCTAAACAAAGATACTGAGAATTGCTACAGTTACTAGCAAACCAAACAGGAATTTGGTTTAGATGATATTTTATAATACTCTTTGTTCAACTTTTTAAAGCACTTTAAAACAGCACAAAGTTGAAATAGCTGTGCTTTCTTTCTAAACAGTCACCTTCACAATTACTTTAAAGCTAAAATTAGATCAAATAGGAAAAATAATTGGCTAGTGAATCCCCTAATTCTGGGCATTATGCTGCAGTCCTCAGACTAGCAAAATCTCTCATTTTCTGCTTTAGCAGTGATTACCAATGGAAAAGAAGCAGGTGAGTGGACAAGTGTTGGGAAAACAGTAAAGGCAGGACATGTGGAGCTAATCTGAACTGTCATTCCTCAAAGAGCTGACCCTGTCTTTACAAGTGCTTCGGTTTTTCATCCAACACGAATTCACAGTCTGAGTCTTCATGGCAGGAGCATCTCCTGGTCTATCCTGCATGACCACAAACTGTCTTTACCAAGTTCTCAAGAAATCCACGTGTCCACCTCAAGAGACTCCTTGAACACGGGACGAATAAGAAATAAGGACATGGCAAAGGCGACCATCATCAGACATCTCCTTCTATTTAACCAGTTTAATTATCTGTTATCTAAATTCTGCAGAAGTACTTCTGTACTGATTGGCACCTGACATTTTTAACGTGTAACATCCTTGACAGCCAGACATGTCCACGTGCACAGATACTGAGACTCAAAAAATGGGAGTGTCTACAAAGTGAGTCTTCACCATATCACCATATCAACCAACACTGCAAAACTAAGAACTTTGAAACTTCAGAGAAGTTTTTGCTATTCTGCTGCTGCCATTTTTAATATTTTTTTTTTTGGCCTGTCCTCTCATGTAAGAAATCCCCTTGCACTGTTCATGTTGATCTGACACACAGCTGTAGGACTGATATTCTCTCCACTACCACTTACAGTATCTGACTTCTCATTCAATCAACCAATCTGTGCGAGTGATTTCTTGTTTCACTTGCTCCTGGCTTCTCCTCAGTACCTCTCTCTCCCCTTCTGCTCATTAATTCAGTCTTCACACTTGTGATCTCAAAGTCAAGGCTGGAAACCGAGGGCTCCTCCCATAAGATACTGAGCATGGGTACATGCTCCTGTACATGGGTCACATACTTGATTGTGTGGCACATTTAGTACAAACACCTTAAGACCTAAGTGTTGTTATTTCACTTTAAACTCTAGGTGCTGGGTTTTATTTTTTTGCTCCTACCTAGATAGAATGCTCTTACCCTGGACCTTGTGATGACAGCCAGCAGAAGGGTCTTTGTTACAAAAGGCAGTTTTCAGACTTTTGTAATTTAACTTTCAATGAAGGTACAATATGATAATTTATTACGAGTTCTTTCTGCATGGGCTTCCTCAAATATTTATAAACTCATTTAAATAATTAATACAGGAGTTTTAATAAACTGTTTATATTCACAAAAAGAATGTCATTTGCAGGTGCTAGGAAACACAGACCACATGAATTAAAAATAATGGCTTGCATCTAAAGTTTATACGACCTTTTCACAAGTTGTCTAAGATCATTTTCTTGGGGTGAAAAGGTGCTGCTGTTGAGCTGGTTAAGCTATGCACTGCAAAGGCTATTTTAGGAAGGAAAAAAGAATGACCTTCTATTAGTTTGGGGAATTCTAAAGATCAAGGTTTATCCAAAGAAACAAAATACATTGTATTAATTAAGCATGTTGACATAAATTTCTCTCTTTCTTTTTCCTTCCTCTTTTTTTTTTTTATCAATTGTGGCTGCATACTGTCCTCAGGAAAGTGAAACTGGTTTTTAATTTATTGGGACAGGTTTGCATTTATCACTACATTAGGTCATTTTTTAATTAAGCATAAGCTTCTTTTTATTTTCTCTTTTCTCTTACCTAATCTATATAAGCACAAAAAAAACCCAATCCACAAACCCTTCACCACATGGAGAAAGGCAATCACAGATATTTCAATTACCAAACAAATACACGCTTTTCTTGTAACTTCTTTTGCTATCTTAAAACTCAGGGGTACTGTGTTTTGCAAACAGCGTCTCTTTGCTGTGCTGGTGTAAACCACTGACAGTCTCCAGCTCCACTCCTGGAGAGAGTGTTAGCAACTAAACCAAGGTGGATAGCGGGGAAGGAAAGGAAAATATGCAAATTTCACTGGGCACACTATGATTATTAATTCATAGCAGAACAGATCACAGTATTTCACACTTATCCCATGTAATTCAGTCACAGCAGTATTCATTTTATTATTAATTTTAATGGAATAATTACCTTTATAAGGAAGAAAGAAACTATCGTTAGAGTGTCAGATCCTCAGGTGGGGAAGATATGGTGATTTATGCTAGTTTGATGAATTTTCTTTCTTTCCTTTTTCCTTCCTTTGAAAAGGAATTCAGTAATTGACTAGTTGCCAGACTTAGAGATAATCTATGCTAAATGAATCAAAATAAGAAGAAATGGTAAAGCAAAGAAATGCAAACACTTAATGGTAAAATGTACATATCTGTATTTGAATGTTTATGCATGTCTGTGCCTGGCAGACACACACACACACACGTGTCTAAACAGCCAGTTCCCAGTTCATTCCCAACAGTGTCTGGCAGGAGAAACAGTTCCCATAGTGACATATATTGCTGAATTTATAATGTTATGTGTCCAGATTCATCTCTGCAGAACGGCAAGGAGTTTGGGATTCCAATAACATTCTTTTTGAGTATTAGCAGAGAGAAGGGTTTAGAATATGAGCTGTATAAATGACCTACAAAGTAAGGAACAGATAGCTATACTATTATCTCAAGAGCCCAGAAAGATATGCAAACCACTTAAAAATTTTGCTCTTGGCTACCAGAAACTTTTGATAGAGACACTTCATAACCTGCAGCTGTCATAGTTCATATATTTTTGAGAATAAGCTTAGACCTTAGCCTCTGCCATTTGCTGCCCTCACATCCATTCTGCTTTTTTTCTTCTTTTCCCTGACATTTCTCTTTCCATGTCCTTCTCCTTCATTTCCCTGTCCAGGCTCAGAGTAGCAGCTCCAGCAGATCTGCCCAAGGTGGTGTGGCAGAGAGGAGGTATAATAGAAGGAGGTAGAGCTGGGCAGCTTCTGCATCTGCCTCTTGTCTTTATCCAGCTTCCCCTGCTGTAATTTAGATACTTCAAGGCGTTGCATTACATTAAAATGAAATACTTTGAGAATGACTACTGAGATTAATTGAATTGATAGCCCCATCCAGTATACGCCTTCTTGTTGTGATAACGATAATCTGTTGTTTGACACAGAAGTTAAAATACACACCAATTTTGTCATTCAGCAGTGCCATAATTAAAATATTTTACCTCAAAAAAAAAAAAAAAAAATATCAAGATAATTGTTTCCTTTCTCTCTGCTAAGGTTTCATATTCAACTATTTTATTTCAGGGTTCTGTTTAAATTGAAACTACTACAGCATTACAGGCAAAGAGAAATCAATCTCAGAGGGGGGAAAAAGAAGAACTAAATATAGATTAAAAAAGCTACCTCTCCAAAGATTTTGAAACATGAGAAGCCTGGCTCTGCATGTAAGATTAATGACAGCTACGTGTGTGATGAATAGTTCAGCTCAAATCAGGGGAAAGTTTTGCCCTAAGTATCTGCTGTTCCGAATGTTGAAACCTCGATACCATCCAGACATCCAGCAGGTGCCCAGGGCTTCCCTGTTCTCCCGGACTGCACAATGAAGTGAACAACAAAGAGAAATAATACGTATGCTTATAATCAACTCACTTTATGACAAAAAGGTAATTTCTCTCTCTGGTTATCTTTTCTTTGACACTATTTTTATACATGGTAATACGTTGGCTTTGTTCACTTCTTATTAAGAAACGTACCGGTGACAGAGACTTGTCTCACATAGCTTATGAATGAAGCTATTCTTGTACTTTAAATTGTGAGTATTTTTTTGAAGAATGGACAAAATGAATATTCAGTCACTGTGCGTTCAGGCGCTCAGTTTGTGGCCAAGGAGCATTCAAGACTTCAATTCTGCATTGGGAGCTCATGGGGAGACCTTCCAGCTCTGCCTTGCAGGGAGCACCAGTCCTGGCCAGGGAAATGCAGAATGTCAAGATTTTGTATTTTAATATAAATGCATTACTCAAACAGCGTCAGCATTTGTTCATTAAAAAGCCGGGCAGAAATAGTCAAACTAGGACAGCTTTTGACATCCAAAGGCTTTTGTAGTAACAAGGAGGCTCATGCTGCAGCAAAGTTGAGGCATCATCCAGCCATAGCAGTTTCCTGTGTCTTTTTAACAGCTCCACTGCAAGGATTTCAATGCAGTTTCCAAGCCCCACCTTGACACAGTAAAGCCCTGCCGAGGCGGAAGGGAAAGAATATTCTTGTCCCTGGATCACTGTGGGTTGTACAAGCTGCTCTGAAGCACGTGGGTAGAAATCGTAAAAATATCCATTATCGTTCAGTGGAAACACTGGGTTGTATTTGTATTCTGTTTGCCAGAGAAAAAAGCTAGTGGTAGGTTCCCTTCCACTTTCTGTGGCAGTGGAATAAAAAGGCACTCACAAATTCTTTAGGAATGGACATAACATTTTATATACCTATAAAAATCAGGTTTTTCTAATACTAAAAAAATCTGACCCAAGAGAGAGCTCTCAATGTACACATGTACATTTATTATTACTTCTTGGAAGGAAATTCTACAAAAGGTAACAAGTTATATAAACTTCTTTTTAAAAATCATTATATTTGCTATTACTTTCAAGTGGAATGAGTCTGAGAAAATGAATTATACAGTTGTTAGTTGTTTTGTTTTAAATTGTAACTTTGAATTTAGAAAGCCGCTGAGGGCAAGTAATTTAGGTGCCCAAATGTGGAATGCAGATGACTCGCTAGAAGCTCTCAGTCTTTGAAAGCGGGATCTTAAATACTAGTTCACGCTAAAGAAAGAGTAGAACAGGCTATGTCTGCAACTTTGTCAGTGCAGCCTCAGGTGTGTGTTCTGGGTCTTTCTTCAGCAGCCTGCAACACCCCACCAAATCATCACTGAGCATGATTGCAAACAGCTTCTTTTGATATACACCTGAGGAAACTATACAGGATGGGAGGTAAAAAAACCTCACAACCAGACAGCTGTGAAATGCATTACAGCTATATATATATATATATATATATATACACACATATATTTCTGTGCCATCTCTTCTTTTTTCAGAGGACTGAAAGAGAAGGACAATAGGGACACAGCTTTGTGACATCATCTCCTCATGCAGTGATGCCTGATTCTATCACAATGAAGCTAAATCCCAGCAGCATTTCAGTGAGACCTTGCTAAACTCTAGTGAAGCGAAGGGGAGTCAGATCAGCTCCACAAAGACAATATAACTATGTATTTAATATCCCTAAAGGACTGCCTGTGAACAATCTCTCAGCATAGCACGCTGCATTACATTTTTGTTCTGCAAGGGTAGAGTAACAAATGGGACTATCAGAAAAGGCCACAGATGCATCTTCTGTCATTTTTAAGAAAACTAGGTTTGGAAGAAATCAGCCATACTGTATGCAAAATAGGATCTAAATGTACTGGAATAAGATTGAAGACTTGACATTTAAATTGCAAGGCTGAAATTTTAATGCATTTTTACATGCATGCTGCTATGGCTAGGTGGGCAGATGAAAGATAGGAATGAAGAAGTGAAGAAGTATTCACCTTCTGATGATGGCTTGCAAAGGCAAAAAGAGAAATTTTTATATAGAGGGATGTTGAGCATATCTTTATAAAACGCACTTGCTTATTCAGGACAAAGACCTGGAAATCTTCAGATTCTGCTGAAATTGTTGGAAGATGTGTGCATATAAGTGGTGGGAATTCGCAGTGATGCTGTAAAAAGAACTTTCCACTTGCAGCATGTTATACAGTTTTCTTACAGCCATAATTCGTTAGTTCTGATGGCCATGAAATTAGTGGCAAAGTTCTTCCCAAAAGCTGAAGTTTCCCTTCAGCTTCCCTCCAGCTGAAGGAGACCATCTTACACCTGTCAGTACCAACGTTTTGAGAAACTCCACCAAGGTGCCTCTGAAACTCTGTTTAGACTGAATGCTGAGACAGAATTGAAAACAATTTCTCTACAGAGTTGACATATTCAATTTGAACGGCTATGCAAATAATATATTATCTTTATCCAAAACTCACGGAACCATCTTGCAACTGTCTCGGGGCTGGGGAGAGGGGTGGTGTTATTGTTGTTGTTGTCATGTGGTGGTTTTTTGGGTCTTAACTAGGGTTACTGTCTGGTATAATTTCTTATATACTAGCATACAGAAAATAAGCCTGTTCTCCAATATGTCTTGTCTGACCATTTCTCAGGAAAGCGAGTTGTAAGCAGTAGATAACTTTCTAGGGATAAAAACGGTGCAAATACACTTCTGGATTTAGAGAAACCTCACGGCTCCAAGCCTGATCCTTCCACAAACACAGCAGAGCATAGAAAGAACAGCAACAATTGCAGTCCCCAGCCTAACAACGATTTGAATCATATATTACCATAGATGGACCTCTGCCAAGGCTCTAAGCTATAAAACATAAAGTACTCTAAGAAAAACAGAAACTTACTGCCCTGATTCAGCTAGAAGGTGATGACTGCAAACACGCTTTACAATGTGCATGGCAAATAAGAGTAGAATTGAACATTAAATCCACCAGCATTTCATAATGCAGGACTTCTTCCTAACTAGAAATGCAATCTGTTATCTCACTAATTTTGATTCTGTCTCTTTCTATCTTCTTCATTTTAGTGCTGACTAGATCTGATTGAGAATTAGTTTGCTCCATTTAATCCTAATTCATGTGTGTCTATGACACTTCCTACCTTGCCCGCCTTTCCTGGTGTGTATACCTATAATGCAATAATCTCTAGTTCATAAGGTTTTTACGATGACAGCGAGCCAGAGAAGGTGCATTAACTGAGCCAAACTGTACTCGGCATCAACCTTAACATAAAAGTTTTCTTATTATCCACATTTCATTCCGAAGCAGTTGGTGATAGTTGCAAATGTCTATCTCATGTAGAAGTTTGGACTGGACTAGGCTGCTGTGCGGTGCAGGCATCTGCTTCCCTTTCAAGAGGCTCAGAAGTGGCTGGGGGAGTTTCAAGAGAGGATCAGGCACAGCACCAAACCATCATCTCAGCTGCCTCTCTTTGCTGCTCCTCGAGGGAACTATGCCAGATGCTTAAAGCGTCTCCTCCAGAGACTTCTTACAAGGCAACTCAAGGGTGAAACTTGACCCCAATGCCCAGCAAATCTTTGCTTAGCAAGCAGTATATTTGCACCTCTCTTCTTCAGCAGGGCTGAACTGGTCCTGTAGAGTTTTGCATGGCAGTGGGTGGCAGCGAAAGGCTAACGTGTGAGTTAGCATTCATTTGTACCAGTTGATCGTGAAAGAAGAAACACATATATGTGTTAGTCTAGAAACAATACACAAGGGATATCATAGACAGATTAATCTGGCGCCTTGGAGACAGAATAATTCATTTGGATGAAAAGGGGATTCTCCCCAGTGACACAGAGAAAAATCTCCTTTTATCCTTTTCTTGGCAGAAGCAAGAAACACAAGGAGAAGCTCTTCTCCATGGGAAATAGGGAATGTTATTATAATTGCTGACACCACTCAGGTCAGAGATACTCAATTAGCCCCATTCCCAATTTTGTTCTTGGCCATGGGCTTCTGTGGGCACCTGGGCTTTGTGATTCAGTTCCCTAAATATACCACAAGCACAACACCAACTTTTCTGTCTGCCTGTTCATAATATGAGGACCAGTGATGCCGTGGGCACTGGTAGAATGACCAGAACAGGATAATTTCAGCCTCTCCTGGGAGCTGGGATTGCAAGTCTTGCACAATTCATGCAAGTCTTGCACAATTCATGCAAGTCTGTAACACAGACCAATAAGTTTTCCCTCTGTAAAGGTTACGTTCAGGCTAATGGTAGTCACGGGACGTCACTGTGCATGGTACAGTTTCAGCACCGTCAAACTCTGCCCACCAAACTTCCTTTGGAAAATATATTATTGTAGGCAGAGTTAATTCCTTGTAACTGTCAAGAGGCTTTATTTTTTCTTCTCCCCTGTGATGAATTCCCTGTTCACCAAAACAATCTGACAAGGAATAATTGTCCAAGAGGTAAATTCATACTCAGCTCTTGTGATGATTTGGCAGTTTTTGAATTTACATAGATGACAAGCAATGTTTTTTTTAATATACTGGACTTGAGTATAATCAAATGTGCTTAGAGTAAAATACCTCTTATCTGCATTTCAAGATGGAGAGAATTGCGGATAGATGTAGGTCAAGATTTCAGAACAAGGCTCGCTGGATGTGTTGACTCTATTTTGAGGTGGGTAACTTGCCACTCCCTGAAGATATTTGGTTTTCAGAGCGAGTATAGGTCAGCTGTCTTAGAAAATGAGATTTCTATGAAGGTCTGTCCATTTGGTGCATCATTATGCACCACTTCATAAAATCTCAAGTAGACTCTTCTCTAACTGCTATTTCAGCTGTAAAGATGTGCAAAAGGGGCTATACTCATTTCTCATCAAGAACCAGAATCAACACTCCTGGAAAACTCCCATTAGCTTGAATGTGAATTGCCTTATGCCAGTATAAAGTTATAAATATGGAATAGCACCACTGGCACAGAACTGACACTATTGTAAAATATGAGGTATGATTACCTTGGCCTGTTTTATTCTGTGTGCTGCCTCAGTAATACAGCTTCCAAGGCCCACCAAAGTTTGCAATAATCCCCTAATTTGCATCAGATGTCTATCCTCCATTCAATGGCTTTTTAATGTCCCTGTGATGCCACAGGGCAGTGATACTGGGCATACAGCTTTGGCAAGGGGCCACCTGAAACATGGTGTTTCCTTTGCAGCATTTTATTAGCAAAAAGACTAGGTAATGGAAAGAATGTTCAAAGAGCTGTAAAAATAATAGTAGCACTGAGATATTGATTTGTAAGGAACTAGTCTTAGATTACAACAAGATAAGCAATACCTAAATTCAACAGCAAGTAAAAAAAAGTATCTAAAATATTACTATAGAGGGAAATATGAGACACAAGGAGTAACAGACTGAGTAGCAGGCTGGAGAACAGAACAAGGTGTATAATCAGCACAGGGAGTCCTAGAAGAGAGTACAACACATCAGCTTGACACTAGACCTTGGTGAAAGCGATTGATTATGCTAGTGTTTTGCTGGCAGGGAAAATTAGATGAGCAACTTGCCCAAACAAGAAGAACCAAGAAGAAAAGAGCAAGGCTGTGGTCTTCATTTCCACCGGCCGTAACATTGCGTTCTTTGGAAAAGGAAATTATATTAAAAGATACTGGCTTGAGAATATTACCCTGAAGAAAGTCTGTGTGTGCATGGCTAGAGACAGGAATACAGGCTGGAGAGATCCTGGAGGGAAACGTCATTGCTGCAACACCAGCGAAAGTGCAAAGACCGAAGGGGCAGCTAAACCAAAACAGATTATGTCACTAAATCACATTTCTTTCTTGAAAGGGTGAAGATTAATCAAGACAGAACTAAAAGTGAGTCTTTGATAAAATGCTTAAGTGGCCACATTTGATCAGCAAATTATTTGCATCAACTAGAGGATGAAACAGTAGTTTTCCACTATGCTGCAGGAAATAGTGGCTTGCTAAATAACTCTTTTAACTTTCCTCTGGCACCTATTGATTATATCCAATAGAAATTAAGAGTAGAAGGCAATTAAGTTCAAAATATAATGGTGTTCTGCTCCTGTTAATTTACTGCCTGACCTAATCAATACATTACACTGCATAACAATCTACTCCAGCAAGGCTTGGTTCCTCCAGAGCCCTTTCCACTAAAATTATAATAATGACAAACAACTAAATTTTAAGAAAAAAATACACAAAATAATAAAATAACATATAAAATAATTAAAAATTGGATTATTCACTGTAGTGGTGAAAACAACAGCTTAAAACTAAATTGACTTTTACAACACAGAGCTTGGACTTAGTAAAATATTGGATAAGCTTGGACTTAGTAAAATATTGGATAAGCTACAACCTCAGCTTCACAGAACCCTCTGGAAATTGAAATCTCAAGCAAGTATTACACAACTCACCTACACAGCAGTACAAAAAAGCCACCCTTAATCTAGAGGGCAAAACTGAAGTGCGAAATTAAAGACTAATGGTAGTGAAACAATATTGTGCTGCAGTTGTTCTTTTTTGTATGTAACAGTTAAGGTCCCTAGGTGAATAAATACAGTATAGGTTTATGTATAACAAGCTCTATCAAAACCTAGATGTTCTGAGTTGATTTGCACAAGGATGCAGGTTTTTTGGGGGCTCTCCCAAAAACTTCGGAAGCGCTTTTAAAATAACTAAGACCATTTCTTAGAGAAAAGAGGGATGTGGCAGCATTTGTTACCTCTTTTTATTCTCAGAGGTGGCAGGTGAGGAGGTGCACAGATGTGGCGTGAAGAGCAGGTGAGCCTCCATCTCCCATCAACCTGCCTCACAGTTGCTCCCGGTTCCCACAGGGCCACATGACTTTGAGTGGTCCTGGGGACCACAGGGATGCTCCTTCAGCCCTGTCCTGCAG
Organism: Pampusana beccarii; assembly: GCA_013399365.1. NCBI lineage: Eukaryota > Metazoa > Chordata > Aves > Columbiformes > Columbidae > Pampusana > Pampusana beccarii. Next base: position 756,112 of record VWYH01006590.1, on the reverse strand, counting down.
ATATAATCCCTGAAGAGAACAATCCAGGTGCAAATGGTGATGAGCAGTTCAGCAAGTGTCAAGCAATGGAGCATTTCTCTAGAGAGGTATCTCCTTCCAGGAGCAAAATCATCAAGCGAGTCTTTCTCCATGTACACACATGCATGCCTATGTAACTGTCTGAATTCCATCACTTTTTCGCCAAAATTCAACATGTCAGCATAAAGTCAAAACAAAATCTGACGAGGTTTTCTGAAAATATCCTCTTCACTGATCGGCTGTATCCCTACCAGCATTCACTGTGTATCCAGCACACCATTAATCACTGTGAAACATTTTCATTTATTTTGACATTGAAGAGAAATTGGAAGGAAGAGTATTTTGGGATGGGAATGGAAAGCAGGCTGTAGGAATATTTCCTTTTACCTTAGGGTTTCCCCAGAATGCGTGTAGAAGAGGACCTTGTGGGTCTTCCCTCTCTCTGCCCCACATGCTATTTGATATTATCTCATCCTTCACATGTACAGTAAAGTGCGCTGAACAGTGTACATCTTTAGTCTGTCCAGTTACTGCACAGTCTTTCAGGTTTCTAAGAAATAAAAAAAATTCCAAATGTCTGAGGTTATTTACTGTATCCAGTATTACCTAACACAGCGAGTCTGCTCCCACTCTGCAGAGTAACCTCTCTTCACTCCTGTGTTTCCCATAGCCCAATTTTTCCCTTTTTCACTACACGAAGCCTGTGCTCCTGCCCTTGCTGGATGCCCACCTTGTTTTGCAGCATAGACGAGCGGACTGCAGTTCCTTGCTAGACTTTGGAGCAAAAGTACAGCCCCCTTGGTCTCTGCAAAATTCCTGGCAAGAACCTCTCAACATCTGCAGTGTTGTTTTCTTAGTGAAAAACACACACAAATAATTATGTAACAAATCCAGGCACCTGTCATTTTTACCTGAATAATGTGGTAGGAAACAGCACTCTCTACGTTCTTTGACATAGACTAGTGTGCCATGAAGTGAGCAAATACAAGGGTAGACATAACCAAAAGATGTTGTGCAAGCAGGATGATACACTAACGTAGCTGATTCATATTCTACAGAAAGCTACATTTAGGAAGACCTAATATTTCAGGAAAAGCTAGCAGAACAAATGCACGATCCATACCCTAAGCACAGGGATACTGCAGTAAGCCTTGCCCATAATTCTGCTCAAAACCTGTGGACTCAGCAGAGCCAGGTAGGGCTCCAACTGGCCCTTTTGCTTATTCTGAGATCTGCCAGCACTGCTAATGTTCCCGGCTATACATTTCCTCCAGGTCCATGACTACTAGATAGTCTTATTTAGGAAGGGAAAGTGAAAAAGTAAGAACATCAGAATAAAAACACAGCAAAATTCAGCAAAATGCAATTAGTACTTCCTATAATGGCATAAGTATCCACCAAAAAACCCAGAGCTGGCACTCACAATGGTGGCGAAGATGCAGTGTAACAGGTCATTAAGATCCAGGTGGTCCTTACAGGATTTCTACTAATAACGCACTGTCGAAACTGAAAGAGTGTATTTACCGCTTTACATTTTTAGTAGCGGTCAGTAATAAAGACCTGTGTGTTATATTTGCTTTTTATTGCACACTATGTAAAGCAGAGCCTAGCAAATACGTTATGGCTAGCAATTTATTCGATTTAGGAATGTTATTTTGTGTCCACGAAAAATCTGCTAGCTGAGTATGTTGATTACATTTTGGTTATTTTAGAGCTATTTGGTGAAAAAAAATAAAAAGGAGACAGTTTGCTGTTTGGCTACTGTGCTAACACATCAGGCATTCGCTACTGAGGCTTATTAGCTAGGTTGAAATCCTTCAGATTTATTCCTGTAACACTACTTCCTTACAGGTCATCATCTGTACTGATTAGACCTGAGACTTGGAGGTTGTTTAAAAACATGAATTTCTATTGCTATTTCTATTGGTTTGATAGTAATCCAATAATAAATGATTCTAATTCTTTTCAAATGCCAGACTATTTTTTCTTTACAAATATAGACAGGAAAGAGAAAAACACCCTAATTAAAGAAAGTTAAATCAGCAGGAGAGAAGTTACTTAGAGGTTTTAAAGTATAAAAGCATTCATGGGCAGTTTTTTTCTATACTAAAAATGTTTATTTTAACAGTTAGGTGATAATATTTTTGGCATTTCTGCCCCAGACTTCCATATTGCATCATATTCACAGTCAAGGTAGCCTTTCCACACTGCCTCTACTGACCTTTATGGGACTGGCTTCCACACCTCTGAAGAACAGGAAAAAAAAGAAAAAAAAGTCGTGTTCAGTCCAGGCTGCTCCTGGTACAAGTGGCAGAACGGCCTCATGATTTTCCTTCTGACTACCCAGGATCTGCTCAGCCAAAACAGGCTGAAGATGCGAATTGCCCACAGCTGCTCCCCATTGGCAGCCATGGACCGGTCACCTCTAAGGACAAGGTCCCGACAAACCAGAGCTGGAGGTTCTCTCTCCTGTGGGACTCACGCCTCATCAGAACTACTGATTTTGGAAACTAGTACAGAGCAGCGGGAAGCTGCCAACACTAACTTCCTAAAGGTTAATACTTACAACTACATTTTGGCTGATATTTTCAAACCTGCCTAGGGGGAATGGATGCCCAGTCTCCATTAATTTTAATGGGAACTGGGCAGGCACAGTCCTTATGAGGCTTTGACTATTTCAGCCTATTACTGCTGGTGACATAAGGTTTGATATTGCAGGAGGTTGATTACCTGCTGGGAGCACTGAAACTAGTGCAGCTCCTATATTTTGGCTTGAAAACTGAATATGCAAAATGCATGAAGAATGTGGCTATGCTTACCATAAATAATGAGTTTTAAATTAAAGTGGTTCACATGGAAAGGGTCTAACCCAAAGCTTGTTACAAATGAGTATTTCAGAAATATACCAATTCAATACAGTGCTCAGTCGCAGGAGTTCCCACTAAAAGTCTTTGCATAACGGTTGCCATATTTGGAGTGTAAGCTTCTAACCTGGTTTGTCAATTTATTCCTTTTATTAGAAAATTGTATCAGCTTTCAAAAGGTTTTCAGTGCCAGTAAACAATAAAACACAGATCTGGGTGGTATGTAATTACATTTGAATTTTCGGAATTTCAAACCTCCCCCATTCATTTTATATACCAAAGCTGGCTACACACAATACATTTAGACCACATCCATTGCAATCACAGATCACCTCTGATCACAATGACCACACAGAACTTAAAAGCACTGTTTCAGAGGAGTAGTAGAAATGTATTCTGCAATACTCCCTCAATTGTTGCTCATCCAGGTAAGTCCAGCACTGCCATCCCCAACAAATACAATAGATTAAAAAAATCTAAATCAATATTTACAACTGAGAATTAATTGGTTCCACTTCTAAAACTGATATATCACCGTTTTATTGCAAATAAATGGATTAAAAAGATATATCAATATTGGCCAGCCAAACAATAAAAATTATCATATCAAATAAAGTCAAACTGTAACTAAAGACTTCAAAATGGGATGAAACTTTTCTGTATATCTGCATGGAAATTTTTTCCTTCCTTCCTTTTTTAATTAATAAATTCACAACATTGACAAAACATTCTTGTTTTCAAAAATTGCATTTCAAAAATCATCACACAGCCTGCCAGACTTCACCCTTTAGTTGGTATGAAAGGCAGCTCCCTGAAAACTAATGTGATTTGTTTGTTATAGGTTCGGTGTGGGTTTTTTTTGTTTGGTTTGTTGGGTTTTTTGGGTGACCAGATTGAATCAATTCTTGCTATGTTAAAGACAAAGCATATATGCAGCTGGTTGTGTCTCTAACACACGAATAAATTCTTATGAGTCTCCTCTGCAGCTCTTTTTCTTGACTTTTTCAGTCTACAGTACCTCTATTGTTCACCAGTATGCTGCAGTGTTATTTTCTCAAATAATACTAATTTCTTTGCCTTTTGGTATGGCGAAAGACACTGGAAGCCTACAAAACTAGCTGGCATCCCTACTGTGAAGCTGTTGCCAACCTCCTCTAACAGTTAGTACTATTCTTCTAATTTCCAAGCTACATTTAATGATGGGGAGTTTATATTGATTAAATCCTCCACTGTTTTCTTAGCCATTTTTCCACTCCTGGTGCGCACACACTGATGTGACACCAGATTCATGCTCCTTCAGCCTTCCCTTTGGTGCCCTACAAGTCTTTCCTCTGAATAGAGGCTGCTCGCTGTCCTGAGCAGCCAAAGCCTTTCTCCACACCTGGGCCCCCAAGTTAATTCACCTCCTTTTTTGAAGCTGAGTGGCCATAACTGCACATCCATCCCGAGAAAGGACCCATCACTGCAATACAGAGAAGCATTGCAATTCTCCAGCTCTGCCACAAATTCCTTGCCTGATTTCCCACCTGACATTTGAATGAACCAAATTCATCACAACACACAAACATGAGGAATGAATAGCACCAGTGCACCAATGAGGCTGGGCCTTTGCTACTGAGCTGAACCCCAGAGAAAACACAACCTGCCAAAAACTGTACAGATTTTCTCCTTTATTGCTTCATTCCTGTGCTCTGTGTTTCAAAGCAGTGGTCACCCTGCTTTCCCCCATCCTGCTCAGAGCAAGAGGTATTTGTGTCCTGGGATAACGATCTCACTAATACGATACAAGTGTTCATTACACTAATAAGCTTTTTCTATTTTTTTTTTTTTTTTCAGATTTATTTAACAGGGACTACAGGTGCTCTTGTTTTAAAATGTGTTCATCTAGCTAGCAATTTTCAAGAGGAGGAAATTTCCAAAGGAAATAGAGTTCATTTGATATTTGCATAACTATATTACATACAACCGCGTTTGACGTATTTCATAGAGGGGTCTGAAGAAAAAGGAGAGGGCATTTTGCAGTATTAAAACCAATAGAGAGATATGCTTTCTACTCTCATTTGAGTTAATGAGAGATTTGCCATTGTCCTCAGTTAGGACAGTGTCATCTGCTTTTCAATTTCATTTCTGAGCGATGGTTTATGCTGATGTTTCACCTTGCTGTTTGTGAGTTCTGGGCACATTAGGAAGGTAAAAAAAATGTACTGACCATGTACACATCTTGAAAACTGTTGTATGCTTGCTGCCTAGGAATTGTAATCAAAAAGAAATGATTACACAAGACCAGATATTAAAAACAATCCATCTGCCTGCAGAACAGGTTTTATGTACTAATGACACAGGGCAGAATATTTAAATTGTAAAGCACAGCTCTTTTCCACATCGTTGTCTTTTGCATGATAGTTTCAAAAGGGAAAGGCAGCACTTTTTGAATATTATTGAATTTCGCAATACTACATCAGCACTTGTGCTATGCTTAACCTTGAGCAGTTATTGTGGTAAACCAAAAGGTCTATGGAAACAACTCCCAAAGAGGAATATTGCTTTCTTTGAGATACTGGATTAGTAAACTCCTTTCTGACACCTACATATAGAGACCTGTTCCAAAATCTGCAGGCAATGTACATGCTGAAAGGCACACTTCCTCGGTGCAAAGTCTAAAATTTGAAATAAATCCCTTGCTTGCAATGTACTTACTTGATGCCTAAATGAAAGGCAATTCTGCAATGTTAATGTGTGAAAATCACCCAGAATGGACTACGGGCTGACAAATTACTGAAGGGTTTGGGCCCTACAGCTACCTGGCTGTATTCTGAGAGGAGGAACTGGAAACATGTCTGTGATCAATTTTATGGATAATCAGTTCTCTGAAATCAATTAAACACTTGTTGACTTGTCCGCCTCTAGTTGCAGTTGCCAGATTAATTCATGTAGTTCAACACAAAAGACAATCCTAGTGCTAAATTAATGACTCTTATTTGAACTCAATGCACCAATAAAAGGATTAACAAAGTGTATTCTTCTTAAAAAGATTTGGTCATTGTTTCTTTAAAATTTCAGTGTGTAATAACTTCAGGTTCTCATCTCTTAATTTAAAGAGAACACACTATGTAGCAGCATTTTCCATTTTTACTTAATCATCCACTTCTTTTGTGTTCAAATCCTAATCCTACAAACCACATTCAAGCCTTGTGAACTAGCTCCATGTTTATAGATAGAAGGTAGCTTTGAAAGAAAAGAAAAAAAGACTTACAGCTCTGCAATACTCTGATCACGTATTTTCTATACTATATTAGAGACACCTGTAGACAAGCAGCATTTCACAGCCATGCTGCACTGAAAATACAGCATCCAATGCAGAAAAGATGTGTGTCATGACTTTAGGTAGAATTAGCTATTTAGTAATCTGGTCCTTCCTGGTAGAGATAGATTATCATCTGAATTACCGCAAAGATTTGGTGTAAGGGGATACAACACAGATGCTAACCTGACCCTAATGTTTCTCTAAGCTCCTCTTGGCCACTGATTAAATAAATGCTGGTCCCATATATTCCCTAAAGGCCCTCATAAGCAAGGATTAATAGCCAGTTGACACTCTGCATATTTTCCTAAACTCAGCAAACTATATCCTCATTTGGCACAAACTAGCAGGTCTCTCTGGATTTCAAGAGTCAGTTTACACCAGCTGAAAATCTGTCTCTGGGCGTCAAACTGCTTTCTGAATGCGTTTGCAATGTCGTACTTAGACCGTGCACTCGTGCTTTGTTGTAGAAGACACAGATAAACCCAGTCTTTTGTTTACAGACATGGTTCAAAGGTTTAAACCTTTCATTCCTGAGACATCACACATTCTGTATCACCTGGCGACATCACTCCACGCACATGTAGTAATTGGTAACAAAGCTCTTGCTGCTGCAACGCAGGGCAGCTACAGAGCAGACTCCATACCTTGCAGTAGCTGTGATGGATACAAATAAATCAAGGACCTTACACACAAGATCCTTCTAGATACCCAGATCTTACTCTTCTGAGCTATTTCTATGTTTCCCACCAAGCAAAGCTTTTTGGCTCTGACATGGTGCTGCTCACCCCAGCCTTGTGATCTCCTCTTGGGCAGGCTTTTCCCATCTAGTTCCTGACATTTGGAAATCTCTCCCTCAGCACTGCTGGATGCCCACTTGTTGTGAGAGGAGCCTCCCTCAGTATTGCTGAAGTTTTTTTCCCCTCCACATCTGCCACCTCTAGATGTGCAGATAGGTCCCAGGAGGCTGCTGCCCCTCTTCTGGGGTAATCCAGGCTCACCATGGTAGATTTGCAAGAGATCTTTGTGAAGAGCCTTTCTCCTGGCTGTTTTCTGTGCTTGCCCAGGCAGCATGCCTGATCCTTATGTTACCTGAACTCACGGAGCTCACCTGTATGGTCCTGCTCGTGGCTTCACTCCTGTGAGGGAATTTTCTCTACTTTAGGCTCTTTTTTCTCACCCAGCTTGTGTTTCTTTTTCCCTGCAGTGCCTGGCACACTGGTGTGGCTGGCTGCCCTCAGTGCCTGTGCTCCCTGCCTCCAAAACCCCTTATCAGGCTCTTTCCAGTCCTGTGATTAACACTTAATGCTACCTATAAGAGGAGAAAATTCCTACTGTTTTTCCATTTAGCCTCCGATGGGCTTATTGCAAGTATTTTAGAGAAAGGTTACTTCCCTCTGTATGGAGGTGAAGTAATTATATGTTCCTGTGTGTCTTTACACTGCTATGAGGCTGTGCCATTCTGTAATTTCACCATAAGGCTGCTGCTTGTGCACCTTGGTTGGCTGCGAGGGCTCTGCTCCCTCTGTGTCAGCACTGAAACCTGTCAGCTGGAGCCGGGAAAAATGACCACCCCTCACGCAGATGGAGATAGTGCCATGACTTATGGCTTTTTTTTTCCTCTTAAGTAGAAAAAGAAAATGTTTTTTCTGTGTAAATGGGGATTTAAGTGAGCTCTCTGCACTTCATCAGGGGTGGATTAGTCAGCTGTTTTATGGGCTCGATATTAAAAAGGGTGGGAGCTTTGCTACGCAGGAAACCTCAATATCAATTGGAAAAGAAAGAAATATAAGACATAGGTAGGGAGATAAATTATAGCTGAGATGAAGATGTACTCACATAAACCCACAGTCAGATGATCTCATTAGCTGCACCATCTTCACACCAGAAAGACATTGTCATCTGTCTGCTTCTCCCTAATGCCTGGTGGATGTTTGCATGCAGCACAAACAATGCAGCCCTCACTGAGAGATGGGAAGCACCTAAGTCAGCAGCCCTCGCTGTGGGCTTTGGCTCAGGTTTACTGCAAATTTGACCCTTGAGTATCTTCACCTGTTTCCTTAATCACTGGAAACATGGGTACACACCTGATCATCACTGGCTGCTTTGATGCACCAGCCATTGCAGGATGACTCTACAGTATGTGCACAGATATACATATATGTATACACAAAATATATACATTTATACATATGCTTTCTCAGGGAGAAGTGTGGCCTCTCTGCTCTCTGCAGGTTGCTCACGGATGGGTTGGGTTTGGGAACTGTGCTGTGACACAAAAGTTCACCCACCACCAGCAGGGTCAGGCACATCCCTCCTCTGCTCCATTCAGCCTCTGCCCTGCAGATTAGAAGGCAAACTGGTAATGAGAGCTCCTGTGCCCTGGTAAATGAACTAATTATTCTGCGTCATCACTGCCAGTTTTGCTTTTGCTCCTCCTGAAGTCAGCACCTCTCAGGATCTGGCTGCAATTTCAGGGTGGCCGCAAGGGCGTTTCAAGAAGATGTGTTTCTGGACAAATGCAAAGTCAGAAAATATTTCAGTATGCCGTTAGGCTTCTCTCTCTCTCCCCTTTTTTAATAGTGTACATGATATGCTGTGAATATTTTTTCAGCTTACTAAATGGGTGTTAGTGTGGAACGGATACATTTTTTTCCTCCTTAGAAATGAAGTAATCTGAATTCACCTAATCAAAAAAATACAAGTCTCTTGCTCAGTTCCCATGGTGCTACAGAAGGACAGGGCTATAGATTTTCCCAGGAGTGTGGAATAATTCACCAAGCCCGCTCGTTATTCATATAGACAGTGCATTAATAATATGGGACCCTGAGATCTCTTCTTATCTAGGCCGAAGCACAGCTAGAGGGATGAGAATTTGACTCCTTGGATTTCAAAAACATTTTTCCCCCTTTCTTCAAGAAATAAGAATTGATTGAAAGTATTTTCACAGAGTGGAAAAAAAAAAGGCTTTCTGGTGATACTACCTAAAGTACATATTAGATAAATAGAAAACTATTGGCTTTGTGACTGTGAACTGTTTTCTCTTGATGTAAGTGCTGATAGATACAGGATTCTATCTAACAAAGCATTTACTAAGCACCTGACCCCAAGTCAATAGGAGTCTTTCATGTCATTCTACAGGGCTCAAATCCTGCACTCACTCTGAGGAGAGCCAGGAAGTTTCTATATTTCCTGTGCATTTTTCGGTGTATTTCGCTTAGCCAGTGTGAGCTGGGGTACCAGGGGTGCTGTGGGAGGATGCATGGGCTGAGCACCAGCTCAGGGACCCGCGAGGGGATGTGCTGCACCTCTGACTGCAGGAGCACAGTGCTCCTGAATTATAAATGCTTACTCTACAGTAGGCATCTTATCCATAATTTAAAAAATAAAACAAATTACCTCATGCCAATAGCGTGGCTGCATTTATTGTCTGCCCAAGGAGTGACATAGCAGGTATGAGCTTTTCATTTGCAGGTCCTATGTGAGAGAAAGGAGGGCAAGCGCCAGCAAAGGGAACAAGTGCTAATTAATGCTGCCATCTTTCTGCTCCCACCTTTGCACATGGCAAAATAAGGATGTGCTGTACTAACCACCCAGCAGCACGACTGGAGAGTTATGAGACGCTGGGCCAGAGGGACATTAAAAGTCACAGTGGTCCCAATGGTCATCAAGACTTGTGTTTAGTTTGTTAATGCTGTCCTGATGAAGTCTGATGTAAATTCACAAGGCCACATGTTGGCTAATGCTGGCTAATCCTCAAACTAATAGAAATCTGGCATATGCACATGCATGTTAATATTTCATATATTATGGAATTATTTGAAACTGAATGTGATCCAAAGCTAGTGTGGGAGAAAGCGAAATACTGGATTAATTTAATTTTATTTTTCTCTATCACTGAGTGATTTCCCTTTTCCCTGATGCACAACTGGTATAAATTGGACAACAGCAGACCATGGAGAGTTAAAACACTAGTCCTGCCGCCTGAGAGCTAATGCTTCAAATACTGTGTTGCAGACAACATGGAATCGGATCATCTCAGATCTCTGCAGAGACCTTTCTTAAAGGAATAACTTAGAAGAAGAGGTACTGGACAGCATTTTTGTAGCACCTTCCGTTTTCTACATTGTTTTTGACCAGTGTTAAAACCACCTCTTTTCCTAAAAGCACTGGCAACACGCACAACCTGCATGAAAATCCCTTTGTGACTGATTTCAAAAGCCAGTGCAGGTGCTTTTCTGTTATTCCATACTCTGTGGTCCAACAAATTTCACAGATAATTGTGCAAGAAATATTGAGGTTGCCTCAGAAAGAATTTTAAAAAGACTGGAAGATTGAAGAGAAGGGAACAAAAAATTCAAGCATTAAAAAATGTGTGTCTGTGAGCATCATTAACCATAACACAGTAAACTTCAGTATAGATGAACAAATTATGTATTATTCAAAGGCCTTGAAGAACAGAGAGACATAACCACCTACTGACTGTACAGAATGGTTCAATACCACTGTAAATGATATGGTACAAAGCACATTATTCACAGCATAAAAGTGACAGAATTAAAATTATAAGTATCTGATATTCCTATTACATTTTTATAGCAATCATATGAAGTATTAGAACTGAGAGAATATTATCAGAGCTTTTCTGTTAATATTTACTCAGTAACCCCATGGGCTCACTTGGCCTCTGTTCCCACCTGCTTCTCATGGGCTATTTGTGACATATTTATTGATATTCTGAAAGGAACATGAGCAGCTGCTGCAAAGTGCAGTAGAAAGCAAAAGTGTGCATCCTTACAGGGAACGGGAAATTTCCAAATAGGAAAATTTTCACCTGCTTTCAACTAGAGTGTAGAGAAAAGGTGGTGACTCCCATGTCCAATCAAACGTTCATGTTGTGCATACTGAGAACTAAAACGAACTACTGAAAAAAACCAAACCAAACCAACAAAACAAAACAAAGAAAAAAATAAATGAAGTGGCCACAAGACTGTTTTGCTAATGCAAGCAACCAGAGAAAACTGCAAGTCATGTAAACAAGCCATAAAGAACCAAAACAAAATGACATAAGTGTATTAATCAATTCACTGTTGCTCTCTAGCTCACACAGCCAACTTCATTCATTTGACAGAAGAAAACCTATTCAGAAGGGTGGCATAAATTTTGCATGAAGATTAGGTCAATGAAGAATGAGAGGTGGACATTACAGTCCTGACCCAAATATGACAGTCTTGTATAGCCTTTACATTTGATACTGTCACAACGAAGTTATTTTGAAGTTCTAAAACCCCGTATGATGCATTCACACTGCCTCCTGAAAAGCCATCTTGCTTTTACTTTTACAAGACACTTTCTTCAAATAAAGGGCTGCAGACTGTCCCAGGTTTGGTGGTTCTGTCAGATCTTGGCATCATACAGGGTTTTATAACTTCAAAAATGAGAGAAATATATGACTTTTTATTTTTCATTTTAGTGGATTCTTTTAGTTTTGTGGACAATTCACTTATTAAGAAAACAAACAAAAACCTAAAGAAAACAAAATTTTGCAGCCACCAACTGATCTTTAGTCACAGAGGTAAACAGATTTTCTAAAGGATGTGAGCTTGACACCTGAAAGGACAATTGTCGTGTGCCCAGTGACCCTACCAGGAAGATGCAAGAGGCATTGCTCTAAAGGAACAGAGGACATCACTGGGAACATCTCTCTTGGATAACCACAGTACCAGAAGAGGAATTCAGTTTCTAAAGACAAAGAATGAAACCTCAACCCTCAGGAGAGATTGTACTAGCCATGTGTCAGCTAGCAAGGGGAGAAATTCCAGCTATTTGTGCTGACATCTGAGTGCCCTCATAGGCCTACAGAGCCTATTGCAGGAGGAGGAAAATTCATGGGCTTCTGACACAAGGAAGACAAGCTTTCTGTGAGCATAGTGGAGAGGGAAGGTGCGAATTCAGAAGCATGGCTAAGAAACCCTTGCAGAAATAGCCAGCACATGCCTGCAGTAACACAAAAATGAGAGAGAGTAAGTAGGTCCATCAAAGTGTGAAGCTAGAGGGGTCTGCATGCCTGTCTGAGCTGCAGACTCAAGCCCTGTGCTGACCCTGGCCGCCTGAAGTGTGTGGGCAGGACTGTAGGTCGGGGGCTTGCTCTGGTACCTTCAGATGGTGGATGCACCTGGTGTGTCCAACAGCATTGCTGCAGCATAGTGTAGGAACACTCAAAGCTGCACAGGTCTCCTGAAGGCAGAGGGCTGGGGACTCCCTGGCCGTGCTCGACACTGCTTTGCCCAAAATAAAGGGACATTCTCCATGTGCTGTAACACAAATGAAGTAAATCCATTTGAGACTTGCTCTGGAGAGGTATGAGGGGAAATGGAGAAAATAATAACCACCATGATAGAGAGCTGAACAGACTGACGCCTGTGGTATGTGCTACGACCAAGTGACATGCAAGATAAATTGTACAGAGAGAAGGGAGCATTCAAACCATCCTTCAAAAAAAAAAGAAAGACCTTGAATCATGAAAGTAAATGTGCAACAGAAGAGGCAAAGAAACAGAAACTGGCATCTCTGTTTCATGACAAGATTTGGCTTTTGTTTTGCTCTCACTGTTGCTACTACATAATTCATTGGTGATTGAGGCAGGTTTTAGGACAGGGTCTGTTGAATGAGCAGCAAGGAATAATTTATAACTTCAGAGGCTGCCACAGCCTGGCCTCACTATACTTTTTTAAGATGAGGCCCCAAAGAAAAAGTTTGCTGGAGTTGGCAGGAAGCGATGCCTGGGAATACACAGCAACATCCTGCCCTTCGCAGCACAAAAAACCCCACATTCTCAGCCTGAATTTCAGCTCATTCAGGAGGAGGATTGCATATGAGCATCCTATGTACAATGATAGTGTGCTGCCTATGATGAGAGCTCAGAGCAAGAGGACAAAAGGACCATTTATCACCCCGGATACTTATTAAAAAGGTTAAGATAACTCCTACGTATAATTGTATTCTCTCTTAAACAGAAAATAAAGCTACCTCTCCACGCAGCCCAGTTGTGTCCTGCAGCAATGGCTGGTAGGAGTGGAAGGCAATGCAATCTCTCCTCTGTAACACAAACTCAAATTGTCAAAGCATCAGCCTTGATGAGGTGTTTTCTGATTAAACTGGACTGAGAAACACCAAAAGCTTGATTACAACCCCATTAACTCACAGTTTGGCCAATGGTATAAACAGAGCAGAGCTGAAGTTCAGCTTGTTTTATACGCACTACTAAACAGCCATCAGGTGGAGCTGGCTCGAGGCAATCATCAACCACAGATGGGAGTCAAACTGCTAATGTGGCATCTCCCAGCCCTTGTCACCTTTCAAAGGTGATCAGTTCGTTCGGTTGTGAGTATACTGATGTACCTGAACATCCACGGACTTTTAAGTAATGGTTCCAAGCAAGCTTTCTTAATGATAGATTATGGCTTGAAATTGTATGCAGTATAAAACCCCATGGGAGATTAAATGGTCTTAATCTTTTCAATATGGTAGGTAAAGAAGGCAAAAAGTTGCAGATGACCTATTGAAATGTCCTCATGTACAAAAGAAATAACAAATCCCAAATCTTTGTGTGAGCTAAGGTATTGACATTAATGGGACTCTTAAGGGAAGTTTGGGAGTTTGCCTTAGCAAGAACAGAACCACTAAATAGGTCAAAGTTTTGACTTAAAACAGGCCAATGTATCAAAAGTCACAAAGCAAAGTCCGGGATAAAACAAAGGCCAAAGAAAATGCCCCTTCTGTTAATTTTTATGAGGAGCGTATTGGGCTTTTGAACCGCTCAACAACCATCTACAAAAGAAGCTATGGGCTGACTACAACAACTAAACTTGAAAAGAGAAGACATTTCTTTGTAGTTCACATTTGCTGGCTTTGAAGTCACTGTGAGTCTTACCAGTGACTTCAATGGGACTAGCTTTGCACTTTTATATTGGCCATTGTTTTATCCTTACTCCTCTCAAAATTCCAGACAATAACATTTCTTTTTATTGTAATCCTGACAGAGCAATTACGTTCCAGTCCACACCTGCACCCAACTTTTTTTCTTAACACATCATTCTTTGAGCTCCTCTTCTCTGAAGAGAATTATAAGATCTGAATTAATGGTGTCTCTCTACACAGTGCCTCTGTTTTTCATGACCTGCTGAAGAATATTAAATTCTTTAAGGCTTCTACAGCTGATCTTTGGTTAAGACCATCTGTAGGTTTCACCTACAGTTTTATGAGTGTGCTTAACAGAAAAATAAAGGCTTATTTTTTTCAGGATAATTAAGCAATAACAAAATGACAGAATGTGGATTAAAGCATAATCATTCACAGGTGCATTCATAGCTTGTTTTCAGTCATCGGTTCAGAAGCTGAATCACATTCCCACTGTAACAAGCTATGAACTACTGCCTCATAATGTAAAAATTTGAAAGCATAATAATAAAACCTTTTCCTTCTGTCTTCAATAAATGAACCTGATACATACACACCACAAATACTTACTGAGGAAACATGAGGTTCTCATCCGTCCAAGGCACCCCCAGTCTCTCATCTTTTTATTGCAGAATGTGCAAGCCTTAGAGCTTTGTCTGAATAATCCACAACACTCACAAGTATTCCTGTGTAACTTTCAGCTACAACTGGACTGGCCCCTGCTCCTTTGCCAGTGCCTTTGCAGCACATCATTAAGGAAAGGTGCCCAGAAGAAACAATTTTTCCCAATGTTTGCTTGTACATCTTCCCCCTCTCACTCGCTCACAGGGAAGCTGAATACCAAACAACAGACTCAAAGAGGAAACATTGGGTGCTTCCAAGAAATGCAGCTGTGCCACCACCGCTGGACATCCAGCCACAGTAAGGATGAGGAGAGCCCAGGACAGAACCCACCTCAACTCCAGCCAAACGACCTCTGGCTCTTTGAAGCACCTTTGAGCTATGAGGTGGTAGAAACAATGGAACGAGACATTTACCACAAAAAGCAGAGGAGAACTTTTATGAGATATTCTGTTTCACAAAGCTGCTGCGCAGACGGATTTTACAACATGGAGCAGCTTGTTTGGGAAGGGTAACTAACGGGATCAGCACCACTTCCCATCTTCTTACAAGGTTTTTTTTGCTAAGGACTTTTGCTAAGGACTTCCAAGCCATGGCTTTCTTCCCAATTACTGCATAGTTTCACCCTGAAGTGCTGGCAGGGGAGCCCCAGAGAGAAACACATCCTGTGGAGCTAGACCTGATATGAAACACAGACACAAATAACATGGTGGTTTTCCTTCAGCAAACAAATGCCCATGACAAGAAACAATATCAATGATTTCAAAAGACAAAGATTCATCTTTTAATCTTTTTCACTTACTTTTTTGCCACTGACTTTTGAAATGGCTAATCAAATCAAAATGAATGGCCACTGTCCTTTGAAATATTTACGAATCAAAACTAATGTGGCAAATGGGGGACCCTGTGAAGTTACTCAAAGGTAATTTTGTCCTGATACTTATTAAAAGCTTGATATCACCACAGAATCTATTATACTTATCCTGTACTGAATGCTGTACTCTCATTTTTGTGAGTAAATCGGAATGTGACCCATGTGCAAAGAATAATGTGCTAAAGTACCAGGCAATGTGGTGTAAATGCATGCTTCTGGTTATAGACTTTTCTGTTTTGTTATACAGAGAATACAACAAAGTTCCTATGCATAATCTATAGATTTAAAGCTGTTTACTGGACGGTACACAAACAGAGACATATATACAGGAGGAGCTACTTGCCATCAACACAAGAAGGTCTGTTTCTTGTAGTCCCAGCCACTTTCCCAGGTAGACAGGAACATTTGACTGTTTGTGATCTTTCTTCAATTCGATTCTTATTACAGCATCTGTGTGCTGCTATAACTTCACACGTTCCTCCTTCTGGCAAAAAAAAAAAAAAAAGAAGAAAGAAAAAAAATGAAAAAGAGAATATTGACACTCTGCTTAGGAAGAGCAGCAGTGGCTAATCAAAGCACCCAGGCATGCTCCTGTCAGTATGTCTGCATAGCTTCCGTACAGGTGGGATTACATTATTTCTCTCATTGTGTGTGCTCCTGACTAAGCCAGGTGCTGCTATACTTCAGTTTTAATAGGAAATGCAGACAAATGTCCCTGTACAGTAGATATAGCTTGCCTGTCTTATATTAGAAGCTTCTCTGATGTCAGCAGAATTTTTGGCCTGAAAAATGACTGTGTCATGATCTGGCCTTGAAGAAATGTAGGTAACACACTGCAGTAGATGTGCAACAACTGTTGGCTGATTTTATACTTGTAATATTGGAGACCTCTTCCTCCAAATATTCTCTCGTACAAGGACGGGGACTAAGGGAACCCATCTAGAAATAAGCTTTTTCTCCAAATATTTGATTCTATGCTAGTATTCAGCCCTTAGGGAGTGACAATCAGCCTCTTCAAATTACAGGATGGTCCAGCAGCACTTTCCTTTGCTACCTCACTCACTAAATTGGCAGTTTTAAGGGCAGGAGACCTTTCCTTTGTGTGCAAGATCACCAGGCTTAATTAGTCTTGTCCCTAATTGTTCTTTATGAACATTTGCAATAGTTTGATTAGGTGAAGAACACAAAGGAGTGATCGACAGACAGTGGCTTAGGGTTTATGAATACTTGGTGTTCGTGGCATATGTTATGCACAGAAACGGAGTGTCAAGTGTATTATTCCCCTTCACCTCAGCAATGCAGTGCAAGGAGATGGGACACCACAGTGGGCTAATGCACTGCCCAAGTAATTTCTCACTTCCTCAGTTCAGATTCTATTTAGCTCATAATCACCAAGTATTTAATGGCACCCGTCTGTTCCCCACAGATATTTGGCTACTTTATGAAACTGCAGCATAAATTTGGCAGGATTTGTTTAAACTTAGTTCAAAACATTGTGCACAGCCTACTAAAGAGCAGGATGTGTAAGAAGGCTTGCCATTATAGAAAAGCATTATTACTTTATGCCACTATGAAATGCTAACTGTACATTGCTTTTATTATAGCATAAAAAGCACTATTCCTATCTTCGGCTTTCATGCTTTTTGAAACAACTTTGGGAGCTTTTGAACACTACGGTAACCCTGCAGCCAGGTAGGAGAATAAGCAGTGTGGAGATGCCGATGTCTGTCTGTGAACAGAGGGATTTTGGAAGAGGTTGGTCAGTCCAGTAGCATCTCCCTGCTCAGCAGTGAGGCCTGTTACCTGGTAATTCTACAAATGTGGTATTTCTGTAGCCAAGCACTGGGGTAGATGGTCAGGGACGAATCTCTCTTGAATGTATATAGTTACGGTCATATGGTGGTGTGCTATCAGGTACACCCACAGTATTAAGCGGCACAACAACTACCAATGAACAGGGATGCCACAAAGTGTGGTAATTTTTTATAATATTAGATTTTAAAACCACTGACCTTCCAGGGTGACTCAGTGGATGAAAGCCTGTGAATGTCCATTAGGGTAAATGAGCTTAGGTTGCCTGGTCGTGGGGTTAAGCATTGATGAGTTTGCAAGCATGAAACAAGACTAACACTGCAGTAAATACTTAACTCCTCAGGAGAGAAATTCTGCTAGATGTATTAGTTATTAGGTGCATTTGGCCTGCTGACACAAGCTTTTTGAAAGCCAATAGGTGCCATGGAAGAGCAACAATTCAGAAACTCATCATCTGACAAATGGTCTTTTAAGTGTCTCTTAGAAGTAAGAGGAATTGTGACAATCAACTCAGCCCCAAATTCTTGTATTTTTCTATGAAGCAATTCTTCAGGTAAACTCCCTGTTCTCCCATTGAAATCATATTGAAAGCAATGAAAAGATTCTCATTGGTTTAATTCATCTTATGGTCATGCCCTAAGAGAAGAAAGATTTGTGATTTTATTGATTGCAACCTCAACAGTAAAGATAATGTACACAGTATTAAGCATTTCTAATTTTAGACCACATAAACTCTGTGGTAAATACCTGTGAATAAGCTAAATGCTTAATTTTCTCTATTAATTTGCTGTATGAGTACTAATAACCACATGAGCTAGTCTTGCTTAGTTATCTATTCAAAATAATGGGTTGTGGTGTATGAGCTTTATAACGCCTTTAATTGTTATGTGGAAGCTCAAGTTCCTGCAGTAATAAAGAATTTAACTCCAAGTGTATAGTTTAGGAATGGCAAAACATAACGAAACACTAACAGCAATGAAAAAATCTTCTTTTTTTCCACTAGACAGTTAAGTATGTTAATTGGAACTTTTATCTGCATGGACTATAACTGTAATGTGACTAATAAGAATAATAACAATAAAAAGACCCTTCCCAGTTCTGACACAGAAAAAAATATCCATCTTGCATCGAGAAAGTTATGCATGTTACACACCCAGTTTTCCTGCAAAATTTTTTATGCGGGATTAGATTTTTCCATTAGAGCATGTTTAGCTCATGAATGACTACTGGAGAGCATTGCATGCTTTGTGTTTTGCTGGTATATATTTTAGCAACCATGCGTATACATGTTAGACTTTTAAAAAGCCATATATTAAATGGGAATAGATAGCAGAACTCAAACAAATACAAATAGCCACAGTGATACTAGGAAAATACATAAGTGAGAAAACACACTCTTCATTACTTTAGTCAGAGAAATACATATATCACAAATACATTGGGGAGGGATACACATTCAACTTAAATCTCTATTTCAGCTGTACAAATGAAGAAGTTAGAGCAGGGAAAGGAACATGAACCAGCCTTCAGTTTCCACTGAAAAAATTTTAACGTGTTCAGATGTGTATGTGAAGTATCTCTATTCTGCAATTTTTTTATCCAACTTACTCTTTTTGGGGGGAGAGAGGGAACAGGAGAGGGCACAAAGAAATGCCATAATACCAAAATCTGAGGACTTCTGTTCGTGAATCAGTGATTTTTTTCTCAGTGGTTCTTCTAGATTACAGAAAGTCTTGGCGAAATGTTACAGTGCTGGGAATCCTGAAAAAATGTGAATTATTGACCCAGTAGGCTGTGAGTGTAGCAAAAGTTTAAACCATTGTCACAAAGAACAGAAGTGTCTTTTTTTGGGGGAAGTTTATGGTTTATTGAGCTAAAGCAGCTTCTGGCTTTGTTTCCACAATAACAACCTCATCCAACTCTTTCAAGTCAATAGGGGAATTACCATTGGTCTTAAAAAGAGAGGGAAGAGTCCTAAAATCCTCTAAGTAAGTGTCTTCTGAATCTTTTGTTGACAGTTACATCTTATGAAGTGGCTGCTTTATCCACCTGGTAAGAAAAATACTGCCTCTTTTTTTTTTTTTTAAATTCTCTCCTGCCCCAAGAAAATAAGAAAAAAAGATTAAAAATGAAATGGAAACCTGCAAATTAGGAATAGCTTTGCTGCTTCTTCAAGAAGCTTCTGAAGTAAATGAAAACGTCCTAACATGACTTATATCTTCTTCACACCAGACATTAGCAGGACATGACAGTAAAAACAGCTGACGAACTTTGCATGGAGGAAATGGGATACCTATCGAAGCAAGAGGGACAGAATTGGCTGCTGGGAAGGACTCCGGGTTGTTGAACATGGCAACTATCTGTAGCGTTACGACTCTGCTCATATTTCCTAGCCTTTCAGGAGGCTTTGCTCTGGATAGGCTTAAAATACGAAACTGTAGAAATTATCTATCATTCTTACTGTAAAGCAGGGACAACTGTTTCGTTTGTAACTCCTGCAAATGGTTTAATTCTAATTGGAGGACACTAAGCTCCTGAAACTATTTTCATGTTTATTTCTGTTATAAAGCCACCTTGAGTTTACACACCACAGAGTAAAATATTTTATCATAAGTAAGAACCTGCTCTGGGTGGCTGTGATTTAAAATATCTAATCATCTATAGGGTCTGAGTGCATGCCTGGCAGAAGCCAAAAAGCCATCTTCTAGTCATCTCTGTTTTTTATATCTCTAGCTGAGAGGTAATAATAAAAGCGTATTTCGCACTTCAAAATTATAACTCACCTCTGTATTCTAGCCAAGCCTGAATTTATCAGTAAACAAACATATAAAAGGCAAACAGTAGTGCTGATTTGCGTTATACATTGTGGAAGTCATTAACTATGACTCAGGTAGCAAAACTTATATGTTCTCTCTTTGACAGTGATGACAATTTAATAGTATTTGACTCTGCTGAGTTACATGGAGCATCCTGCAGCAATGAGAGATGTTGTTTATCAAAATGATAAACATGTTTTCATTTCCTCCTTGGCTGCATGTATGTGATCAGAAGTCTAAGGCCATCAAGAATTCACTTATTCTGGCCACCAGGCAGACATTAAGCTATTCAGGACCATCTGTGCTTGAAATGAGTTCCACTTAATGGACTTTCCTAGGGCAGGTCAGTCATAATGAATGCAAGTGTGCATGAATGCATGAGCAAAGCATCGCTTAGGTGAGACTTCTCGGGTTTTTTGGCGGAGGCACAGACGGTTGATAGATAAGATGTGCCTTTCTTTTGGGGGTCATACACCAGTGATTTTAGAATTCAGATCCTCTATTACATTTGCTTCTATCTCATCACCAATGCACCAGACAACCTAATCCAGTTGAAGGTTGTTGTAAGTACTTGCTCATGTTATTCACAAAAAATAGTGATAACCAAACAACTTTATAGGTTTTGCTGGTCAAATTCTGTCTTCTTTTGCACCGTAAGCAACCCACCTTGGGAATATGAGCAAAGGAAATCATACGGACCAATTCTATCAACATTTCCAGAGAGTTCATTAGAAATATTATTGTCTTTCCTAGCTCTGTTTATTTATACAGTCTCAACTAGAAAGACTCTGTTCCAGTGTTGTCATCCTGTTTGGGGTCATATACCCAGTGATGTTATTTTGATAAATGCTTAAGTATATGCAGATGATGCTAGACCCGGGAAATCACAGAAAACTTTAAACAGAATTGAAATTCTTTAGACTTCAAGAAAATGTTTAACAACATGACAGTAAAAAAAAGAAAATCAGACACATGAAGACTTTCTGAAAAAGTACCTACATAAAGTAATGGGTAAAAAAATTTGCACCCTTGCCACCTCATGCCTTTATGCAAATATCCTAGAGAAAGAAAATGCAATCCTGTGATAGCTATTTCTACATTTGCTAAGAAGAATTCAGATTTGGGGGTTGCAGTTCGAATAAGCTTTGGAAACTTCCCAGGTGTAATTAATACATTCATAAGCTTTAATCAAAATGTTTATGCCAGCTAATGTGCCAGAACTACAGACTGCACTGTGCTCAGGGGAAAATACTATACTTTACTTTAAGAAATAATAAGCCACTTCTATGTTACTTACAAAATAACATTTTTGCTTCTGACAGAAATATGTAACAGATGGAAAAACAAAGTCCCATGCTACTCCATGAGCCACTTCATAAGTGAACAAATAAAAGACTCCTCATAGCAGCACCGCAATTACAGTCAAATTTTTTGTTTTACATGTAATCCACTGACACTCTATCTGCTCCAGAAGGAAAAGGATCAAGCCTATAAGATGCATTTCTGCACACAGAGGAGTGTGCATTTCTGTGCAAGTGGAGTGGCAATGCTGCAGAGAACTCAGACTGGGCTTAGGGTTTTTACTCATTTTTATAAGGCCGAGGCTAACTGCACCTCAGCTGCCAGAGTGCCATCAGTTGCAATGAAGTTACAAAATAGCTGAATTTGCCCGTGAACTTTAAGTGGCACAAAGGTACCATCAAAAAATGGACCCAAGTATAAAAAGTTAGCATTAGGCCATAGTTAATTCTTTATCATTATGATAACTGACATAAACAGATTCATGGGTTACTCATTATATACGGAGTTACAATAACCACCATAGGAATTTGTAACACACTGCACATGCTCCGCAAACCTCCTGGTTATATACCAGATTTCTTTTGCCCAGTGTACCAGAACAGACTGCAGTCGTCTGTTCCCTAAACTTACATTTATATGTTCATTAATATTCAGTATTTTCATTGTTCATTATGTGGGATATATATTATCTTCAGTTTGGGAAGGCTCTATGCAACTGCAGCAACATAGGCGACTCCTGCGGTGGGTCATTAAGTTTTAGGTTGGGATATTATTTTCTCAAATCTTGTTGCTATGGAAGGGTTATGGAGACACAGGGAACCTCCTCTAAATAAAATGCTACTTGTTTACAAAAGATCAGAACAACTAGTTCCATGAGGAGTTTGGCTAGCGAAACTTGGGTTTCCTGTAGATTTGCACCTTGTGGTTTATTTTGAACTCCTACTGAGCTTCTTTTGATGTCTAGGTCACTTAAAAGAGTACTCGTGGAGCTCCAGCTCAGCTGAGAGCCCATGGGACTCTTTCCTGGTGGGTGGTGCAATAACCCCGTTCAGTGCAGGCCTCTATTCCTGTGTCACTGAAATAACAACCCTGTTTCTAGTAAGACCAGAAATGTTATTGTCTTGGTTTGTGTTGGAGAAGCACTGCTAGACAAAGCAGGTCAGCAACAGCTAGAATTTAATTTCATACTAAGCCAAAGTTTTGATAGATTCTGGAGTCAGAATTCAAATTAAAGAGGGATAATATGCATTAGCAGAGGCATCTCTGGTTATTTACAGTGCTATAAGCGAATTTTCTAATAGTGATTTCAACAGAAAATTTCATTTCCATGAAATCAAACTTTTCTACAGAAATCCATTATAAAAGAATTTCTGGAGAAAAATAATATCTTTAAAATATTTTGTTCATCAGAATGTTAATATTTCATTTGAATACCAACTCTTTCATTTTTTTCATTTGTATTTTATTTCCCATTCAGCATAATAGGGGAATCGGGGATATGGAAAGCTCTAATTAGCACATGGATCTGTAGTCTTTTACAATTTTCTACTAATGCTCTCTGCCATCAGCCACAGGAGGTTTTTATCTGAAACATTTACAGATTCTTATACTTACACCCAGAATAGACTCTGATTCTCAAGAACTGGTTTATTCACAGAAAGTAAAAATAAGTATTTTTTTATAAAGAAGAAATGATACAGATTCTGCTCTTGAATTCACACAGAAAACCCAGAGCACACCACTGTATGAGATGTGGGTGGATCTAGGGCAGGCTTATGGATTTCCATATCAAACCAATATACACACTAGAGAATAAGTCTTTCTACTAAAGAGCCTTGCAAATTGATCTCCTGAGAAATTTGCACAGGACCTTATTCTTATGCATATTTAAAAAAAAAAATTCTTAAAGATGAATCAAAGGAAAAATGGTATCCAGAAAAACAAGGCAGTCTTCTAAGCAGCTACTGCCTCTGGCACATTGCATCTCAAATGGCAGCGCAATAACCAGCATCGGCTGGAGTATTCAAGAGGACAACAGGGCAAAAGGGGCTGGAGAGGAATGCTGATGAGGAATTTGCTTCTAGCTATTAGGGAAGAAGAGCTATGGGTAGTTCTAATTATGATTTTGTATGCACACATACACTATACATATACACCAAAAATGACAGAGTTTATGAGAAAATCCCACCTATTGTGTGTGTATGCTGTCCCCGATAAACAGCAGAGTGAAAGCAATCAGGCAGAGCTTCCTGCAGAGGACCATACACATACACCATACATTTGATTGCTTTTTTGTCACAGGGAGTATTGAAAGTGAATTGTAATAAGTACTATTAGCATTCTTGTATTGATGAACTACAAAAAGCAGATATGTAGCTCACGAGGCAGCCAAGAATCCAATGTTCTCATAGTGGGGATCTTCAGTCTTTTAATGAGATTTTTTTACTTTAAAAAGACATCAACTTACAGCCACTTTGAGAAACGAAGGTTAGAAATTAGAAGTTTTGGTGGGATTTACAGCTCTAGAATGCCATTAAGAGATCATAGGATCATAGAATAGTTTTGGTTGGAAAAGACCTTTAAGATCATCAAGTCCAACCATCAACAGCACACTGTCAAGTCCACCACTAAACCATGCCCCAAAGCACGACATCTATACATCTTTAAAATATCTACAGGGATGGTGACTCAACAACTTCCCTGGGCAACCTGTTCCAGTGCTTGACAACCCTTCTCGGGAAGAAAATTTTCCTAATATCCAATCTAAATCTCCCCTGGCGCAACTTAAGGCCATTTCCTCTCATCCTATCACTTGCTGCTTGGGAGAAGAGACCAACACCCTCCATGCTACAACCTCCTTTCAGGTAGTTGTAGACAGTGAGAAGGTCTCCCCTCAGCCTCCTTCTATCCAAGCTAAACAACCCCAGCTACCTCAGCCGCTCCTCATAAGATGTGCGCTCCAGACCCTTCACCAGCTTTGTTGCCCTTCTCTGAACTCGCTCCAGCACCTCAAGGTCTTTCCTGTAGTGAGGGGCCCAAAACTGAACACAGGGATCGAAGTGCAGCCTCAGCAGTGCCAAGTACAAGCAGATGATCACTGCCCTGGTCCTGCTGGCCACACTATTGCTGATCAAGCCAGGATGCTGTTGGCTTTCTTGGCCACCTGGGCACACTGCTGGCTCATATTCAGCTGCTTTTGCCCAACACCCCCAGCTCCTTTTCCACTGGGCAACTTTCCAGCCACTCTTCCCCAAGCCTGTAGCGTTGCACGGTGCTGTTGTGACCCAAGTTCAGGACCCGGCACTTGGCCTTGTTGAACTTTTCACAATTGGCCTCAACCCATCGATCCAGCTGGTCTAGATTCCTCTGTAGAGCCTTCCTACCCTCAAGCAGATCAGCAGTCCCACCCAACTTGGTGTTGTCTGCAAACTTACTGAGGGTGCACTCAATCCCCTTGTTCGGATTGTTGATAAAGATATTAAACAGAACTGGCCCAATAATGAGCCCTGGGGAGCACCACTCATGACTGGCCACCAACTAGATTTGACTCGATTCACCACAACTCTTTTGGCCTGGACATCCAGCCAGTTCTTTACCCAGTGAAGAGTACACCTGTCCAACCGATAAGCAGCTGTGGGAAACAGTGTCAAAGGCTTTACTAAAGTCTAGGTAGACAATATCCACAGCCTTTCCCTCATCCACGGGGTGGGTCACCTTGTCATAGAAGGAGATCAGTTTAGTCAAGCAGGACCTGCCTTTCATAAACCCATGCTGACTGGGCCTGATCACCTGGTTGTCCTGTATACGAAATGTGATGGCACTCAAGACAATCTGTTACATGACCTACCCTGGCACCAAGGTCAGACTGACAGGCCAATAGTTCCCTGCATCCTCCTTACGGCCCTTCCTAGATGGGCGTCACATTTGCTAACCTCCAGTCAACTGGGACCCTCCCAGTTAGCCAGGACTGCTGATAGATGATTGCAAGTGGTTTAGTGAGCACATCCACCAGCTCCCTAAGAACCTTTGGGTGGATGCATATGAAGAGAAAAGACTTTGAAAATGGAGAAATAGAAGAATATTATTTCTGAGAAATAACTTAAGCTCCATATCAAAAAATAATAGGCATTATGAGCCTAAGTTTCATCGATTTTCAGTGAGTTATGACACTCCTAAAGGTCTATATCACTTGTAAATGGGACTCCTTGGTCTAAATGATGTAGGCCTAGTAAGGCTGAGGATAAAATCTAGAAGAATCTTTAAAAAATCTTGCCCTTAGTCACTTGGGTGGTTTGGAAAATTTAATATTTAATTTGTCAGAGAGGATAAAGTAAAACAGTTTGGGCAAAATAAATGTAATATGCCTGCCTTGAAGCAGTGCTTCTCCTATAACTTAAACTGCAGGCAGCAAGATAAAACCAGAGATTAAAAAGACCTGCTGTGCTATTCTGATCATTGCTTTGCAGCTGCACAATTCTTCCCCAGAACAAATTCTCTAGGTATCAAAGCTGTGGAGAAAGGAACATTTCTGCTGCTAAACAGAAACAAACATTTTCAATACTGGCATCTCTGGTTTCTTGCCAGACCACAGCAAAAATACAAATTGCAATTAGGCCTGAAAATATCCTAAGAACAAAATTTGGGTGAACCACAGAATGTTGTTCTTGGGGCCTCAAAATGTTGTTCTTCTAACTTCTGCCAGCAAAAGGCATCCAAAGAATGGTTGTTAAGTTAGTATGAGCCTCAGAAAAGGCACACAATGGAAGAAAGATAACTCTCTTTTCAGGTGAAATAATCAGACTGATAAGAAATATGTGATTTAGACATAGCTGCTGATGAGAAATGAATACAGAAGTGTGCATGAGAAGTAGTTACTAAGAAAGGATTTAGAAATTCTATGTCAACCATGTGAGCGCTGTTTGGTCCTGACAGAGGCTTGCTCTTGCCCAACAGGCTTTGCCTGAGCACCTCAATGTTTCCAGATCTCTAAAACTGCCTAATCCTTTTATTAAATGCCTTTATCTTCAACTTACTCTCCAAATTAGGAAACCATATTACCTTTCCCATCAACCTCAAAAGAGATCCAAAGTTACTTATTACACTCATAACATATCATTTATTGTTTCATATGATACATGAAAATCTTACATGTTTAGGATTTCTCTTAGGTATTAATAAATAAATCCACTGATAACAAAGAAGATCAGCAATAACCAATTTTAAAACCCAGGTGTTCAGTTGAGACAAAATAATGCAGGAATCTTAAACTCCTGTGGAAAAGCAGAACAACGCTGTTCTATACAGTTTATCTTTTGATATGATTGCTGCAGATAAATTTGTCCCCAGATATTTTTATCCACTAAGGTGATTAGCCTATGGAGAGTCTATGATGTGTTTACTGAATAGAGTAACATAGTTCATGGTAATGCTCTTGTCATGTTTTATAGATGTGTGAGGTGGTTTTTATGAAGTAGTTAGATAAGGGATGGTGAAAGTAATGTGATCCATAAAGAATGTGCAGTGATGAAGAGCTAGGATTGCAGAGATAATACAGACAGACTGATATTGAGAATTATACCCAGTGCAGAAGCTGCATTAATCTTCCAAAGAATGGCAATAAACAAAATAACAAGGAGGAACAGGACTAAAAGAATTTGGCCAATATATAAAACAGAGATGTTAGGGTGCGATCAAAGTGAAGATGTTTTGAATGGAAGCTCTTACAGATGGGTTGTCTTGCTATAGTGGCAGTAACATTTTCCTCAATGGAGTTGACCACGTGTTACAAAATCCACAAAAAGGAAAACAAAGGACCGTGAGTTACAGCATATGTAATGAAAATGTCACTGTACAGGTGCTGTGTGCCACGAGCAGCAGCAGTAAATTTTGCACTCTGCTACAGCCAAGCAATGTTAAGAAATCATTTCTCAGTCATTTTTCAGTGAACAAGCGTGCGCGTTATCCCACCCCATATATTCCTAGAGTCATTCACACCGTGACCACCAGCAGCTGGTCCTAAATTTGAGTAGAAAACTACATCTTTGCCAAGAACTGACTGCACAACAGTATAGAAGGACAGAGGATGGAATCAAAGGAACAGAAGCAATCAGTTGTTTTTGCATGGGAAGCATTTTACACTGCATACATTATCCACAGCAGAAGAACCTGAGCCTAAGGAATTTATAGAAGACTCATTACTGAACCTTATTTAGCTTCGAGCACTGTCAAACACTTCAGTAAATGTTACAGACTGGATGTGAGAACAGCAATATTTTAGTTTTCAGACTGCTATACTGTGGTTACAAATTAGCAGATTAAAAAATTATCTCTCAAAATAATCTTTTTCATCCAGACCTAGGCATGATTAAGCTGTTTTACTACTGGTCAGAACCAAACTACATCTGAGGAAGAGAGAGGGAAACAGAGGATGACATGTGATTTAGATGTTACTATTCTCAAAATTTAACTCTTCATTGTGGCCACTTCTGTGGGAAGCCTTAGCAGAAGGATGGTTGCCTGCTCCTCACCAAAATTTTAAGGGAGAGGACAGTGGCAATATCTTATTTCATGAACTTTTGGTTCCTCTTATTTTCCTATGTTCTATTTCTGTGGCATTCATCTCAAAAAAGTCTGACTGATCTTTTCCAAACTACATCAAACATTCCCTAAACCTCCTTTCCCCTACATTTACCCATAGTCACTATCCTAAATTGCCTTTTTTTACATGAGTCTCCATGTTTTGTTGTCTCTCTTCTCCCTGTTACTGTTGATGAGCAACATTTTATTTCCTGTCACCTTGATTTGCTCGGTCGTTCTGCTCCAGCTCTCAGTATACAATTCTATCCATCATTTATTCTGGTTCCCCTCTCTCTCTATTTTTACCTTTTTTGTAACTGTATTGAGTGTTTCTCTCTTTGACGATTTCTTTCTCGTCTCTCTCTGCTCTCGGTGAACAACACAATGCAGTACTACCTCCTAATAATTGATCATCTGGCTCCTGTTCAGATTTGTGCTGCTTCTTTGAATACACGTGCAATTCAGTTCACTTTGTTCCCTTATAATATGAATAAAAAGGGCTGCATACTTGACTGAAATTACATGAAGTCTAGTGAGCAAATAATTTCCTACTTTGAAAGCAATGTGTGATACATTACAGCATTGGCTTGAAATTAATATTAATTTATTTTTATTAGTTAAACAGTAGCAGTGTGAGGGAGTCCTGCAGTTAGTAGAACTAAAGAAGCCTGGCAGAAAATGCATTTATTTTTCTCTCTCCTGTTTACCCTTGGTAACGATCAGTATTCATCCAAATACTATCTCTGAGAATTTGGAGTAGGCTTTTTGTAATTAAAATTATTTTTAAACAGATTTTTTTTTTCAATTAAAATGTCGTTGTCAAACATCAATAAATTTCCATTTGAGGAAAAAATTTTTGTCTCAGGGAGATTATAATTCATGTAACTCAACTACTTTCAGCTAATGATTTCCAGTTTCTTTCCTATACAGTGCTACGGCCAAGAATCGTTATGACATACTCATGTCCTCATCAAAAAGGGGAAAGTATCTTGAAATCTGAAGCTCAGGCACAAAAGAAAATTGGAAATTATTTGAACTGTGTTTCTTACGGTCATGAAGCTGCCATTTTAGTTTAAAAAAAAAATTTTTAAAAATCAACTTTTAGCCCAAAATAAGAATATAAGAAGATATTTCAAGGCAATCATNAAAAAAAAAAAAAAAAAAAAAAAAAAAAAAAAGAAAAAGAAAAAAAGGAAATATATGCATGCATCATTATCCATGTTCTGCAACTTCCCAAGGAAAAGCAGCGGCAGATGCTGTGCCAATTGCTGCAACACACACAAATGATTCTCCTTCCCTTGATTCTTCTTAGAGTTGTCCTGATGTATGCCCAGCCTTGTGCACTTGTGAGTTAGTTGGGAAAACATCATGTAATTTAACCCCAAATGTTTTGCTTCAGATAGCTCAGGTTTAACTGCTGTCCCATGGAGTTCATGTGCAACCAGATTGTGCAGCTCCTGGTGAGCCCCGACAGAGAAACTACCTGAATTTCCTATCTTGAAAGTCTTTGATAATTTTTGAGATATATATATATATATTTAAAAAAAAGGAAGTTTCCGCAAACTAGACACAAGGCATCTCTGCTAACTCTTTCTAATAGTGTGTTGGAAATTAGAAGCAGAAGAGGTCATCTTGTCCAGTCCTTTCCCAGTATCAAATTGTTTCCCTCTGCACACTCATGAGCATCTTGGTCAATTTATTTTCACATTATTTAAGCAATTTGGCTTCTCCTGGTGCAACAGGGGATCCTTTGAAGATACCATTTCAGCGTTTAATGTGATCTACCATTGGGCTGAACAGCAAAAAAATGTTCTGTGTTTTCTTTTGCTCAGTTTTCCTCATTAACGCTAATTGTAATGCTATGACCAACTGAACACAACTATTCCCTATTCTATGTTTACAGATGTCAGAAACGTTTCAGATGGTCACCACATCCCCCATCATCATTATCACCACTTAGCCAAGCTGTGCATTTGCTGCTTCTCTTCATCTTTCTTCATAAGCCTGCCTCCATCACCTTAATTATGCCTATAGCTCTTCTCTGCATCATTGACATCACTGGTACAGATGTTTTTAAGATTCCACTATATAACAATAACATTTTCACTAACAACGATAAAAATTCCGTGTTCTTAAGTTGATACGTATTATTATCTCCATTTAAGAGGGGAAATCTGCTTTGTTTTCCCATCGCAACATTTATCTCTAGCCTGCTCTTCAGCAGTGTTAACTGAAATATAGACAACCGACGTGAGTTAATAAAATTTCAAAAATATTTGTGCATCAGTGTATAAACTACCAGATACACAGGCATTTATCTACTACTGCTTAGGCACGCAGGCACTATGGAGATAGACAAGGAATTAAAAACAAGGGATAGATAGAAACAGAGACAGATGCTATGTAATAGAAAATCTAGCCAACAGTCTGAGAGTGGAAAAGGAATGCCATATCTAATTGAAATGGGGCTCTGTGCTTTCCAGCAGTGTTCTCAACAAGGAAAGAGACTATTACCTCCTGCTTTTTGAGAAAATGCCATCACTTTCCTATTTTTTTCATCCCCACTGCAGCAGCTAGCAATTTTCCAGCATTAATACTTGAATACTTCTTTTCCCCAGATATATTAGTTCACAATTTCCTAGTTTCACTCACATTATTTCCTAGGCCTTCAAATGTTTCTGATCCTTTTTATTATGAGTCTTGGACTTCAGTGGCATCTGTTAGAACACATATTTTAGTATTACTGGTAAATAGGTAGAGGCTCTGTTTCCTATGAGCCACAACCTGGATAGAGCAGTCACCAAATATTTATTTTAAAACTAGAAAGTGACAATGAAATTGATTTTTTGCTTGGCAGAAAACTAAACTAACACTTCCAATGCCTCTATAGCCTAAAATGGAATAAGGGGAACAGATTTTTAAGCCCATCCAGCACTGCAAAGATGTGGGTTTCCCTCTTTTTCCAAAGGGAGCCTTCTGCTTACCACTATCAAGCTGCACACTAACAAAGAGGGAATTCAGCCCTGCAGCCAGTGAAACAACTGCCTTTCCACTGAACAAACCAAAATGTAATATCAGAAATACCTTTAAGGCAGGCTTGGTTGACAAACAGGTGTTCTCTTTGTAAGACAGTTTTCTTATTGATCTGTGCTAACATCTTGCAGAAGTGAACAATCTCATTGCCATGTCAAAGGCTAACCATCTGTGAACAAGTAGTGCAGCCAGAAAATCCATGTTGCTACAATAATAGCTTTAGGACGTGGGTCTTATTTCAATCACCAGAAAAAATCCACAGAAAACATCTAAAAAATATGTTTCTGACAAATTTGTGTATCTAGAAAAATACTTTCGCTTACACAAATTTCATTTAAATAAATTACAATAACTTACACACTCTATCAAGCAAGTAAGCTCCTGAAATGATCAGAAAGTTCATTCTATTTCCTCCTTTGATATTGCAATCACCACCTCACTGTCTCATACATGGTAGCCTTCTTTTATTTAGAAAGCATAATTCTCTCTGTGAGACAAATCACCTCTTGAATATCTGAATATATAAGTTAATATTTTCAGGATCAGATACCTCTCTTCACATCAATAAGTAACATTCAGCCATACTGGAACTGGAATTTTAAGGGATTGTTCTGCAGACACAGGATCATACTGAGAAGCAGACTAGTGAACTAATGGTGCAGGAACAGAAATCTAATGGCAGGACTTTCTCAGACCAGGAATTGGTCTTTTGAGAAATTTTCTAGCTTGGTACAATAGCACCAGGTCCTAAATAACTGTCATGTCAGAAGATGCTGAGGCTGCTGGGCACAGGTTTTGAGTAAACTGACTGGTCCCTTAAAAACATGAACCAGAAGCTTCCTTATATCAAGGTAATAAATTATTATAATCTGCCTTTGAGCAGTTACTGGACATTGTCCAGGTCATACCTAAGCATTATGTGTACAGTTTTATCATTGAAAAAATCTAAGGTGCTGGCTGGGTCTGAGAGGCTTAAACTTTGTGCTGCTGCTCACTGGTTATGCTCAGAGAACAGCCTCACACAGTACCACCAGTGGGACACCCACAAACAACTGTGGTTCCCATCCTCCTAATGATGACTTGCAAGGACACCATGGGTGAGAGCACCTGGGTGTAGACGTTTCACTGGCACAGTTGAATACTAAGGTGTCTGGCATAACTAGCAAGCAATGAAGTGCAAATCTCTGTACCTATCTGTTTACATTTAAGATAACGGTGTCAGAGTAGAGAACATGGAGCAGAAAGCACATGGGCTTGTAACATTTGAGCCCCTGAGCTCCTGGTGCTGAGCTGCAGCAGATGCAGAGTCAGGGAGGGAACCCTTAACCTCATGATGTTTCAGCTCAGTGCACAACAGACAAGAAACCTGGGCTGGGAAAAAGCACAATGGGACACAGCTGCCCCAAATTTCCTATTCTCCTTCTCTGCTTTGTTCGTTTATGTTTTCATTGCAGCAATCAAAAGCCTATCATCCCCGGCCAATGTAGGCAAGCTATTTGTGAGATCTGTTAAGTTTGTGCATAAATATTCCACTGCTTGCTGCTTTCCAGACAGATCAAATCTCCTGGGCATTTGTGGTCTCCTCCCCATTATCACTACTTTGTTGACTTGTTTCAGCTGAAAATTTGCACGATCCTAAAGCATTGATTCAAATTCTTTTTAAAGTAGGTTGGATAAAGAAAGTATTGCAGAGACTGACAATAGAAAAAACTCCTGCAGAGAGCTACAATAGAAAATAGAAAATACAGCGCTGTCAGTAATTCAGCAAACTCATGGTTCTCTCCTCTTGGGCTCTTTCAACCCAAAACCTCAAAATCAACCAATTGGCACTTCTTGACATATATTTGCATACTTATTTACTTTTCAAAGTAATTAGCTTTTAAAGTATTACCAGGGAGCTGAATAAATGTACCATATAGTTCTAAAAACAACAGAAGAGAAACTGTTTGCATTTGAATGAATTTATTTTGCTGGTACCATGCATGCATCAGCCCAGTGAACACTTAATGTTGAACATTAATTATACAAACAAAAGAAATGGCACAAAGCTGTTGTCTCTGTTAGTTTCCTTCCAAGATTAATCCTTGTTTATGTTAGAGGTTTTGTGTCCTAAATAAATTACTAACTGTGACTGCTTCAAAAGGGATGATATTTAAGATGATTGAAAATATGCCCTGATCAACGCCCTAAACAAACAAGCTCTCAGCTGTTGATGCTAACTCCCTGACCCTCACTTAGTCAGAAATTTTTTTAATCGTGCTGTGAATTTCATCAGACGGTCACCAGCACAAGTGACTGATGGTAGCTCTGCTCCCTTCTGGCCAGTTTTCTAACATACGGGCTTTCCAGTCAACTGCTCTTGGTTTTATGGCTTTGTTTCTGATCCGAGAAAGTAAGCACTTGGGCACCAGAACAAAGCAAAAAAGTGTAAAACTGCACTGAAATTCCTTGAAGAAATACAGGCTTAGTTAAAGTGAATGTTTAAGCTAAACTCTCCAGATACTTTTAGTTGTTGATCCAAAAAAAAAAAAAAAAAGAGAGAGAAAAGTCATTTGGCAAAAAATGATGGCAATCATCTTTTCAAAAGGTAAAAGATTACAAATGTCAATGACAAGGGATGAAATCAAATCTCCAGTTTCAGCCAAATTCCTTTGGGTAGGAAGAAAATAGTGTCCTAAGAAAACTCCAATCACTTCACAAAGTAGCAGATGCCATCTCATCACGATTATTTTCTGAAAAGTATCATCCACTGCTCTTTGTACCAGTCCCATAAGACAGTAAGGTCTAGTTACTGGCTGCCACTCTGCAGATTTTTGGAAGCCCTCCATTAGGCTTCATTAACCTGGTTATCAAGCCATGATGTCCATCATAGCCTCACTTACTGCTTCGTGGTAGCAGGTGGCTTTGGTGTGAGTGCAACCAGAAACACAAGCTTTGAAGAGCTTAATTAGATTGTAAAATTCATTGCCAGATGAATTAGGAACATTCACAATCACAAAAGAATCAACCTCTCTAACCAGTTTCCTTCCATAAAAACAAAGGAGATACCACTCACATTCTTCTGTATGCTATAAGAACTGAAACGAAGAAAACCAAAATACAATAGCCTATTCTACTAGGCAAGGAAAATAGCAGTGTTAATGTCCCTCATGGAAGATGCTCAAATACTATGATGGTGAATGCCAGCATAAGTCATTAGAAAACGGACAGGATTCTGACTTGGATAATTGCATTGCACTCAAGTCAATGCTACAGGTGAATATACTCATGTCTTCACTCCTGGAACTGCATGCAGTTGACTGTGTGTCACCATGTCCCATCACAGAGAAGACTGCACCATGGCATGATTCACAATAACGTTATATGTTTCTTACTCCTTTGCATGAGGTAGAACACCTTTTATGAAGCTTACTTGGCAAACAGACCTGACATATCCTGGTGGAACTTCTCAAATTAATGCAGTTATATAAAGAACAAATGCGCTTTCTCTATTATTTGTAGAGCTCTGAGATTTTAGTATGGAAGCCACTACCAGAAAAAGGTAAAAATAAGGGCTTGTAATTCATCTGAAATTCACGAAGCAAAAAATATAAGCTGCAAAAAAGTACATATATATCCTCAGGGGAAGGTTCATAATCCTGTGTTTAAAAAACTTTCGAACATACTTTTAGTCTCTCTGGAGCAGTAAATGACAGTTATAGGGGCAGCTGCTACACATGACAGTCCTCTGAATGGCTCATCTGACCTATAACAGCAATTCTGCAGCTCTCAGCCTGCATACAATGTTAGCACTTAACTCCTGTGAACAAGACAGTTCTCCACTGACCCTGCTAGCTAAAAGAATAATGAAATCAAGTTTTTCCACAGTAGCTGCTGATTTTGAGTGTCTATGTGGAGATGTGCTAGAAAAGGTTAAAGATAAATACACTGAAAACCGGGCACCTTTCAGAAACTTCAATTATGCCCTCAAAACAGAGTTCTCCAAAATAATTTGCTATTGTGGAAGGCATTTCTCCTAGGTCTGACTTTATTAATAATGAAGCCAATAAACATTTGTTAACAAAACTCAGCAAATAATAATAAAAAGTGAATAAAAGAGGACAAAGTTAACTGCAGCTCATTGACACAATCCCCAAAGCCCCATATGAGAAGATTAGGTTTGACCAACTGTAAAAAGTAAGTAGTAAACTGGTGGTGACTAATATTAGTTATGAACAAAATTCAAATGTTTCTGACCAAAATAAGAGTGACTTTCTGGATAAGACAATTATTTGGGGTTATGAACAAGAGGTGTGGTTTGAAATTATGTGTAATCGGGGCAATGTTAAATGTCAGGGAAATATGAATTTTCTCTGTGCCTTCCAGCACCAAATCCAGGAGTTATGACAGAATATGCAGTTGAAGGTTCAGACAAATAGCAGAGGTTTTCCCACACAAGGCACATGAACTGAGAGTTTTCCATGAGTTCATGGAGTGGTTAGACGAGCAAATGGGAGAAAACTCACTTAGGCATTGTGTTTAGTAAACATTGAGTCACAAACTATTAAAATCTAGGAAGGTCGAGGGGGAAACTCTCTATATTTATCACTCCTGTACTGTGCCTTAGCATGGGCTGTGATTGCTACTGGAGACAAGATGCTGGATTCCTTGCCTGACCCAGTGAGGTTGTTTTTGTATTCCCAGAGATGGCCCCGATGTCCCAGAGGTCATTCTTCTAGTCTACTGAAAATAGCAACCTACTACAAAGTATTATCAAGTTTATTTAGGACATGTATTCTTAACATGAATCACATATTGGGAATTTCATATCCCTTCAGGTCTTGCGTTTCCATTATTTCTGTTCCTACCCAGGGCCAATCTCCTTCACGCTTCCATCTCCTGCATTCTCTTTGTACTCAAACTATATCAGTTTTGATGTGCTCTCTCAAAAGAAGACTTGTGCTATAAAACGCCATCAGAATTACATACTCAAAGTTTTATTTATTTCATTCATCATCTGACAGCCTGCCTTGTGGAGACTTGTCCAGAGTCACTGCTAGGGGACAGAACAAGGAAGGAAATGTCAAAGTTGTCATGCACATTCCCCTAAAATCTCCTCCAAATTCTTTGATTTCTGTTGCTAGCCACTCCCTCTACAAAACTTCTTTGTGCTTAAGGCTTCAAGCTAAGGATGAATCTCACATGCACCTGAGAAATCCTCAGTGTCAGAGATTCACTGCTAAATGGCCCTTAAAGGTGTACAAACTTGGAACATAAATACTGCCAAACTAGATGAGAACAGTTGTCCATCACCTGTTCTGTACTCATTATGACAGATCCAACACAAAGAGGCTTCAAAGGAATATTAGAGAAGCCCCCAAATGGGACAACTACATTATAGCTTGCTTACACACTCATATCCTGGGGAATAAGAGCTCCTATTCCTTTGGAATTTCATCCAAGGCAATGCCATGATGTTCAAATGATCCAGCAAAATATCCATACTATTTTATGTCCCTGGTACTACTGGTACACCATGGATCCCACATATTTTACATATTTAATCCTAATTCCCTGCATCAGTTTCTTAAATTTCTTGAGCGCCTGCACTCATTCATTAAGGGAGCTGCAAACAGTAACTTATTCTGCAATTCCGTTTCATACTGCTTCCTGAGTTTCTCTCTAGCGTGTGTGGTCACAGACACATCAACTTTTGCTCATATACAGCTATTTCCTTGTCTTTCAAGCCTATTATGTGGCTTCTCTCTTAGTTTTCACTGGTGCTTTGGATTTGATGATAGAAGGGGCAATGTGAATCCACCAGAAGACACATTTTAAATTCTCATGATGACATCCAAGAATTCAATATTCAATTCAGTATTTCCCCTCCCATTTCCATCCTAGTGTGCTGGAGCAAGCATTTCAGCAGTCACCAGTTTGGGCACACCTAATTTACTTTGACACAGTTTTTTCCGATAACCAATGTTTTCATAGCAAATCACCCTCTGCAGTTTTCCCAGATGGACGATTCTTCCCTCACCACAACAACAGCAGTAGGTGGCCCCCAGTGACTCACCTCTGGGACTGCTCTAGCTCTGCTTTCTAATTGTTCTTGGCCTCATTCTCTATTTTCTTCCTGTCCTCTTGGGTTGAACTCCTGTTAGGCTACTCTGCAGCCTTTGCTACCCCCTAGAAACACTTCACCACATGTTCCCCTGGGTGCTCTTGTCTCTCTGCAGTTCACATCTTGACAACATCACCTTCCCTAGTTCTTCACTTACATGATTCTTCAGAGATCTATTACTCATCTTTGGAGCACAATGCTGCTAACCGGGTCACATGCTGGATCATGTTAACTGTAGTGCACAGTGAGCAGATGTTCTGCTCAGGAGATTAAACGAGTCTTTGAATTGAGTAGTCAGGATTTAATTAGAGTCCAATACTGTGAGGGACACCCACAAGAACTAGCTTTAGCCCAGAGATGATTAAGTGGCACTTCAAATGCCCATCTCCCTTCACTGAATATAAAGGCACAATCATGACCCAAGGCTAAAATTAGCCTTTGTGATTTTCTCCTGTGAACACATTTTTTGTTTTATTTTTCCTGCTTTTATCAACACTGAAAATCATCTACCCTTTTAATAGCCATTCATCTAGTTTTCTTAGTCCTTGTGAAACTCTTTGCCATGTTCTCCAACACACAAGACTGTCCACTGTATCACTCTAAGTCTCTCCATGTGCTTCATCAAACATTTTTTTATACCATACTTTCCAAACTTGCCAGATCATTGCCCAAACATTTATTAAATCTAATTCATGGTAAACACATCTCTTAGTGCTAATTAATTAACATTTAAAATAATATATAACTATAACAAATATTTCTGTGTAACTCTGGAAATACTTGAAAGCAGTGTTAGAACATTAAAGGCATTAATGAAGAGAATTCCATTATTTGCACATACACACCCACCCACGTACACACACTGTTATATGAGCATTATTTGTCTTTATATTGTCTTTGCTACCCAAACATAAGGAGGTCTTAATTTTAAGACTGATCTGCATGCAGCATGAAGGAATTTCATATTCCAGCAGGGACCCCAAGCCACACACACTTTTTAGTCGTGGTTATGCATGTCAGCCTGTAAAAACCCTGGATGGGCATGCATGGGGTGGGCAATCGGGCACCTCAGCATCCATCCAGGTCTGCAACCATCAGTGCTGAGCATGCTTGACTGTGGTCTGTGTGTAGATATAAAGAGTTTTCCATGTTATACCCATAGAGCCTATTACAGAAAATCTGTGTTCATTAGGTATGAGCAGTACATTTTTCTATATTTTTTTCAGAGCATTAAAATATGTTTCACAATATATTTTTAGCTCAGTTCATCAAACACATGCACAAACATGCTCACATATCTGTGATTTCACTAGGTTACTCTTACAGTATTGCTAAGCAATATTAAACAGTGTGTACTGCATATTTTGTGTTTTACTATTACTGTCTTGAGCTCCACAAACTTAATTGCCAGAGTGACAGTATTCCAGACAGACTTGTGAATTGAGGCCATTGTTGGAAGGCTAAGTATTACATCTGAAGTGGTAGGGGGCAGGTATTTCACATCACAGGGGTTGTGTGGAAGCGTTAGAATTTTATTAATGGAAAGCAAACTCTGCTGCATACCATCCTACAAGGTATTGTATGTCACTAAGGGATATGTCAAGATCTTTCTACCACATTGCTTGATTCTTGATGCCAGTCATCAAAAAGCAATTGGAGAAAAGGCAAAATGCTATCACCCTTGTAGATGGTTTTTAAAACAGACTTTAGACTGTGAATAAGAGATGTTGATTCCTTTTTCCAAATATGGTAACAGGTTAGAGTCCTTATGCTTGGGCCTTTTCTCAAACTAGCTCCTGTTCACTTTTATTTTTCCCTTGGTTGAAGAAGGTCACATACACATCAGCTTAACTGAACAGCAACACCGGCAAATATCTGTAGTGTTTAACTTGGCTTCAACTTCTCAGTCTCAAGCTAGATGTTTTATATGGAGGAGGTATTTTTTCATTCTTGTACCTACTATAATCACAGAATCACAGAATGATTTGGGTTAGAAGGGACCTCTGGAGATCATCTAGTACAACCCACCTGCTAAAGCAGGGTCACCTAGAGTAGATTGCACAGGAAGGTGTCCAGGTGGGTTTTGAATGTCTCCAGAGAAGGAGACTCCACAGCCTCTCTGGGCAGCCTGTTCTAGGGCTCTGTCACCCTCAAAGTAAAACATAGAAAGTAGAAATCAGGAAATAATCAGGCAGCAATCAGGTCAGTTGTCAACGAGATACATGTTCTCAGAAAAGGTGTTGTAGGTGTTCAGATGCCCACTTAATATGCTTTGATGCTTGCTATCCAGTCCTCCAGCTCTACTATAGAACAGCTTAAACATTACAGACAATTACGTACAAAACACGGTCAAAGGGTGTTCTAATTGTATCCATACAGCATCCAAACTCTTTCACAGCTTCCTCCAACAGCTCTTACAAAACTACTCAAAAGTATAGGGGAAAATAACAAATACTATGCATATATCATAACATTGCTTCTTCCACTCTGCTGAAAATATTGAAGAAAATTTATATACTTCCAAACAGAACAGGGTTTTCCTAAGAAAATTCACAGGCATCAGGGATAAAATGTTGAAACTATTTTGTCCTGCATGATATATTTACATATTTGGACAAAATTATACAACCATAATTCCCAAAGCTTTTTGAATAACATATCATGAATAACAAGGAAACTTTCTCATTAACCTCTAACATTTAATTTTGACACTGTAGATTCTTACTCATCCCTACATGAAGAGCACCATCAAATCTCTAATGGCTACAAGTGGTGACCACTACCAGGGGAGGGCATTTTTAACAGTGCATATCCCACATTAACCCAGCAGTAACTGCTTTATGAACAACTATATCACCTCCTCCCAGTGATCTACTGTGACTATCATAGCACCGAGTAACTCCCTGCTATATGCTTAAATTTATTATATTTTCTTAAAGGAGAGGTTGCCTGGCTGGCTAGAGACAGTTTTTTACCTAGAAGAGTTAATAAAGTAACAGTGCATCAATTTATTTGAGAAAGGTTATTGTCACAGCGAGAATGACTGGAAGTTACTTGGCAGCTTGTTTTATTTTGCAAAATAAACCCAGACTTCAAAAACATCTTGATTCTTGGATTCCCACACTTAGCTAGTATGGCTGGGATTTTCCCTTTTTTTACTAAAAGAGTTGGGCAGTAACGCAAAATGTTTAAAAAGTCAATGTTTTTTCAGTTGGTTTCACAATTTGCCAGCTCAAGAAAATGACTATTCAGGCTCCTTTAGAACACGTGCAAAATTTATTATAATATTAAAATAAAGTAATAATTAGATCTTGACCTTAATAATGGCTTCTATTGGGCTTGTCTCACTTATTAAGTTCAGATAAAAAGACCCACTTCATTGAAGGTGACTGCTGCCCTGCAGCACCTGGAAGGTTTCCTTCAAACTTGACACCTCCCTGCAGAATCTCCTCCTGCCTGGGCTGGGACCCTCTTTAGCTCTCAGTGTTTCCCAGTATGAGTGGGCTAATTCCCTAATCCCTCAGTTCCCTTATGAGTATCTTCTAAAATGGCCCAGGAAGACAAGAGATGTTGCCTCTTCCCCAAAATATAAAGATGTTTAATGGCAACATGCAGGCAACTAATACAATCCCATCCCCAGGAACTTCATGAGATTATTCTGTAACTTTATTAATGAGATATTCTAGATTCATCAACATAATTTGCACAGTGTCTGTCACTATAGAGCCTATTCACCAATTAAAAGGAGAATGTGCCCTGTTGTTTGTGTCTGTTTTCTTTTTTTGTCCAGATGGAGTACAACACTTAGTCACCATTCTTCCCATAACAGGTGGCAAGCCCATTTTCTTAGTGACTATGCCTCTTATTATTTCTTCTCGCTGTTCCTCTAATTCTTTTTTAATTTTTGCACTGTCCTACAGTTGTTCCTGAATACTGATGTCTCCTAGAGTCTTTGTCCCTTAAAAAGCCACATAATGCAGCAAGTGGCTGCTATAAATGCAAAATAAAATACTTAACCACATTATTACAATTTTCATGCAACAGTAGGCTGCATTGTATTTGTTCAAAAGACTAAGAAATAGAAGATAATAAAAGGATCATCAATTAATGATAAATGATACTATCTATTTTTACCTATAAAGTCAGAGATTCAGTGTAACTTCATTCCTACAATCTTCTTTGAAAAATGCAAATAAAGGAGACTGAGAGAAGTGTATTGACTTTGAAGAAGGGCATATTCTGTACTTAAATGGAGACGATAATGCAATTTAAGAATGTATTTGCACACACTCATAGTGAATATCTCTAAAATCTGTGTACATGTGTATAAACACATACTCATTTTTAAACATATATATGCATAAAGGTTCAGGTAGCTTGGAATTTAAACTTCAATTGTATTTTCCTCAGGAGTCCCTGACTATCTTGAAAGATACGTGCAGTTAGCAGATAGCTTAAGGTACATTTGAACAACCGCTCCACCTTTACCTGCTGTTATTACCAGAAAACAAGAAGAAATTGAGTGATGTCTTCTACTGTCCATCTAGAAACACCGCAGGCACTAGTAAGTGTTTTAGAACAGCTTTGCTTGAATAACTTCCTTAATGTCTTCTGGCATGTTCTGACACTTAGCAGCTATTTGCAAGTTACG
Source organism: Pampusana beccarii (assembly GCA_013399365.1). NCBI lineage: Eukaryota > Metazoa > Chordata > Aves > Columbiformes > Columbidae > Pampusana > Pampusana beccarii. The sequence goes on along the minus strand of VWYH01006590.1, from coordinate 714,182 downwards.
TAAAAAATTGAACGTACAGATCATTTTCCAAAATAAAATGTCACATTTTGGTGATAATCCTGGTTCACCCAATGAATAGTAAACTTCACATACATCCAGATAGTAGAAGTGATGATCTATTATGTTAATTAACTTTATCAGACTTAATAACACACTGGATTAATTTTCTGTTCTCTAATGTTTGAAAAACATCAAAATCAGAATCCTGAAATGGATCCGTAACTAATGTGGATCATCATAACTATTATTGCTTGATATGTCTGATATAGCTTCAGTGATTTAAAATCTGGTCCACAAAGCTAACATGAAATAGATGTAGCATCTCCCACAAAATTATTCCCTTTCTAACACAATTTGGTGTTTCTCATCTTTATTGGTATCCTTTAGGTCTTTGGTTTAGCATGTCAATATATATAAAACTTATGCAGCTTATTTGGTTGCCATGTATTATCTACATGACATTATCATTGTCGAGCACCTGCTGCCTGCCAGTAGTATTTTGCACATTAGATCATGCAAAGCTTTTGACTGCAGGGGGATCTTTGAGCTCAGGTGTAAACATTTGCATTTGTAACCATTCAAACCAGTACAAAATGAATCCCCCTTACTGTGTCATAACAGGGAAGGGAACATATTTTTTTGTGCAACTAATTAGCATCTAGCTTGAATTCTTCTCATTCTCCTGGTTTGGACTGCTATGGAAAATTCAGACTAAGCACACATTAAAGCTCTCATTCTTTTGCAGAGGTTGTGATTTCTCGCTTTTCAGTCTGTTCCACAGTCCTGAGTCATGATTCCTTATACTTGGTCTTCAATTCCCTTGTTTCTTTGTTTGATCAAGGCCCAACTGTGTCATCTACAAATTAGATGTGACAATTATACACAGCAAATAATGTTTTTCAAAGATATTTTGGATACAGAAAGCAACATGTTAGCAATGAAAAGACTTTGTCTACTACAATATTTCAGTCTAATCTTTGATCTTGCTGCTCCGTGTGTATACCATTATACAATTATCAACTACGCATCCCCGAATTCTCATGTATTTATTCTAGTCCTCACTCTTTCACTTATTTGCACAAGTTTCTTCTGTCAATGCAGTAACTGCTTTGTGCAAGTGCAGTAAGCAATCTTCCCTACCATCTCATTTTATGTTTAGAAATGATCGATAGCAGAGAAATTGTATTCATCTCCTGCCTGCACGTCTGTGGCAAATGCACAGACACACACACCTCATAGCTTTATAGACCTCACTACACATAATTACAAAGCATATTTCCTTGCATTATAATAAATATAGAAAGCAATCCATATTCATGTTGTTATGATATCAAGCAGGATGGATAAAATCCTGTAGCCCCACTGAGGTGATAAAGTCAATGGGATTTCTACTCAGTAAGAACTGAAAAAAAGACATCAGGAATTTGCCTGATATCACTAATCGGAACTTTCTGTGTTACAAGTAAGGTGCGTTACATTACCCACTGTTTTCAATTGCAGAATATTTTACAGTTTGTCATATTACACTGCATGCTGTTTAGAAGTTCTTATCTAGCACTTTTTACCACTTTCAGATGGAAGCAATTGGACTCAGATCACATGAAAGTCTTTGAGCTGTTATTAAGGAGATAAAGAATCTGAGGGGTTATTGGAAAAAATGAACTTGATGTCTTTGCTTTCCACAGAGGCAAATGGTTATTTTTATTCTGTTTCCAGAGGCAGAGCTCAAAAAATGTACGAACTACTTAGGAGTAACCTATTAGTTATCACAGCCTTTGCATATGTTAGAACAGTAAAATCAGAGCAGCGCCAAAGAAAATCATTGCATGCCCATGTGTAGAGGTACGTAGATGCATACACGTAGAGACATACTACTACTTAAACTCTCCAGTTAGCTGGAAAATTCATCCTCCAGTCCTAAATCGCCCCTGAAATTTGGATACATCAGGTTTCAGACGAATATTTTATACCACATCTTAAAGGCTCTACACTACAAGAAGTAATTGTTATTAAATTCTCAGCAGATTACAAGGCGTCTCCAGAACAGAGTGCAAAGGAGAGATTGGGCCTTTGTGGTGCACAACTTACTGAGCACGGGGGAAGTGGATTTTGCTTTTTGAAGGATATTTGCCTCCAGCATAATTCCAATAATGGAAATAATATCAGATCATATAAAGCTGAAGCTTTTATTCTCTACAGAACTAAGGAGTGATGAGAGAAGTACTCTGGGAATTTTACCCTTTAGATTAAATATTTGAGTCATGAATGTCTGAGACAATCAGTTTCAGTTCTGAAATTACCTTGCTATCTCAAGCACAGAAAGAATAAAAGACACTTTCTGTGTTACAATTAAGACATGGAAAAACTTATTTTCAACAAGATTTTATGCTTAATACAAGAGAAGAAATTTTTTTAAATAGTGCTCAGCCTTGACATCAGCTTTTCCAGCACTAGCTAAACTTCAGCCTTTTCGTTCAAGGAATAATCTAGTCCTTGCCTTGCCCACTGAGCCAGTTCAATAGAGAAACACACCATTTCCTTGGGAAGCCATTCGGGAAACCTGCTCGGGATCACTACTCACAGCACATCAGCAGCCTTTGCAACACGGCTTCACTTCACCAGCAGCAATATTGCTCCTTCATATCAACGCCACAGCTGCTCACTGTGGCAACTCTCCCCGTTTCCAGGACGAGCCACCACAGCACACATGTAGCAGGGGGGCAGTTCCAACCTCTGCAGTACATTGTAGAGACAGCACTCCTACCCAATATACACATTGTGCTATAGCGTAGCATGGTATAATAATATGCTTGAGAAATGCACGGTGCCTATTTATTTATGGACAAAACAGCTTTCAAGCTTTTCAGTTACCTGAACCTGTAATGAAATTTTCACAAGTATTAGACTTACTGAAAATGTGAGTTTTCTCAGCAGTTTCTACAGAGCTCGGTTCAGGGTTTAAATTTCTTCTTTTTCTTTTTTTTTTCTTTTCTCTTTTTTTTCCTAAGATTCTCCATGCACAACCAACACATTTATCAGTGCAGCTGATACAGTGCGTTTTTTCAAATTATCTATCATCCCTTCTGCATCAGAACTAAATAAAGCTCCTTTACATGCTTTTCTGTAGCAACTTGTGTGCACAGTACTGATCACAGGACAGTCATATTGGAGCTTCTGCTTTGTTTGATTGCAGAAAAAGCTCTTCACCTAAACACCATTCAAACCCCAGACTGGCACCTGACAACCCACAACCATCTCACTGGCCAGGATGGGTTGTGAAGGACTCCACCCAGGTTCCAAAGATTTCCAGAGAATGGAATACCTAATTCTAGTGACACCTTCTGACCTTAAAAACCTTTGAGACAATGGAATAACTCTGTGAAAAAAAAAGAAGTCTCACACATCTTTGAAATGCCGAGTCTGTGAACCTTGAAAGGATTAATTACATGTATTTCCTTCTTTGGCTTATTTCCTTTTTTCTATTATTCAGATGTTAAAGACATTCATGTACATAGGAGATAAAGTCTAGAATTTTATGTAATTATATCTTTACTTAATCCACTGGGGTCAATAGGTCAATACATAATACAAGAAAAAACTTCAAAATATCATAAATTGTGCTCACTAAAATGATAAAGCAGAGGCCATTTATTATGAAAAAGGGAAAAGTGTAAGAAATTTTTGGAAATTGGGAAAAAACTCATTTTCCATAGTCATGCCTGAATGCATGAAATGTTGGTGTGGACACATGCCGGTGCTGAAAAGAGATAGTTTCATAGCTCGGTTCTAAGTACAGACCAACAAAAATACTCCAGTGGCCTTCAGAGCTACAAGGGGATGAAAGGCTTGTGAGGTGAGAGGCACACTATACATGGAGCTACCCAAGCTGCTTTCTGCAGAGTCATGAGGGAGAATCCAATAAATTGGACCAACCCTAGTAGAGCAAGAGGAAATAAAATAAGCTTTCTGATTTTAAGGTTAGCATTTTTATTTTTTTTTTAATCAGAAAGCAAGCTGCAGGTAACAATTTTACTACTATTAAGTTTCGGTATATGCTTGAATTATTTTTCAGAAGTGGAGTAGGGTCTAAGTTGGATTTTGGGTAATTAGTTGTGCATCAAGGGAATAGCTGCAAAATTTGATCCAGATCTGTCGTGTTAGGTGCTGCCAGAAGTTTTAAGAGTTCTCTGATTTGGAGTTCTGCCATTTTGCTAATAACAGCTAATTAGCAATAACCATACTGCTTTCACTGCTGGTGAGAAACGCATACGTAGAGTTTCAAAAATTTTGTATGAGGAATAACATTATTTCTTGAACAGGCAAGTACTGGTGGAGTGAAGGGGAAATAGCCCCCCCAAATATTTCAGCATTTTCCACGTTACTTCTGAGTTTGCTTTCCATATACATTTATTACTCAGGGATTTACTTGTACAACTTTGAGCTTAAAGCTCTAAGTACCTTACTGAACTTCACCCTGTTATCCTATGTTTTCTTAATTCTTTTACAGGTGCTATATAACAGAGGCAACTGCTCAATACAACATGAAGTCTCTTTTTCTGGACCACCTACCTCCTATTTACTCCTACATATCTGCTACTGTAGATGCAGTTAAAAATAAAAGGTAGATGAAAGTAACAGTGCTTTTGGTTTTCCTAACATTTAATTATATCTCTAAATTGGATGAAAAGTAGGGAAATTATTAAGGATTATTTTTTCTTTCCATATTTTTTCCTTCCAGCTTTAGGACCAGATCTTCTCAAAGGCATGACAAATACACACACACACCCCAAAAAAAAGCAATGAGAAGTTGAATGCTTTGCCTAAGTACAAAATGTGCAGGTAACTTATAGATGCTCACAAGTTAATAAAAATTTAAGTTTTATAATGTTGTTGAAAGTTATGGATATTGAATTAGTCTCACTGTGGGCAATTCTTGCTTATGCTGGTTTAAACATCAATTAGTTCTACGACAGTGGGAAGTGCTGCGTTTCACAGGCAAATGGAGTGCAGTGTATATGGCACAATATATGAAGCACGTGAACAGTTTAACTCAAATCTTCAATACAAATGCAAAAAAAAAAAAAAAACAAACCCCAAAACCCATGAGCAATGCCTATTAGATCTGATCTCCCATCTACTAGACAAAGGGAAACACTGTGGGCAAGCACTGTCTAAAATAGCCCCGTGACAGGTCCTTGAGAAGCCCCAGAACACTGTCAGGAGTGCCACAGCTGTGCTGAAGAAATCCGCTTCTCTGTGAAAAGCTATCAAGTTTTGGAAGCAAAGATCAAACAGTCCAGCTTCAGAAAATAACGTCAACCACATTAGCAGCCCTTGATTTATCTAAACGGGGAAAGCTCTGTAAAATTAAGATACACTGTATGTTAACAAGTAATGACATTCAGGTCTGATATATGTTTGATGACTGTTTGAATAGCTATCTTTTTGTCTGGATAGAGATAATTGTAGCTTAATGTTGAGCTGATTATTCCCAAAGACACCAGGGGACTCACTTAACAACTAGTTGGCTTCCAAGTTTTCAAGTGCAAGATGCATTTCAACTGTTTGTCTACAAATATTCAGCAATTATACAGATATGGAGACATCCAATAACACTCAGTAGTCATGGCAACCTGCTTTTGCTTCATTTGAGATTGAAATTCAAAGAGCTATATGACTGGAGTAAAGTATGCCATTTTTTATTCTTTATTGATTTAGGAACAAGATTTTAAACTTTTGTCCTATGTTGTCAACATGCCATTATGAATTTATATCCCAGCTGCACTGTTGCCTACTTTTCTATTTTTGATTCTCTTTCTGTTTGTATAAGTCATTCACATTTTTACTTCTGTCAAAGTTTTCCTTCAGATCTGATGGAAATGTACTAATGAACTGGGCCCATCCACCTGCCAGCCCTTAGTTTTCCCTTCACGTACCCACACTTGCTCTCTCCCTTTTTTCTTCATCCACATATGATGAATCACATTAAACTTTTAGATGTAAAGAACATAGCAACTGACAGCTCTCTGCTGTTCATTTGAAATTATGTTCTTGTTTTCAGCCATAACAAAATGCAGCTAATTTCAAGCTGCTTTATAGTGCTTTTTATTTCAAAGTCACAGAGACAATGTAGACACAGCTTCTCGGTGCAGATAACACCTCCTTGCATCAAGGGATGTTGGCAGCCAAGGCAGCAGTAAATAGGCACCACATCAGCCAGACCAGGAAGACGAGGAAGGTACCAGCTACCACAATCTTACATGCTAGCCCACTATAGAAACGGTTTTAACCGTACAGTTGACACACCAAACTCTGGTTAAAAATCAGTGCTAACCCACAATACAGGTGGTTGACTTTAACTTTCCATTTACCCATTTTATACCCTAACATTTCCTCCACATATTTGCGAATCAGAATCCAGCCTTTGGGGACAAACAGATACGCACACATGAATCTGACAGCAGCCATTAAAGATATAATACTATAACAAATGGGTCTTGCGAAAAACACAGCGTGCTTTAAGTCTGGCTGGAACAAACATTGGTTTGAAATTATTCTGAACCCTGAGAATCCTTGTTCAATATTGTTTTGGTATTTCCAGGCTTGAAACCATTCACCTCAGATAAACCTAGCCCTACTTATTTTGCTTCCTCTCTATAAAGCAAACAACTGCCTAGATAAAATCTGAGATTTTTCTTCCGTCTTGCTCTGAAGGATCAGTGGAAGGACGCAGCTGCTGAAGAGGGGCTGCTGTGGGCTAATGAAGGAGGTGGCACAGAGAACACGCATTCCCAGACTCTGCCTGTTGTGCTTTCCTCACTCACCAGCTTTGAGGCTGAGAATGATTTTTCTTTTTCTTTTTTTTTTTCTCTGTGTCAGGTCTGCAGGGCTTGCAGGATGGTTGTGCTTTTCTCTTTAGGAGAGGTGAGGTTTTCTTACTGGGGTCATCAGTTACCTCCCATTTCAGAAGGTGCCTGGATTCCCAGTTCTGTCCCATCCTCTGCCCACCATGCACTGTTAGTGTCCTGAACGCTCTGCAGTCTTAGTGTGGAATATTTAGACAAAACTAAAAGCACACCATCTAATAGAAGTCAAAGCAGAGGAAACAGTCATTTCTTGTACCCTAACATTCCCTGACACTACCCAGCTACAAAGGTGCATATGGGCCAGTAGTAACTTTTCGGCATACGAGAAGAATTGAAACAACTATGAAGAAATAGTTGCATAAACTTGCAAGGCAATAAGCCAGATAGTTTTGCTAAGATCATTTCCAGGCAATGTTCCATTCCCAGTGGAGGTTTTTATTGATCAGTAGTTATTTTTGCTTGCAATCAGCCATAGACTTGAAAAACTCCCACCTCTCTTTAACAGAGCATCATCATAAAGGGCAACAAAGTTAAAGAGGATCTTTTGATTACAGTGTACATCCACTTGTTATTTTATTCCCTTTATCTGCCTTCTGTTTGTTTTTTACTGTTGTTTTTTTTTTTTCCGTTGCTTAGAATCAATAACAGTTCTGACATGGCCAAACACCTGATTTTTTGATATTTATGGCAGTCAGAAGATGCAGGAGTTGCCGCAGGTTAGAGAGCATCAGTCCCGCACTATCCTGCAGAGCGGGACCTCCGCCAACGGATACTGCTGTGGATGAGTGTTTAGACAACTGGATTTTCAGCTGACTTTGCACTGAAATAACACTTTGAATAACTGTCTTCTGACATGCTTGGAGCAGCCTGGGAGTCTGCATCCTGTTAGCAAAGGCAGAGTTTATTTGGTAGGAAACTCCACACCTAACTAATGTATGCATCCACAGGTCCTTTTTTGCTGTTGCGTCCTATTACTAGAATGATATGTGAAAACAAATACGTGTTTGACTTCAACCACCGCTAAATGTAGATCTTTATGAATGCAGGTTACTATAGTTACACTGGCATTGTGGGTAATTCCTTCATTATAACTGCTGCATGTTTGTATATAAACAGCTGAGCTGCGTTTTTTTCACTTTAATCTAAGAAGCCACAGGAAATGCTTTGATTTAAAATTTGCTGATCAAGCCTGCAACATTAAAAATGTGAGATCAGGGTGAAATCAGCGTAATTCACTACATTATTATTTTAAAACTTAAGGAAAACTGTGCTTCAGAAAGCTGAAAAAAATGTTAGAGTGTTATACATGAGTGGGTCCACAATCCATTATGATTAAACATGTGCTTAACCATTTCACAGATTCAAATTTTAATGCCAAATGATAGGCTGCTGTTAAGCAGACCATGAATACAAAAGCTTGCTGTATGCTAGTGCTTCTGTGACCATCCAGATCTATTAAAAAGGAAGTTTTACTGCTCAAATCCAAATGTTCAGGGTTCTTCTTATTTTGTTTTGGATTTGATAAGAAGAAAAGCCCAAAATAACATCCTGCAATTCTTGCAAATGCCTTAGGAGCATCTCTGCTTTATCTGACCTGGAGTCATAACCACAAAGCAGGGGTTGAACAGCTTTGAGCTTTCAGAAAACATTGCACAGAAGAGTGAGACAACTTGAAAAAGAAGATAAAGAGCATAGTTGTCTCCAGCTGGTGTCTTGTGCAGCAAGGAGGCTGAGAGGAAACCACAGCCTGGAAAGGGGATGGTTCCAAGATCAGCTAAAGGAAAACGGTTGCTTTACTGATCTCCTTTGAGCGCACCTCGCTCAAGGACTCCTAACAAATCAGAAAAGCAACAACACAAATAGCAGAGCCATTTGATACGGCCGCTTTACCCTGTGCATTTTCAGCCAACACAGAGAGAAACGCAATAAACAGTTTCTTACGAAGGCAGACCAAGACCAGTCTATCATCAGCACATCCATCTCCAAATAGCATGACCCCAATTTCATAGTCTTCCCCTTCAAAAATCAGCATGAAGTGCAGTAGAGAGCATGAAAGTTGAAACCAGCTTTCCCTTGGGAACAAGCTCAATGTTTCAGGAACCAGACAGACATGCTTAAGACTGCACATGTGGTTTACAAAACCCTTGTATTAAAAGCAAGGTAGGATAATGAGGGTTGAAATATCTCCTGTAGTATTGACTATAAATGAACATATTGACTCCAAACCAAAGCGAAGTTCACTAAATAGGGAGAAATGGCTCATTGTCCTTAAGCTCTTCCTTTTGCGTAATCGAGAATTAAAGCACTGTGGTTTTGTACCTGTGATTCCAGCACCTCCGTGATTGATACCAAGAAACGAAGTTAAATGTGTAACAATTGCAATCTGAAGGTCCATCCCCAAGCAATCCAGCACAGCTCCTACCTACCTGGTCTAAGATTTCAGCAAAAGGAGCAGCTCTGCTAATGTCAAAATCCAGAAATAATCTAAGGTACCTTTTGGACTGCAGTGATCAATAGAAGAGGAGAAACCATGCTCTTTATGATCCGTGCTTGCTTTTGCTGAATACACATGAACTAGTTTACACTCTCAAGTCTTTTCCAGGATTTTTCTCTAAATCAACTTGCCAGCCACTCAAGATCCACCCTTTCAGAAACCCACGTTGCTTCTGAAGAGCCACCAAACTCATTGAGAGCAAGTATGCAAAGACTTAAATGGACATCTTGAAAACAAACAACATGGGATAAAAAATAGACAAGAATTTTGGAGGGTTTCACCCCTACCTTCCAGCAACAGTTGCTCCTACTACTTCTGTTCCTTGCATCTTACATATAGTAATTCATATCTCAAAATCTCATTAACTTTCCTTTTAATGTGGCTCTTTAACTCTCAGTTCTGTCTTTTGCATTTAAAGCCTCTGACTTTATTCATGCCAGGTAAGACTGCCTATTTAAAATAACATTTTTAATATATGCATTAATGCTGTTTTAGGAACAGAATAGTCTCTACTTGGTCAAATTAGTGTATCTCTCATTTAATTACAACTCAAAAGGTTAGGAAGTTTTATCATGCACACATATTCTCTGGGAATTATCTGACTCTAAAATATAATTAATCATTCTCTGTCATGCTTTTATTATACCCACTGCTCTCTGGAGTCATTCCTTTATTTCTTCTTCATTCATATTCCTCTGACCTTCCTCTTCACTCTGTTACCACAGACCTCAGGTGAATTTTAGCCGACTGCTCAGAAATGAGTGGATATTGTTAAACCCATTTGTCAACCACATTATCAACTCACAAACATGAGATCTCTGCATATGTTTAGCATTTTCCATATATAGCAGTCCAAGTATTAACATGGATGGCATCTGTCAATGTTGACTAAAATTAAATTTTGGAACTACTGTAAATAATAAAGCAGTCATATAAAGATTATTTCTCTGGAGCATAAGCTACCAGTAAACATGATTTGCATATTGTGCTTACAGCTGTTTCAACATGAACTGTTTGCTGTGGTTCATTAAAATGATTTGATTTGTCGGATTCCAGGATAGTCACAAGCCTACGTATACCAGCTTGGATGAATGTGGTGACAATTCAGGTTTTCAGAACTGTGCACATGTGTATTGGATTAGTGAGCTAAATTGAATAATAAAGCTTAAAAAGAAATCATTAATCACATGTTTCTGACGAGAGAAACGAAAGAGGGAGTACCTCTGAGAGACGTTCCTAAGAAACACAGAACACAAATAGCAAAGCAATGTCCCCTGTGAAAAGAAAACCTCTTTTATAGACCCACATCAACACATTGCAATCTTTTCTATTGACTTCCTGGAAGTTAAACTGGGACTTGGGCATGAAACTTGAATGATACTTCCATACAATATTCTTGATCCAGATAATAATACATCTACGAAATGTTTTATTCCAAGTTATTGTAAATCGGCAGAAATATTTTTTTTTCTCATGAACATTTTCTCTATTTCTTTCTCCCATAACATCACAAGAGTCTAGATTTTCCCTTCTCTCTTTTCCTCCCTATACATGTAACCACAGCAGAGCAACATAGAGCAGGCAGAAATTTGATTTCAGCTATGGAGCTGTCACTTCCCAAACAGAAAAATTGTAAGATGGCACAAAGGCTCAAATAAAAGGAATCCTGTGCTGTGAAGACAGGTGAACACACAGATAAGACTCACCAAAGAGCCACAGCACTCGTCTGTATGATTAGGGCTGTATTTTAGAGTTCATCTGTGCCAGAAAACAGCAACACTGAGAGCGCCCTTGACATCACTTTGACATTTGGGGCTAATTTATCTTTATGCCAGACCCTCTGGGTATGAGCCTGAGCTTGGTGGGGCTGGCTGTGAACTTGATGCTGGACCCCAGGTGATTTCCTGCATCACATCCCCCAGTACACTCAGTCACAGTTCGTACAGAAAATTTAAAAAGCAAGTATTGTGAGTAACTAGGACGACAACAACAGCTGCTCTGTGTTTGGTTATCCAGCCTTCCTTTCCACCACGCTGCTATCCCTTCCTGCTCTCAGCCATCATAAGAGGAAGATCTTAAGAGGGGCCCTATATTTGCACTGGTTTTTTGCCCATTTGCAGAGTGTACAAGTTATAGAGAGCAGCACAGAGGACAGGCACTGCCTGGCTTCTTGCTCTGTTGCAGACAAAGCAATAGATGTGACACCCACTTGAACAGCTGCGTCCTGAGCAAAAACATTCCATTCTTGTCTTCTCTGCTTCTGCACCTCCTTGCTCTTCACAGTCCTGAAGTAATTTTCAACATTATTGAAAGATATAAGATACCAAAGTCAGAAATAAGGATACCATAGTGTGGCACTAAACTTTTATAGCATTCGAACATCACTGAAAGTGTCAGTGCAGCTTTTAGAGGTGTATTTTCCAGCCAGGAGCCAACTTCACTGGAATAGAAATGGGTGCGACTGCAGGGCCTCTGCAATAATCCTGGTTAACCAGTGCTAACCTGTGAACTTTGGTGGTTAGCAAACACACGTCATTTGACTCCTAAATCTGCAGTCCAAAGGCAATGGAGATATTTCATTGCTTAGAGAATATTACAGGAATTCAAATCCTACGTTTGCCATAAGAATCAAAGCTTTAACAAAAATACACATGGAATAACTGTTCATTGAGTGCACGTCTAAGGAAAGTGCTCCGCAGAGTATTCTGCAGCAAGAGTCTGTCACAGAAAGAACTAACATGCAAAATATTTCAGCAGAAGAAATTCTCTTGCTAGTCACAGACAGATAGATTTGCTTCCAGGAAAGCCTGTCCACTCTCGAATAGTCTGCTAAAGAAATGTAATGCTTCAAGAATGCTGGAACAGAGAGAAGGAGAGAGAAAAAAATAGATTCTTCTGTTTCCCAGCCAATTTCAAGATCGAGAAGGAAATTGGTTTAGGTCAAAACATACATGCTTTTGGAACAACAACGAGGCCTCCACATTTAGAATAAGCACAATCTGAAATGCTTCATTTAACCTAAAATAAAGTATTTTATTATGTTTTTGGTTTATTTAACTCCTGAACAAAATATTGTGTCCTTTTTTAGTATGTAGAGGTTTTTCTTTTAAACTGAAAAATGCTGATTTGAAGCAAAAAGCTAAGAAGTTGGATCATTAAAGCATTGAAATGAAATGGTTTGGCATTTCCCATGAAATGGTTTTGAATTCTCTCCTGTCCCTATATTTTTCATCAGGAGCTATTTATAGGATTTGACCCAAATTCTTTTCTCCTCAGCTAGCTCCTATTTTTCAACTAATTTATTAGTTGTCCAGTCAAGTAGTCCCCAGATCCAAAGGTAGCATCAGCTTAGTTATTTAAAGAAAGCAGTAAAGAAAAAAATACTTTCAAAAACTCATACAGGGATAAGAATGGGAAAAGAAACCTTTCCTTACTGTACTTCTATTTTTCAAAATATTTCCTAAGAAGGAGCCTTCACAATAGACCAACTGTGTTTGAAATGCAGCTTCTCTTACTTGATGACATATTCCTTACTCCATGTCAGCCTGCAGGGACAGTTTTTATGCCTCACGCATATGCTGAAGCCCAAGTATTTGTTATGAAATCACACTAGAGCTTGTGCTCCGCTGTCCTCTAGGCCCCGACAGTGGGATTTGCAGCTGTGCATCCTCCTTTGCAATACACGCAACTAATTCCCATGGATTTCTGTGCATTTAAACAGTGACTGGGTGAAGACTTGGGCAAGAACAATCATATTTCTATGTCAAATTAAACAGAGTTCTGGAGTATGAGAGCCACCAAGTTTTCTCCTAGCAGATATGTCAACTGAACCAGATATTCCAGGTGTAATCTGGATTTTGCTGAGGAGCTGCGTTAAGAGATGCAGAATAGCTACCAAGGTATGCTCGCTCTTTTTTTTTTTTACTGTTTTTTATCCCTACTGTTTTTCCATGCTTGTGTTCCGTTATGCTTTTCAATTTAAAGCAATTTATCGGAGCCAAATCCTTGCCCAGATGCTGACAGCAAACAGCAGTCTAGAAGTCGCCACAGAGACCACTTGTGGGTAACTGCTAAACTGGTAGAAACAGGTTCTTTTATTTTAGCGAGCAGAAAGGTTTTGACAGTTCAAATTATATAACCATATTTTCTTCTAGACATAGAAAGACAGACCTTATTGAAATCAAAATGAAAACACTCATTTACTTAAAAGGACCAGAAAGTTAAAAATCTGAAACCTCTGTAGCTTTAAAAGGAGAATCATAAGAGAGCCAGCTACCCCATTAGTTTACTGATCTATCTGAAGAGTCTGGTCTGAGTAGCCTTTTTTAACACCTGATTTTTTTGAGAAGATTGAAGGAAAGAAATGACCTGCAAAGAAAGAAAGCAAATGGATGATTGGGTTTTTTTGGG